>OZ017741.1:295358037-295840537 GCA_963969285.1 Odontomyia ornata
CAGATATCATACTTTATTTAAAAAGGAACGTTAAAATAATATTCGCGTAACAAACTTACTCATCGAAACAATTCGAAATTCACTAAAACTTAATTTTCGAGAGCGATCGTTCTTTCTTGTACAAAATCCAAAATGCAACTAACTTAGTCTTCAAATTGCAAAAAGTACCGAAATTTTTAAACAAAGAAATAAATATGAACAAAAAATTCCGGTACATTTCCTTTAACAAATTGAGTTGTCTCTATGTAACTATTTACCATAATTGGCATTGTGAATGGTACGATATTCTGATGCTTCCAAATCTACTATTCTGAATTGTAATCTCTTAATGACATTCACTTTGACATTTCACTTTAAATGTTCTAATTGTTATTGTTTTGTACAACAAGTGCGGTAGTAAAGATCCGATCAAATGAAATATACAATATCAACGAAAAGTGACCGGGATTCGTGATTCCAGCTGTGGTCAGATAAGTAACTTCATTGAGTTTACTTAAAAAACGATCTTTTGGGTGTTTTTTTCTTTTCATTTTAGATGGTGATTGTAGAAGAAATACAAATCCACGATTCAGGAGATGACTGGCGAGGAGCAAACTCCCCCGGCTGAGGGAGAATCATCCTGTAAGTATAATGATTAGTTATTAAGTTTTCACTTGGTATACTTTCTGTGTCATTTTTCCTATCGTCTCGCCTCCATTCACCATATGAAGAGTTCATTTGTCGTATCCATGTCGGCCTTTAGTGGTTCTAATCGATCCCTGCGGTTCGTTGCGTTACATGGGCGTGGTGAAGTTATCCCACCTTATGCTGGGCATCCGCCTACACCTTTTTTAAAATTCGACATTCGTTAAAAATTAGTGTATATATTGTCTGACGTTAGGGTCCGGTAGAAACAAAGGAAATAAGGGATCTATCTTTGGATTAGCGACTTCTGTATTCTAGGGTACAATCATGTTAGCTAATTGGGAAAGGTATACAGGTAAGGTGAATAGCGTTGTAACAAATGAAGTAGAACAAATAAAGTTGACGATATAATACTTCATGCGCTACTTTGCACTGGTTTGAACTGGCAAAAGTGCAATTTTCGTGATTACTCTTTTGTAGAATTTGCCGTTTGAAAGCACCGTTACGACTCGTACTACCGCATCATGTCCTGGGTGGACTTGAATGATCCTGGCTAGAGGTCATCGGCAAGACGGAGTTCTTTCTTCCTTCAATAAGCATAAGTCGCCTACTTTGGCGAAATTTTTGTTTTTGATCCACTTCGGTCGGCATTGTAAACGGCTTAAATAATCCATTCGCCACCGTTTCTAGAAATCTTGAGTGATTTTCTGTGCCAGGTGCCATCTGTCGAGGTGATTAATGTTGACTTCCTCCAACGTAATCTCCGGAGGAGCTATCATCGTGTCGCTGATGAAAAATGAGCAGGAGTTAGTGCTGCGGTGTCCCTCGCGTCATCACAAAGGGGGCACAATGGCCGGGAATTAAGGCAAGCTTCTATTTGAACGAGTACAGTGATCAATTCTTCGTAGGTCAACAATGCATTACCTACCACTCGACGTAAATGTGATTTTATGGACTTGACTCCAGCTTTCCAAAGCCCTCTGAAATGGGGTGAAGCTGGCGGATTGAAATGCCACGTTATTTCATCCTGTGCCAGAGCTTCAGCCACTCCCACACTGATTTCCGACATCTTTTTCAGCTCAGCAGCTGCACCAATAAAATTAGTGCCGCAGTCAGAGTTCATATGTTTGCTGTAGCCGCGTCTACCCATGAACCTTCGTAAAGCTGCAAGGAAAGCGGGCGTAGACAGGTCACTGATGACTTCAATATGTATGGCTTCCACTGCCATACAAATAAATATAGCCATGTATCCCTTTGTGGCTTTGCTTCCTCTTCCTCGCCTGCCCTTTATATCAAGAGGTCCGCAAAAATCAACTCCCGTGGGAGTGAATTGACGGGACACGGTCACTCAAGGTTGTCGTAAATCTCCCATCAGTTGGTTTGATGTGATTGCTTTGGCACGGAAACAATGGATGCACCTTTGTATGAATCGTTTCATGCAATTGCGGACATCTATTAGCCAGGATTTCTTTCTGAGCGTATTCAGCATCAGCTGCTTTTGTCCATGTAAAGTCGACTGATGAATCTGATGTCGTATTAGATCATTGAGTTTCCCATTTCGTGATAGAATCATTGGGCACTTTTCATTGAAAAGTAACTGGGCGTGTTTTAACCGCCCTCCAACACGCATGATTCTTTTGTCATCCAGGAATGGATTCAAGTTAACCAGTTTACTTTTGTTCCCCCCCGGGCGCTGACCTCGTAAGATGTGTTATTTCTTGTGAGTATTCAGTTTGCTGAGCATATTTGATCCAGGATTCGAGAGACTGGCTTAACTCATCGCTAGTAAAGTATGTACGACTACCTGACTGGTTCGCTTTTGATTTGATGAAACGGAAACAATATGCCGTTACCCTTATTAATTTCGTCAATGTTGAATACCTTTCCACCAGGCCGTTCAAAAAATTTTCTGCTTGCCAACTGACATTAAGCATTATATTTTTCCGCTTCTCGAAATCAATTGATTGAGCCTCTT
This sequence comes from Odontomyia ornata, assembly GCA_963969285.1. Taxonomy (NCBI): domain Eukaryota; kingdom Metazoa; phylum Arthropoda; class Insecta; order Diptera; family Stratiomyidae; genus Odontomyia; species Odontomyia ornata. The sequence continues at coordinate 295,360,637 of OZ017741.1, forward strand.
TAATTTTAGGCCATCGATTGCTGCTTTCAACTAGCCAACTTGGTCCATTCCACCAAAGTTGATTTTTGATTAAGTCCCTGTGTTTGACTCCCCTCGCTGCTATGTCGGCTGGATTGCATTTGGACGGGACATAACGCCACGGAATATTGCCCGTATTTTCTAAGATATGGGCTGTTCTATTACTTACGAAGACCGTCCACCGAGTTGGATGGTCTTTCAACCATGCTAGGACAACTTCGGAATCGGTCCACAACAAGGTAGGTATTTTCTCTAATTCAAATGACCTTGTGATTTCTTTCAGTAGTTGTAACAGCAAGACTGCACCGCATTATTCTAGATGGGTAACGCTTATTAGTTTCACTGGTGCCACTTTGATCTTGACTATTAACAGATGACTGTTGATCGATGAACCTGATTGTACCACTATATAAATTGCAGCTGCATACAACCGTTGGGACGCATCACAGAACCCGTGGAGTGATACTGCTGAATCTTGCTGGTGTGTTACCCATCTTGCGATTTTAATGTCTTCAATATTATGTGATTGTTCAAACAGATTGACCAAGTATGTATTTATTGCACTTGGTATTGGTTGATCCCAATCTTGTCCAGATAACCATAGGCTTTGCAGTAGAATTTTTGCTGTTACCATCACAGGTGCTATCCATCCCAATGGGGTTGTACAGACGTGCTACTTCAGAGAGGATTGAGCGTTCGTATGTGTTGTTGATTGTTCCCTTTTTGTAGTCAATATATAATATAATCCTTCAGAGAGAACCACATAACTCCTAGTGATTTATATCCGTTATCCAATCCGAAATCTATTGAATCCTTCATTTCAATGTCTCCAGCAGGCAGATCTTGTAGTATTCCCTTGTCGTTTGTAATCCATTTCCTTAGTTGAAAGCCACCAGATTTCAAAAGTTTGATCAACTTATCTCTTTTATTCACGCTTTCTTGTAGGTTGTATCCACCTGACAACAAATCATCTACATAAAATTCCTAACCCTAATTCTTTATCTAACTATTTACCATAATTGTCATTGTGAATGTTACGATATTCTAATGCTTTCAAATCTACTATTCTGGATTGTAATCTCTTAATGACATTTACTTTGACATTTCACTTTAAATGTCATAATTGTTATTGTTTTGTACAACAAGTAAGGTAGCAAAGTTCCGATCAAATAAAATATACAATATCAACGAAAAGTGACCGGGGTTCGTGATTCCAGCTGTGTTCAGATAGGTGACTTCATTGAGGTCACTTTAACAACGATCTTTTGGATGTTTTAAGGGTTTTGTACTAAAATACAAAACCTTATTGCAATCACAACCTGTGTCCGTCTGTCCGTCCGTCCGTCTGTATGTTACAGCACTTTTTCTCCGAAACTATAGAGGCTACAGCCATGAAACTTTGTGGAAAGGTCAGAAGTGGTGACTTCTTGAAAGTTCAATGGTGGAAAAGTTTTTCAAAGGGGTTTAAGGGGTCTCCCCATATAGGTAGTCGAATAGGAAATACATGAAAAACGTGTTTCCTCCCTCGCGAATGGAAACCCGTGATCTAAAAAATCTGAAAATATTATCAAGGGAGATATTTATGGGTATGACTATAACAAATACCTCAGAAGTCAAAATTCTTTCAACTTTGCTGATAATAGTATGATCCTCAAACATGACATGTTTCTTGATTTTATTCGTTGCTGGTTACTGAATTTTGTAAGTTGAGTACAAAACCCTTCCGACAGAGCATATGTCTGTCTACCCATCTTGTTTTGTTTTCATTTCAGATGGTGATTGCAGAAGAAATACAAATCCACGATTCAGGAGATGACTGGCGTTTTTCAGGGATGGAGAGTTAGCCCGTCACCTAATCTCTACTCCAATGGTATGGTTATTACTTTCCAATCCTTCATCAGATGTGGAAGATTCGCCTTCACCCCGTAGGTGTGTGCCCTTTTTGGCATTTTGTCTCCTATCATTATGGAACCAGTAAACTCTGTGTGATTTCAGGGCCATTTACTATCATTTGATCGTGGTATTTGGGACTGTCTACGGTGGAGATGCATTAGATCTAGCAATAATAGAATTGAAAATGGCTCTAGAGTCTTGAAACGAACTCATAAATTTGAATGAGAACAATACACATAGAAATTAAATGTAACAAGCAGGCTAATGAATTGGCCAGAAGGGGTGCAGCGACGATTTTTGTTAGTTACGAACCCTTCAGTGGAACTGAAATCCGCTTTACACACAGAAGCTTGGAAGAAACTAGGACAAGGAGCAAAAGAGGCTCTAAGGTAGTCAGCCAGGGCTTTGAACCTCGAAGATGTATCTTTATACACATGATGAGAAATAGTTCTAAACTTATATTGGATTAAGCCAAAATCGACTAAGAGTTCTCAGGGAGTTTCATGCGGGGCAGTGCACGCATCTAAAAAAGATATTTCTGAAGGAAAATGGTGAGAGCAGGTTCTCTAACTATTGTGATGAGACACCAGTACATTTTTAAACATATTGAGAGGCATGGTCTTGCAGGACAAGAGACAGTGTTGATGCATTCTGCCTGGATGAGGAAACGTTGAGGTATCGGGAGGCAAAGCAAAGCATCAGCTTTCTAATGAAAACTGAGCTACGACTACTATTGCTACTTTAGGATGAAGTACACTACATCAGGACACAGCAATCTAAAATTTACTGTTTGAGTAATATATACAAAATTAATTGTCAATTGGGTCCCATTTAAGTCACTTGTTCCTAATGTCTAACGAACGGACCCTGTAAGGATTCTTTTTGATTGTTGTTCAACACTCCCAATTCATCATAAAATTGGCCTTTTTCACTATTACTTTGCAATTAACTTTTTTAATAGGGAAATATTTTAAATTTTTGCATTTCTCAAATAAAAATGCTGAGGAAGAATCTTAAGCTGAAATCCAAACTTATTCGGGAGTGATTTTTTTAACAAGGTGAAGTTCATTTCTGTAGTATCCATTTGTGTTTTAACATTATAAAACACGATGCAACACTGGCCATAGTAAACCCATCAGTTCAAGCACCACCAAAACCATTCATACGATTCGCAGTCACCAAACTGTAGATATATCAATGACCACTTGGTTGGGTCATGAATGACCTCGTCGACGAAGATGCTGCGTGAAGACAAAAGCCCAATTAATCAATGTTTCGCCTTGTTTTTTGATTTCACGCGGATTTCGTTCCCACCATTCTGATGCAATCAGTCCAGCGATCAGTGTCGCGTTAAAAAATTGTCACACCGAAAAATTGCTTTTGGATATTCCTATCAGACCTCACCGAAACTCTTTTGCTTGACCACGGCAGTGTCGCGTCCCATATACAAAGTGGGTCTTTGTTGAAGATTGTCCATAAATTTCGACGGCATTCCTCCCTTTTGTCTTGCTCTAAAAGTCAAAAGATTCGACCACCTGAATAGCTACTCCCAAATAGTTGAAATTACACGCCGTGTCGTTTGCATTCTCTTTAGCATAAGAATGCCATGAAAGACATCTCCGAAAGGCAGGTAATTACCATCAGATTTAATATGCGTGCCGTGTGTTGTACACACACTCTACATTCCTGCTAGTACACATGAGAACAAGTACGTGTATGTGGAGTTTTCTCAGGATTACATGACTTTCATTAGATTCACCCTTTCGCCTAGCGGGAGCTCACAAAGTGCCACCACGCTTTTGTGATTTCATGCCTAAACTAATTGCCACGACTTTAGTGTAATGGAGAGACAGATTTAGGTGAAAAGGAGAGCACTTGAGAAAGGATCATTTCACTTCCACCGATCGGTGAAGTTTCTCGTGTTATTGGTGTATCTGCATGTTACGTTCGTGTTTCTTGCCATTGAAAGTGTTGACACAAATCGGAGCAAGGATAAGAGCATCTGGAGTTTAACATATCAAATGGGTGGCAGGGTTGTAATAACTGATGGTAGATAGGATTCTATTTAACCCTGATGTGTCTTCTGCTTAGCATTGTGAGAGAAAATAAAGTCATTAGAAACTTGCACGTGATCCTTAGAATCAGCAAAAGAATCATTGTGTCATTACAAACAGCTAAACATGAATGGGGTTAAGGATTGAATTTGGTACCTTCTTTGAATAGAGTTTCTACTCATACGCGAGCCTGATACCTATAACAGTGGGGGAGGCTCGGAATCTTAATAGTCGTACTCCATACCCACCTTGGGTTTATTACATGTGAACAAGCAACTTATTTAGTGGAACCCATTAGAAACAGGAGTGGAAGTGAAGATATTCCAGTTTTAGGGATAATGTGCTTGTTCATATCAAGTGATGGGGATGATACGCCATTCTATTGACGATGATTCTGCCTATGCTCAGTTTCAAATGCTTTGGGGTGCAGAAAGTGTAACCCTTTCGGTTCAATTAAGGAAAGGGCTCACGCTTTGACACAATGATGATTAGCAACTTGTGACGAAGTGAACAAAGCAATGTGACAACTTATTGCCATGACAGAGTGTATTTAATGTTGTCCTTGTGTTGTGTACATTAATTAACATGAATAACAATAACTTCAGCATTAAGCTTCCTACTGTATACTTATTTAAGTGGCGTTGGAATGTGTTTGTGTGAGGAAATATAAGAGCGTGGGTTCACCTCATGGCTTATATTTCGCGAGTATTAAATTATATTGCATAATTTAAGGAAGGCTATGAAAGTGATGATGACAATTGTTAAAAAAATAAGTGTTTATACTCAAAATGACGGAACAATAATATTTGTCTGGCAAGTATATTCTAATTCCTAAAAACTTCTAATATATCTCTGGAAAATATTACTCACCCCTGAAAAATATTGTCGCGTGTATTTGGTTGGCGGGCAATAATTTAATGTTCCGGGGAAGTGAAAACGCAATATATTTTAAATTAAGTTAAAAGAGTTTATTTAATTTGTCAAAAACGCACAATCACTTCACTAACAATTTAACAATATTAATTTTCACTATTAAAATTCGACCTTCCACTTGTCCATAAATTTCTCTCGCAATTGTCTACTAAAATCACTTCACACTCAAACAATCAATATCGCCTGTACTTCGCGTATCGTAGTTTTCTATCGCGGTTGTAATGAATGAACCCCCCATTCATTCAGCTCGCCTTTATATAGGGTCTCTAATCATTCAACTCAGTTCTCGTACATTGGTGAATAAGCGGGAACATTCCAGCATGAACGAATGGGCAGTGACTCACTTTCAGATGTTGATAATGCTTGTTGGGTTCTCGTGGCTTCGAGTAAATTCATTTGTTGATGTTCTTAATGATTGTGAAAACAATTGCGACAGTAGCTCGCAGAATTATTTGTACATGTAACACTGCCCCCACCTCAGTCCTTTTCGCCCCGAAAAGATGTGTCGCTATTTGTAGTCAATTCTCCCTGGGTGTAATATGGGGCAAGACGGTCCAGATGAACGATTTTCATTTTAGCTCTCGGCTTACGATGTTCCTGTATTCGGTATACGACGTCGTTGACTCGCTTTGTAACTCGGTATGGACCCTCCCAATTATGTTGCAACTTTGGAGACCTACCCTTTCGCCGGTGCGGGTTATATAGCCACACCAAGTCATCTTGCTGGAAGCCAGTAGAATTTGCCTTTAGATCGTACCTGGTCTTCATGCGGTCAGTAGCCGATTCGAGGTGTTTTCGCACTGTCCGATGTATCTGGTTCAACCGTTGTCTTAGATCACTTGCGTACTCCGAGATGGTTTGGGGTTTCTCAGGGGGTATTCCGAACTTTATATCGGCTAGCAGACGAAAAGTCTTTCCAAAAATGACTTTGGCTGGGGCTTGGCCCGTCGATGCATGTTCGGCAGCTCTGTACGCCATTGAAAATAGTGGGATATGTCGGTCCCAGTCCCTTTGGTTCTCGTCAACAATCTTGGCCAGGTGTTTATTGAGCGTGCCGTTGAAACGTTCGACCATTCCATCGGATTGGGGATGCAGCGGTGTCGTTCTCGTTTTCCGTATTCCCAGCAGCTCGCACATTTCGCTAAAAACTAGTGACTCAAATTTCGGCCTTGATCCGAATGTAGTTCGCAAGGTACACCGTACCTACTGACCCAATTTAACACTAGCTGTTCAGCTACAGTAGTTGCTTCCTGGTTGGGAATGGGGTGGACCTCGGGCCACTTGCTGAAATAATCGGCTACAACCAGCGTGTATCGATCGGAAGCGCAAATTGTGCATCTGCGGCACCAGTCCTCTACGACCTCTCGAGCGTGGAGCCAGTAGAATCTTTCCCGCAATTTCGCTAAGGTATGGTTAATACCAAGGTGGCCTCCCGAGGATCCTTCATGCATTTCCTTAACCACATCGTGGATTCGGCTTTTGGGTAGTAAAGTTTGCATCCTATAGGAGCTGCCATCCGCCGTTTCCCATTTTCGCTTGAGTATGCCACCCTCCACCTGAAGGAAGTTCCATTGTGCGCAAAAGCTTTTCAGGGTTGCGCCATGCATTGAAACGTCTTTCCACTCAGGCCACCCAGTCGTCTCCTTCCATACGAGCAATGATCCGATGTCTTCATCGGCTAACTGGGCGTTTCAAATCTCCTCCGATGACCAACCTTCATCGAATTCGGCCGTTATCAATCGCAGATCAACGGTCGGCTCATTTTCCTCAATCCGCCGGCAATGCTTGCAGTTAGCTGGACATGGATGACGAGATAGGGCGTCAGTATTTCCATGAACACTGCCCTTGTGAAGTAGTTAGGGCCTCACTAGGTCTGGTCGGATAGTCGATCGGGTTGCACCAGTGTCATTTGTTATGGTGCAATGTTCTTTTTCAACTTGACCAGGAAGGCATCTGTCTGCTTTTCCACGATGTTGCCTTGGCACGGTGATGGGGGTCCTGGGGATGTCGATCCTCCTAGCTGACGTTTGCCCCACGAAATTGGCCCTTGCAGTTTGATGGGCCTCCATTCTAAGCTCCTGACATGGTCTGGATCTCCACCATCCTGGACAAAAGCTCCGTCTGCTTCGCTTTTTGCAGTCTCTTTGCAGGTGCCCCTTCTCACCGCAATCCCAGCATCTAGGCGCTCCATTTGCCTGCCGCTCTCGCTTGTTTTCTACGCGCTCACACCTGCATTCGTCTGCCACTACCTCACAGACCCGGGCAGTGGTACGAGTCACATTTTGTGTTGCCTCGAAGTTTAAACTATAAATCAATGCATCCTTAATCGTTTGCTTTTGAGCTAACCGCACGGCTTGTTGCAATTCCTTGTCCTTTAAGGCGCTGATGAATGCTTCTGTTGCAACGTCATCTCGATGTTCCTGGTCGTACGCTGGGTAAGCCAAAAGTGCCAGTCGCTCAATGTCTTGTGCTAGCTGCTGGAAGGTTTCGCCGGACTTCTGCATCCGATGCCGTAGCTGTGCCAGGTAAATCTGCTTCAGATGATCGTCTCCATAACGCATATCGAGCGCTTTCATTATAGCAGCCCGGTTTGAATGCAGCTCAACGGGGATAGTCTGCAAAAGCTCGGCAGCTGGGCCTCTTAGAGCAAGAATGAATGCAGTTGCTCGTTCCTGCTCATTCCAGTGATTTATCCTAGCGGCTGCTTCAAACTGGATTTTGTAAATACTCCAGACCGTTTGCCCATCGAATATTGGTGCTGGTACATTTTTGGATGTGCTTTGCGCTGCGGTTATAAGCAGGGCTGGTGAAGTGGTTACTACTGCCTTCGCTGCTTCCAATTCATTTTTCACTTTTTTCATCTCGTGGTTCATTCTCTCTTCGACCTGGCTGACCTTTTCCTCGACCTGGTAAACCTTTTCCTCGACCTGGTCAACCTTTTCCTCGACGCCTTTAATTTGTTTGTTAAGACTACCGAGCTCCGCTTTTATTTCGGTGGACTGTTTTTGAAAATCTGCCTTGATTTCGATCGCTTGTTGATCCAGCTTCGCTGATTGTTCATTAAGCTTCGCTGATTGTTCATCTAGCTTCGCAGTCAGACTGGATGACATCACCATTAACATTTGCATTAACACATTTTCTGGCTCCTTTGATTTTGGTGTTTCTACTTCTCCACCGTCTGCGCCTTTTTCCGCATTTGAGAGCTCACCTGAATCCAGATTCACGCCTTCCGACTCGATCGCGTCACGCAAGCGTGCAATCAGTATGGCCTTTGTACCTTGTGTGGCTAGATTTCGTTGTTACAACTCCTCTTTGAGCTCCGATATGCTCAATTGATTAATTTTTATATGTAGATTTCCTGGCATTTTTATTGTTTCGGCTATTTTTCCACCAGTTTCCACGTTAATTCTCACTATTGTGCACTTCAAAAATGTTTAATCGTTTTCACTTCCAAAATTTTCTTTCTCACTTCTTGACACCATTGTCGCGTGTATTTGGTTCGCGGCCAATAATTTAATGTTCCGGGAAAGTGAAAATGCAATGTCTTTTAAATTAAATTAAAAGAGTTTATTTAATTTGTCAAAAATGCACAATCACTTCACTAACAATTTAACAACATTAATTTTCACTATTAAAATTCGACCTGCCACTTGTCCATAAATTTCTCTCGCAATTGTCTACTAAAATCACTTCGCACTCAAACAATCAATATCGCCTGTACTTCGCGCATCGCAGTTTTCTATCGCGGTTGTAATGAATGATCCCCCCATTCATTCAGCTCGCCTTTATATAGGGTCTCTAATCATTCAACTCAGTTCTCGTACATTGGTGAATAAGCGGGAACATTCCAGCATGAATGAATGGGCAGTGACTCACTTTCAGATGTTGATAATGCTTGTTGGGTTCTCGTGGTTTCGAGTAAATTCATTTGTTGATGTTCTTAATGATTGTGAAAACAATTGCGACAGTAGCTCGCAGAATTATTTGTACATGTAACAATATGTTCTTTTCTAAATCACTATTCCAGATTGAGGATGGATACTTCCTCAACACCATATAACCAAAGGCTGAAAGACAAAACACAAAGTAACAAAAACTGAAAACATGTATTTTAACATACTTACCTAATGTTGTTGATTGAATGAATTCCGGATAAGTGTATTCGATGATTATCATTACATGTAAATATGTCAAGGTCATTAATTTTAAAAATTAATTAATTTTTCACAAAAGTCAGTTGAAACTAATTTTTTAATTGAAAACCAGCACCGTAGTTATTCGGAAATTTATCGAATACCTGAAATTCATTTCCTGAAGAAGTATAAAAAAGCGGAAATACATTCGAGGGAAGTCCCGGCTTAAGAACATTCCCTCATGTCTCGCTGCAAAAGCAACGAGATAGAGGAGCTCGATGGCTTCAGTCATGAACGAGAACGATCCTGGCTATCGCCAACGATAACGGGCGAAAAAAAATTAACCGAAGATTCGATTAAAACGAAGAAAAACTGAAAATTTTATCAGTCATCGAGATCGAGCAGTTAATCAAAGCTAACGAGAAAGCTGAGAAGGTTGAGAGAGAAAACGAGAGCTCAGACTTCAGATTCAATCACTAGAAGAACTAGTTGAAAAACTAACATTCAACAAACCAAAAGAAACCAGTAAGAAAGAAAAAGAAGTAAATTCAAAAGTGACTGATGTAAGAAATATAAGAAACTGAAATAAGAACCTTATCAAGAGGATGGCCTCAGCGCAGGCGGAGCAAACGTCAGCAAAAACTATTATGCAGCGCTAGCTGGACTAGAAGATTTCATGAGTATTGAAGAGAATACAGGTAACAAAACTTCTGAACTTTGTATTACTAAGCCGGATAATGGATTTATTGAATATTTAAAAATTAAAAATAGGGAAAAAAACCAAAAGTTTTGTCTGCTGGTGCGTCCGTCAAGATTAATCAAAGGAAAGAAAAAGTCCCACCAATCAATGTATTTGGCCAAGCAGGCAAAGACATGGTTCGGCTTTTGGCAGCCGAAAATAAGTTAATTGATTTTGAAATCAAGAGAGTCGATGCCGATAAACTGACAGTTACAACTATGTCATTGGTTGATTTTCAGGAAACAAAAAGTGCGTTGAATTCTAGAGATGTTCCGTATTTTACAAACACCCCCAAAAGCGAAAAAACCAGACCTTTTTATTGAAGCGTCTGAACTGCGGAGAGGACACAGTCGATATCCTTCGGGTACTTCAAGAAGTTGCACCAGAAATAGAATTTATTGCAGTTGAAGACTTTGTAACAAGGAAATCAATTGTCAAGCGTGAAAATTTGCCTTATCACTTAGTCCAGATTTCCAGCAAAAGCAGTTCAAGCGCCCTGTTAAAAAATAAGGTACTTGAACTTCCATGTGGTGAGGTGGGAACGCCTTTAGAAAAGCGAGGTTAACCAGTGCTTTAGGTTCCAAAGATTTGGTCATTCGGCTGCTAGTTGCGCTATGAAATAAAGATGAATAAAGTGCAAAGATGTCCATGCTCCCGGTGAGTGAAAATTGGTTCAGGCGGAGCCAAAAGAAAAAAATATATTATGTGAACGGCGGCGTCTGTCTTTGGTCATCGAGCATCATATCGAGGATGCCCCCAGCATCAAGAGGCAAAAGTAAAATTTACTCCAAAATAAAGTCCACTACACCGCAGCGTGATACCTACCAACTTCGTATAGCCCAGGGTGTCATTCGTACTTGTTGCGAAAGGACCAGCAGACAATGAAAATAAAATAAATAATGTAAGAGCAATAATGAGCTGCTTCGTGAAATTTATCAGCAATTAAATTCCTTATCTTAGAGAATCGATGACAGAATTCTGAAATTAACTTTGTTTTTCATCGTTTAGGGCTTTCAAATGCCTCAAAATAAGTTGTCATCCAGTCACAGACCCATGGATAGGATTCGTCTCATCTCGGTCAACGTCAACTCCATTGTGAGTCTACATCGACGTGACTGTCTCTTCGAGTTCCTTCTCAAGTGAAAGCCTGACATCATGCTTTGTACTGAGACCCACCTCAATTCATGGCACTCCATGACATTCAAAGATTTCGAATTCGTAAGAAACGATAGGGTAATAGGTGAGGGGGGAAGTGGCACTGGGATACTGGTGAGAAGGCCCCTATTGTTTCCAAAGTATTGAAAATGTCGAATTCAAAAGCTTGGAATCTTTAGAAGTGCCCGTTATCAAAATCGAACTGCTAGGTGGGGATAACCTTTCCGTTCTCTCTGCCTACTTGCATGCAACTGGTCGATATGCTCTCAAGTTCAAGGAGGAGCTCAATTCCTTATTTGAAATACTCGAATTGAACAGGCTGCATAATTATTATATTCTTGCTGGTGACCTGAACACTAAGCAATGATCATGGCTGAACGCCACCAATAATCCAAAAGGTGTATTCCTGAAATCGTGGGTAGCAGAGAACCAAATTGAATACAGGTGCAATTTATATGGGTCAGAACGAGCATACTCTAGGAAAAGTTTCATGTCTGGACCTCAACAGAAACTGCAGGTGCTTCCTTACGATAGTGACCACAACGCAATCCTAATGGAAATTAATCATCTCTTCCTCATACCAGTTCGACATGAAAATCATCGGTTGAATTTCCGTAAAACAGACTGGGGACAGTTTCAAAAGAAGTTTAATAGGGACTACCAGGAGCAATGTTCCCCATCTGATGATGCTAACGCTTGTTCAATGGTTCCCAATGATAGGAATCTAACTAACGATGAAACAGATCTCTATTTGTTGAAGTTAGAGAAGCTGACGTTGGAACCGATTGAGAAAGTAATTCCCAAGATCAAACATCGAAACAATATAGAAGGATGTGAAACACCAACCGTTGTAAGGTTGAAAAGATTGAAAAGCCTTCTTCTAACACGTGTCAACAATATTTATCGGTGATTTTTGGACTATAACCATCCCTCGTTGGTTTTGTTGAAATTTCACCTGAAAAATGTCCTGAACTTTACCCATTCATACTTCAGGAGTGAGGTTAGCAATCAATGGGCGGAATAATTGAAGGGTATTAGCCCACAGGACCCAGATGGCATTTTCGCAAAAGTGAATAGCATATACCGTTTGAAGTCTCGCGTGAAGGCATCGAATCTTGAAGTCACCAGTGATAAGATCAATCTTGTCAATAGGGCTGGTATCGAAATTGATAGTACGACTCCGGATAAAAATGGATTATTTGTGAGGGATTACATGACGTTGCCCTGATTGGAACACATTTTGAATTGGTTCATCTATCAAACCCTAAGAGAGGGAATGAAATATTTTCAGCGTGGTTGAATCGTAAGTTTCCGACTTCACATCAAGCTTGAACGGTGAATCAATTCTTCATTTCAATGAAACATTTACATCTGACCTCATACCGAGCTTGAACCTTATTGTTTATTTTGTTGTTGATCGTATTCCCAATGTAGTTCTCCGACATTTGCCTGAGGCTGCTATTAGGAATTATTGCATATTGTTCAACAGCAGGTTGAGAAATTCATATTTTCTGAATGAGTGGAAGAAGACTAAGGTATTTTCTATCTTGAAGAAAGGAAAAGAATCTTCATGCCCTAAAATCTTTCGTGCAGTCAGCTTGCTGCCTAGCATCAGCTTGGTATTTAAAGGGATACTCAACAGACTATTAACCCGGCGCCAATGACGTGAAAAAAAATTACATCGTCAATGACACTGGGTCAAAATGACCCGATTGGTTTTATTAACGAATTTTTATAAAATTCTAATAAATTATCTAATTTTAATTTAATTTATTGAATCTTCTCGCTTTGTAAATAAAATAAAATGATGAAAATACTAACATACTTTGTAAATAACTTTTTTATTAATTATTTCTTTATCACATGCAAATTCAACTTAAAAAATATTTTTCGATTTTTTTTTACAACAATTGTCGGAAAATTATTTGGAATAATGAACATTGTGAATTCAGGAAGAGATCATATACCCTGCCTATATCAATAAAAAAATTAGTCTTCTGTTTCATCAATCAGTGACATGGAATTACTACAGTTTTCACAGTACGAAATTACGTGATCGGGGCATATGTACATGTTACATGAATTACAGGTGTGAATTGTTTTTTTATCCTTTTTGGATGGACATATTTGACATCTTCTGCGAGTGCCGGAGACCTTTTGGGAGGGTTCGCCTTGTTCTATACCTGTGAAATCCGCAATTCTTTTGCGCATCTGTCGAGGCAAATTAGTAAGATTTTTGCGCCAGAGCAAATGTTCCTGAACCATACAAAGACCTAGATTTTTCAAGAAGTGTCGTCTTTTTGTATGCATGTCATTATTATTAGCGCGATAAATTATATTTGCATTTATTCCTGCTATATTTAACATAGCAAAAAAGAGTGTCAAAGGCCATCTTTTTGAGTTTCTGCAAACATTGTACGTTGCACATAGTTCATCAGCCACATCTACTCCACCTTTGGTTGAGTTATAAAAACTTATAATCTCTGGCTTTTGCTTATCATCTGTGCAGTCATCAATATGATCATTGTGATGTAAACTTGACGTCAAAAGGACAACTTTGTTTTTCTTTGGGATATACGAGACTAGAGTTATCTCTTTTCGATGCCCGAAAGTTGATGAGTTTTCAGGTTTTCCTCTTGTTGTTATAAATTCAAACGGAATTTGCTTTTTATTTTTGCGTAAAGTACCCACAGAAGTAAGTTTGTGTTTGCACAGAAGATGAGATATCAATCCGTAGCTGGTAAACCAATTGTCAAATGTTACATTACGGCAAGACTTAGAAATTGGCAATACAATACGATCAACCACATCGAATGGTTTGTTGCTGACTGAATATGGGCCACTGGGCTGCTTGCCGGCATAAATTTCCAAATTAACCACGTAGAACATTTTCGCATCAACTAAAGCAAATATTTTGAGACCATATCTAGCTGGTTTGAACGGTATGTACTGTCTAAATTTACAGCGACCTCTAAATGCTACTAACATTTCATCAATGGTGCAGTTCTCTCCTGGCGCATACATTTTGTTGGACTGTTCGACAAACGTCTCAAAAAGTTCCCGTATGTGCGCTAAATTATCCAGCTTTTGTCTTTCATCACGTGTAGACTTATCATCAAAACGTAAACAGCTCTGTATAAAGTAGAATCGTTGAATTGACATTGTGAGTCTAAATATTTCTACGCCAGTGCCATCTGTTTTCCACAAGTCATTCAAGTTTTGTCGATTAGAACGATAAAATCCGGCAATATATAGAAGTCCAATAAATGCTTTTAGCTCACTCATTCCAACTTCACTCATGTATCTATGTTTGCTCACATCTGCACATGCCGCTCTTCTTTTTTGGATATGAAAGTTGGTATATGTTCGAATTTTGCACAACATCGCACTATTCACAAATAAGTCCCAACATTCTGACACCGATTTGGCACTTTTAGCAGCTGGTTTTACACCAAGTGACTCCGTAATTATATTTTCTGATCTTGTACGTACATTTGGTCGTGCTGGTGCTCTTTCCCATCTTGTTCCATCTCTTCCTTTGAAGAACCGTTGTTGCAAAGTCAGTAGATCACGATTATCCAACGAATCAGATTCTGTCTCACTCAAATCGCTTGCATCTTGCTCACTTACGCTGTTATCACTGCGTTTAGACAAGTGATCTTCGTTTTCGATGTCAGAAGCAGGAATCGGATCTTTATCTTGAGAATCTGACTCTTCTAATGCCGCCAAAATACGCTCCGGGTGGTTAGCGAGTGACATTTTTGTGAAAACAACTAAAAACAAACAAAAATCGTTAAAAAAACACTGAACTCATAAATAAATGCATGTCACGAAAATACCACACTAACGATGACGCCGGGTCAAAAGTACCCACTTTGAGTTGTCGCACGTGTATCTCACTGGGCGGGTGGCATTGCACTGAATGCAGGGAAGTTGCAGGTAGAGATGGAATGTAACTTCAGCTACACAAGCATTCAAACGCATAATAATTGTAGAAAATAGACTATGACTGTTTAAAATCTCCTCGGGTCAATATGACCCAGCGTCATTGGCGCCGGGTTAAACACCCACATTGAGAAATATGAGTTGATGCCAAATTGCCAATTTGGTTTTCGTGCCCGGCATTCGACCATACATGCAATAACTAAAGTAACCTCAGACATCTGTTGGAAATTAAATGACATTTAATATGGAGAAAGCCTTCGATACGGTGTGGTTAGATGGAATTATTTTTAAACTCCTTCAGAACAGGTTCCCCAGACACCTTGTTGCCATAACGTGCAATATTTTATACGGACAATTGTTTGTTGTAACTGGTGAAAATCTGACAACAATGCGCGAATTCAAGCTCTTGAATGGTCTGCAGAAAAGAACAGTTACTGCGCTACTGCTCTTCTCAATATTCATTCCCAAGCTATTGAACGGCTTTGATTTTAACGTCTCGAAAACGCGATCATTGAAAGCGTTTGCTGATGATCTGATCATCTATTCGGCAGACCAAAAAGCTACAATAGTTCAGAGAAATCTTTAAAAAATGTTCAATGATGTGCAGTTGTACACTGACAATTGGCGATTGAAAGTCAATGCACAGAAGTGCGAAACAATCTTGTTTCGGACAACGCTGCAGGGGGTCAGTCAAGACATGAAACGGAATTGGAAGGGTTCCACGTAAATCTTGTGTTCGATACCCCGGTGTTCATCTCTATCAGTATCTGTACTGTACTGAACGTGTCAAAATCATGTTCAGTAAGGCACAAAAAGTAATCATGGCCCTAAGAAGACTCTTTCATTCCAGATGCATTGATCAAAAGGTCAAAATTATCTGTTACAAGACAAGATGGATGTCAGATCTGGTACAACCAGAGTGCTAGTACCTACTTTGGAAAAATTAAGAGTTTTCGAAAGAGAATACTTCGTGTAAGTACTGGTTTGTACAGAAAGCCTGAGAGGGATTGGAAGCATTCTATATCGGATAGAAGAATTTATCAAACTGCTAAAGTGACGAGAGTCGATAGCTTCATATTTAAACTTCTTCGGAATCATATTTGCAAGATCTATAACTGTAAGTGAAAACCCTTGGATTTCACAGCCGTTTCACCCTACAGACGGGTATATTCCAACTTGCCTCGCTACTGACTCATCCAGAAGCATTTGTGTATTTGGACATGAATCGATATGTTTTTGATTCTGGCGGCATCCCAGTCATATATCACATATATAAACGGGCCACCGATAAGAAGGTAAAATAGACTTCAATTTTGAGTTCACGAGACCAACAATCCAATGGAGATACTTATTTGCTAAATTCGTTGAAGCTGATCGAGGTGGGACAGAGCAATCAAGGTATTGGTAGCTGAGTGACAATATCTAAATTATTCGTGTATATTTTCAGTTTTTGTGTTTTTTGTTACCTGGTTTTTGAGTTTTGGCTCATTATTGCTACATTTATTGTTGTTGTTTATTAGTGTTAAAATTAGGGATATGTTAGGTATAGGTTATGTTTATCTTATTAAGCTTAGAGATAAAGTTGAACGCGTAGGTTAGGAGTATTGTGATAGAATGTTTCAGCATAAGATAAAGGTTTTGACTGTATTTGATTAGAATTAGGTTGTAACATATTAAGTATAAGATCAAAGTCCATTATAGTGTTAAGATTATAAGTAATTTTGGAATAGTGCTGCTGGTTTTTTCTCCTTTTACTAATCAAACCATAAAATCTGTAATGATCTCCATTAAGTAGGATTTAGTAGCAGAGCTGTAAATGTATCTACAGTTGTTAGTATTTCTCGGCATTCAATGTCCCATTATTGGGGAACCAGTAAACCCAATGAGCGACCCCGAGAGCATTTACTACCATTTAATTGGGGGGGTTTCGGATAAGGAATCGTGGAAGCTATGGGTTGGGGAAACAAGGGGGTTCTTTCCTCCTTTCTCAAACTGGCTTGGGACCGTCTACGGCGGAGATTACTTAATTACCCTGGTGCTATTGATTATCTTTTACAAAAGGCCAGGCAATATCAATTGAAAATACTGGCGATCCACAAAACGAACTTGCCTGATAATGATATTCGAGACATGAGATCGCACACAATATTCAAATGTGAGAAGCCTTCTGGAAAATGAGAATCCGGAATGTTGATAGGGGTTCAAATAGCACGTTACTGATTTTAAGGCAATAAACGAACGGTAGTATGCGATCCTTATAAAAGCGAAACTCTTCAAAATCTGGCTGATAAATGTGCACGCCTCGACCGATTTTGACGCTAGGGTTGGCAATGAGCTATCTCATCGGGGATCGACTGGAAGATATACCCTCCACGATGAAACAAATGACAACGGCCAGCGCCTGATTGACTTTGCATGTAGCAAAAATCTAGTCATACGTTCCATTTGCTTCCCACATCGACGCATTCACAAAATGGCTTGGATATCACCGGATGGCAATACTCAAAGCCAGATCGACCATGTTCTCTTTCAACAGCGTTGGGCCTCGACCATACTTGACGTCCGTACAAACCGAGGCGTTAATTGTAACTCAGGTCATACTTGATCAAATTAGCTCATCGATGTTGTATGACAAAGAAATATTCGGCAAAAACGAGCCCGCTCTAAAGATTTGACATTAAAAGGCTCAAAACGGCGTCAGTGGCCAAAAATTTCATGGGGACCGTCCACAATCAGCTGGCTTCTATTTTATCAGACCGTTCGTTAAAGAGAAGAAACGAGCTCTGGATGGAAGTGAAAGCAGCTATTAAGACCATGGCAGAATAGACGATCGGACATCACACTCGACGTAAGAGAAATGATTGGTTCGATTATGAGTGCCAGAATGCGTTAGGCAAAAATAATCAGGGGTACAAAGATTACGATGGTAGGAAAATCAGGATGAAGAGAGAACACTTTGAAAATTTCAGAAGAGTACCGAAGAAGAAAATTAAAATTAAGAAAAGAAAATACTATGATAACAAATTGAGAAGTATAGATGTTAGTTTAGTGAGCAACAACACAAAACAAGCTTACAAAGTAGTTACAAGCCTTAAACGTGGTTATTGGCCCAAAACATCGGCAATATCATCGATGATGAAAGATGTGCAGCACATTTCAAGAACCCCCTTAATCCTCCGCACAGCTCCAGAGCATTGGAGTCTTCAGATGTTTACGGAGAGCCTTCATTGGCCCCATCAACTCTAGATTAAGTGTGTTCCATCATCAAAGCCCAAAAGAATAATAAAGCGCCGGGCATCGATGAGATTCCTGTGGAGCTCATCAAATATGGTGGCAGTACTATTCAAAAAGTTATCCAGCCTTTTTGGCAACAAGAATATATGCCGTAAGAGTAGAGCCAATCAATTATATTCCCTATCCACAAAAAGGTAACAAGTTACAATGCGAAAATTATAGAGGCATATCACTCCTTTGTACGGCGAACAAAATATTTTCAAAGATATTAGAAAATAAAATCGGATCATACACCAACAGTATTATTGGAAAGTATCAAGGTGGTTTTAAAGCAGGTAGTTCGACGATAGACCGATTGTTCATATTCAAGCAAGTACTTGAAAAATGCTGGGAGTTTAAAATAGATGCACACCAAATTTTTGTTGACTTTAAGCAAGCATACGACAGTGTTAACCGTAACGTAATGTTCCAAATAATGCTTTGCTTTGTTACCCCAACCAAATTAGTCCGTTTAACAAAAATGACAATGACGTCAACGACTTCCCAGCTCCGCATCAATAAGCAACTCACCGATGCCTTTGACGCAATTATCGGATTAAAACAGGGAGATGGGCTGGCCCCCTTTCTATTCGATTCGGCTCTAGAGTACGTCATTAGGAAGCTACCTGTCGATACACGAGATACATTACTACACAAGTCGAGCCAAGTTGTAGCATATGCGGACGAGATCAACATTTTGTCACGGGCATTAACAACCGCCAAAAAACTCTTCCTGAAACTTGACAGCGAAGCAAAACTAGTGCGGCTACAAATCAATGAAAATAAAGCAAAGCTCATGACGCAGTTGAGGAAAAATATTTCAAATGCATAGAATATCACACTTGGCGAATACAGTATCGAAAATGTGGACAAATTTCTATATTTAGGCGATAAAATAATGAAAACGGGCACTAATAAAGACGAAGCCGAAGAGTATAGCTCGCAAATAAAATATTTTAGTCTTGACCATCTTGAAGACGAGCTGCATACACAAAAAAAAACAAAGCTCCAAGTACACAATACTGTGATAAGATCTGTGTTTTGCTATGGGTGTGAAGCATGGACCCTAACTCAAGCATTCGGCAAAATATTGAACGTCTTTGGGCGACGGGTCCTGAGGCGAATAATCGGAGCAAAGCTAGACGGGGACCAATGGTGAATTCGATACAACCATGAGCCGTATGAAATTTTTTGATGAACCGTAGGTCTCAACGATTGTAAGGCTGCGGGAGCTGCAATTGGCTGGCCACATGAATCATATGAACGAAACGGGTACCCTAAATGGTGTTCTTTGGGAGAACTGAAGGCCAGAGACCGTGGGGAAACCTAGGAGACGCTGGTCTGATTCAGTCGACGAAGACAGTTCATCGCTGCTCGGATTTCGAAATCACAGGAAGCAGTCAATGGGCCGAGACAGTTGGAGGCGCTATTTGCAGGAAGCGAAGGCCTGAGAGGGTCTGTAGTGCTACGAGGAAGAAAAAGAAAGGTTGAGTAATTCACACAAAAAAACAATAAAGAACCGATATAATGTTTGCTTGGAAGGAGAAAAACTAACAAGAAAAAAGTAAAGCTCATCAATACCTTTCAAAACAAACCTGTATATTATTTAAAAGTGGACTAAGGCATCAACGTTGTCATGGTAGATAAATATGAATATGAAATGGGAATGAACCTGCAATAAACACAAATTCAAAGAAAAATATAAATTTTTTGTTTGTTATTGCGCAACGAGAAAAATGAGTGTTCGCAAATTATTTACTCATCCGGCCTGGCCCTTTGGCATGTTTCTTGTGAATTTATTCGCAACTCACATCTCCGCCGGGATTTTCATCGAACATCCATATGGTGCATTTGATGACAGTTCGAGATGCGAGTTTCGGGACCTACTTTTGGTCGTAGTGAGACTTGTTTTAATTAAGGTTAAGCTTAAACTTTTGCTTAAGTCATCAGAAAGCAAATAAGTGACGGCGTTACTGGTCTATGTGCATAGCGATTGGCATGCATAGTTTCTCCAATTTATGCGTACAAATGTTTCGACACTGTTTACTGTTTGTGAATCATAAGACCAAATAAATTTTCACCTCAATTGGAAAATTTGACCTTACTTTCCGGTGGAGTCTTGGCGGGACCATAAAAGGGGGAAGAAATTTCGCGGCCATGATTTTAACATATGTAAATTTGTGACAATTTATGACGTTTCATATGAAATAAACAAAAGTATTCGATAGAAGACTCATTTTTTTTGGATTTGATACATCACCACCATTCTGTATGTCATCTTTGGTGGCACTTTCACTGTGAGTTGAAAAAATCTTTCCACAAACTGCAGATGTTTCTTCCGATTAAGAATGGCTGCAATTTTTGTCCATGTTTTTAACATCATTTGTAGATAATATGCAGCGATTCGAGAATATAGTATAGAAACTCAGCTCGGACAATATACTTCACTTTTAGAACAGTGCTGCTTGCTTTATGTGTATGCGTAAATCAATGCATTTATTAAAAATTTAATGAAAAACATGAAACAGTGGGATATGATCAGATTTGGGAACTTCGATGAGGTATGTTGAGTTTCTTACACCCCTGAGCGCCCATTACGGCCTAATCCGGCAACATCAACGCTTAGTTATTTAAGTTAATTCACCGTAGTAATTAGCTCATTTGTAATCAATTCGATTGATTTATCAATTGATCGATCATTTTAACTTAATTCACCGATCATTCACTGTTCCTTTTAAGAATAATTGAATTTGCCTTTCGCCGGATTTTCACCCCAATTCAATAATTTTATTCATGTAAATATTTTAATTCAATTCAATATTCATGAATCCTAAATTTTGTCACACACTATAATTTGAATTGCTATTTATTTGACAAGAAAAATGTATTTATTTAACCGTTGGGATATGTTTTAATGGGCAGTTGAATCGATTGCTGAAAGATTCTAATTGTACTCAGTCAATCACGTAAGACCTCTACTGCAATTTCTCTCTGCACTAGTTAGTCTGCAAGCAGCCACCTCGAAATAGACTAAGGTTGCCTGGACCAGTTAACCAGCAGGGTACAGTCTGTTGGCACATAGCGAGAGTTCACGTCTTTAACCGATGAGGAACTACAAACCAGGGAGTGCTACCAAAAAGCTAGCGTGAACCACCACCATCTAGGGAGACCGATACGAGAGCCAAGGAAGACTGGGAGGGAGGCCTTCACTAGGGGCGCCACATCCTGCAGGGGCGTTAAAAATGGTGACCATCCGGGAAACTATGGCACTACTGCAAGGCGTGTCGATTTGAATTCAACATGAAGAACGAAAATTGGAAACTATGACCCAACCTAGACCGCAGACACCGCCACAATGGTGTTTAATACAATCCATGGACGTTTTTGCTCATACACGATGGATTTTTGCAGTTTTCTTGGTTCTGCCATAAATCTAATGGTCCCGCCCTGTCAACCATATCCTGGACTAGTGGCACCTCCTGTACAGCGAGGACTGCCAAATGAAACTTGTCATGTAAAGCCTATACAGATACTGGCACTGGCAAGTAGCTGGAGCTTGCACTTCAGCGGAGAACCTGGTTCATTATCTGTGGAATCATTTATCGCCAGGGTGGAGATTCCGGCGAACGAAATACTGGCATGTTACTCAACCACGCTGGTGGAACTTTACCTGCACAGCTATGAAGCCCAGTATTGGAAGCTTACTGGAGGGTCTTCACAACTCCACCACAGCAATGCTGGTCTTCACTCAAGGCCACCCTGCATGCATTATTTCTGGTAATCAATCAAGATGAACTCGTTCGAGAAAAGACGCAGCTCCAAACTCAACGTTCCAGGGAGAAATTTGCCTCGTTCAGGACAGATCTCTTCCCTTTGACGATCGACTTATGATTTCGCTCTTCAAGGGCACAATATTATCTTTGTTTAAATGAAACCTTCATCTAGAGATACGGAAACACCTCTCTATTATTAACGTTTCGGATATGGCGTCCCCATTATAAATCATTGGTTACATCGAAGGACTGGAGGAGGACATTAATAAAAGTTTGTTGAGCAACCCGCGACCTACTCTACGATGAGGAGCTACAGAGTTGGTAGTAGCTACCCATGCGACAATAACTTGACTTAGGTTGCCAGTAGTGTAGCTCACGTGATTCATGGGTCAGAGTCAAACAGTGGCCTATTTTATATCGGGGCAGCTGCTAACCCTTTGGTCTGCTGGATATGTAGACAACCTGGACACTGATTTTCTGCATGTTCCGAGGAGCTATCACTTTTCTTCTAACAGTATGGAAAAGCAGATATATTTATACTCCAGCTTGTGCAGACTATAAACTGCAAAAGAACCTACCAACGAGCGCCCAGACCAGTAAAAGGTATTCAAACCTAGTTTTTGGGGACGACGTCTCAGCACCAGCTTCCAAGAAACCTGTCCGGAAAGAATTCAAACCTTGCCTAAGTAGTATACCATCTCTAAAGTCAACAACTTACGATCATAAGTGCCTCGCAGCTCTCTCACCGACGCAAAATGTTATCGAAAAGGATACACCTGTGCCAATCCAAATATTTTGTGGTATCAGAAACCGTATAATGTTCATTTGAGGGATTACTTGGTGGCACGTTAACGCAATTTTTAGTAACGAGATTGTGCCTGTAGATGATAAGTACCAGGAAGAAGCGAGCACCTCATCGAATGCGAAATGTCTACAGAAAGGTGAGGCAGTCGAGAAAGATGTTGCATATGATCAAAATAGACGAATTATTTAGAGGTGAAGTCTGCGTATATACGTCAGTATAGACCTTGAAGAACTAGATATTGGACTTAATAGACACTAAACTTAGCATCAGTTGCAAAGCAGCCAATTTCGCAAGAGAAGTCCTGAAAAACCATGGGGATTGAATCCAGCCCTTCACTACCTTTTTGATCATGGCAGACAGAATTCGTCACTCCATGGATGGAAAACGCACGACTGATGTCATCTTTAAGGGTGTAACCGAACTAATTGAATCGAAACCAGCGGTGAAGTACGTGTGGCTATTGATTGTCTCGAACATGAGTTTCTCTGAGCAAATCAGGGCAACGGCGGAGAAGGCTGCTTCGGGAGTATCGGCTCTGGTCGACTTACAGCCAACATAGGGGGACCCAGCCCATCAAGAAGACGTCTCTTGATGAGTGCTATTGTACGGAGCAGAAATATGAGGTGACGCTCTCAGTAAGAAAGCATACCGAAAGCGCTTGTCACAGGTTCTGACAAGAGGAGCACTAAGCACTGCATCTTTATATCCAACAGTTTCTGATTCAGTGGTGGAAGTTATTGCAAACCTGTTGCCTGTTCCCTCCTCACTGGGGTGCGCCGTGAGAAGAAACATTACTCACTCAACGATTGGTAGTAGTCTCGGGCGAATTGCACGAAGCCAAGGTGGACTATATAGCGCATTCCGAACATGAAATCATGACTAAATTGGAGGCACGGTGAGGCTTGCTTCTCTATGATACAGCTTTTGAGCGGGCATGGTAGTTTTCACGTTTACCTGCACTAGGTGGATGGGTCACGGGCTCGCAAATGTAGTTTCTACCCAAAAGAGAGAGAGAGAGAGTTTATGCTTGCCACACATTTTGAGATTATTCAAAATGGGACAAGTGGTGACGGGATCTTTCCGGGGAAAGGTAACGCTTGGATCAGTTGAAAAATATAGTCATGTGGCAAATTATGTTCGAGCAGTCCTAAAAGATATAAGGAACTCAAAATAATGAGAGACGTCGGGGCTGGGGGATTCCTTATGTGGCAATTCCTTTTTTTCCGTTCCTTCTTGCTGCAGGAGGGATCCCCAAGCTTGAGGGCAACTCAAGGCGTAGTGACACGAGGCTTGACTCGAGGTAACATGTCAAATGGTTCTATGCTAGTTTCTCAGGTTGATAGAGGGGAGGAGGAAATATTTAGTGGGTAGTCCAGTAACTCACGAGCATGGAAGTCCCATACTAAGGGCATTAATGCATTCACCTCTCAACCAGAAAACAAAGGAATTCATCAGTAAATTTTAATTTCAGTGTTGTGATACATGCTAGGTACACGTTCTTCATCAGGTATGTTTTCACCACAAGTCATCATTTCATTTGCGAAACTAACATATATTTTTACTTGCTCATTGTTTGCGCCTTATGCTGCTGCAAGGATTTCCAGCTTGGTCTTCCTCCTCTCATTCTTTATGGTGTTAAAGTAATTGTACGTTACACTTTTAATATTAACTAATCTTTTGTCCTTCATTTGAACAGTTGTTTAATCTTTTTCCCATACTTTTTGTTCTTTTTTAAGAGTCTTGTACTAAAATACAAAACCCTATTGCTATCACGATTTTCCCTAAATTGGATTACGGGGTAACAAGTAGATTAAATTCGCGACGACCACGAAGGGATCTTGGCACGACTTTATGCAATCAGCTGCGAATAAACGCAAACCCGACGAGCAGAAAGCGTAAAGTAATGTACACGAAAATGTATCAGATATTATAAAATTCTATTATGTGAACTCAACATACACAAAAAAAAAGCATAAAGTAACGTAAAGAAAATTCTGTAAGGAACAAATCGACGACTCGAGTGATTTAAATTTAATGAGTAATACCAATGAATCTGAAATCGGTGTATGTGTATGTTGCAAATGTATACAAGAATCGGCACAAAATCCGACTATATTTATATCGGATTACGCGAAGTTGAAGATTGAGCGCGAGGACAACGATCTTAATTCCATGGAAATTATAGATACTAGGATGAATACAACAAAGGCAAACTCGACAAATAATTTGTTACTGAAGGTGATGCGTCCGATCAAACAGCTCCCACCACGACGTGACTTAGCCTTGAAGCGACAAGTTTCAAAAGAAGTACAAAACAGTAACAATGGCAGTAGTCCCAAAGGGTCCCAATATCCTAAATTTCCCATTAGTTATGGTACCGATGGTATTCCTTGTTGGAAATAATAATCAAAGATCTCAAAAAATTCTTGGAGCGACTGGCCCGAGCCATGGCCATGCGGATTGTCGTGTTGGCGAAGCTTGGACACACACACCAAGTATAAGTTTAATGGAGAGACATTTGCAACATTATAACGGGCCCTCACCCTGAAATGCAGAACTTCGTAAAGAAACCCGTCCGGGTGTGATGGCTTTGCAACGCACATAATCATAATCATAATAATAGTAGCAACAGCAACATCAACAACTACTACAAATACGTCCTGATGGTCCGCTAAGTCTCGAAGATGATCCGCCTGAAATGAAACATTCAGTAGATCTATCAGCGTGTATAGTTGGTTCGAATAATGTCAGTTTGGACTCGTCGTTTATGTTGGGTAGCAACAATCAATATGATATGGTAAAATTTTAAGGATAAAAGCGTTACAGACAGATATTGGATGTGTTGAATGTGCTAAAGGCTGAAGTCAATGATAAATCTGATGATGCGTTCGACCCAAGTGATACCTACCATACAAAATTCCATTCACCGTCATCAGGATATGGTAGTCAAAGTCCCAAATATAATAGCCCGCATAGTGATCATCGAAGATCGAAAAATGGTGACGAAGAAGTCGATGTTATATCTGTTGGTGATAAGAAACTACCAACAAATCCATCAGACAAAGATCGTTGTGACCTGCAAACAAAGGTTGCCAATAAAACCAATTAAACGACAGGCACATCTGAGGATATCGCAACAGCAACAAACCCAAACTGTCAGAGAATTGTCTCACTAACATTTCTCCAAACTAGCTTAGTAGAAGTGAAACTTCATGAACACCCAAAAGCACTGATTTTCGTGGCTTAAAACTACATAGCCGACCACACGTAGTGGGATTTTTAAGGCCCTTGACCTACCCGAATGAGTCGTTGGTCGAAAATCCAATAAAAGGGGGACGGAAGGATGTCCCATTTTTCTTTTGAGCAGTAAAAATTATCCGGTAAATAGTACCGGTTAGGAAAATAAAGTGACCGGATGTAGGAATCAAATGGAGGAATTAGATCAGGGACAAGATCAATAAAATTGGCAGTGAAGAAAGCAAAAAAAAAAAAAAAAATTAAATGCTTGTGGAGTACACATCCGACAAAAGTGAAATGTCTTGCTTTCAGGTATATACAGAATACTAATGAGGCTCTATCACAGTGATAATTAGCTTGTGTTTGCTCAAACACGACTTAGTATGATACTGCTAGTCCTACTTTAATCACTATGTTACTATCAATTTATTAAATATTAATATAATATGCTCATACAATCAATTCTATCTAGAAAATGAAGTTGTTATTATCTCATCAATTCCATTTATATTATCTAATATGACATCTCATGCAAGGTAGTCTCTATCACTACCTCTTGCCCCACAACATATCTTACTATGCTCGTGAACGGGCAGCGGTTCCGTTACTTTTAAATATTTTCAGGTCATAAGCAAATACAATAACTTTCACCTCTGATCATCAACCACCACGAAATGTCATCTGCCGTCAACACTTCAATTGATTGCATATCGCTGGAATTAATATGAACACCAAGGGCGCCTAACATCAGACCATCATACATTCGCTTATGATCATCAAACACTCTCAAACTCTCATCCGCCAGCGCCACTTCAATCCATTGTACATTGGCAGCATCGGTGCTAGAGTACAGGACCCAGAACCACGAAGAACTTGCCCATAATCACTAACCATGATCCGTCTTTGTCACTTTTATACACTGTACAACGGCGGCATTAGTTCTACCAGCAAGCACGGTGATCGTCAAACCACCATGCACCCGCCCATGATCCCCAATGCCTCATAGCCCATCATCCGTTGTCACCATTTCTATACATTGTAGACAGCATCGTTGCTAGGACCAAGAACAGCTGCCACCGAACCATCATGTATTCGTTCATGTTCATCAACAACCCACCAACAATCATTAGTCGTCGCCACTTCAATATATTCCACATTGGTGGCATCAGTGCTAACACAAATAATGACTACGCTGAGCTATCATGTATTCGCCCATTATCTCCAACGACCCACAAACCATCATCCATCATCGCTACTTCAGTACATTGCACATGATTGGTATCGATACCAGGAGCAAGCAAGGCTACCGCGGAACCACCATGCATTCACCCATGATACTCAAATACCCAACAAGGACCATCCGTCGTCGCCCCTTCAATATATTGCACATCGGCAGCATCGGTGCTAGGCCTATGATCCCCAAATACGCACCAAAGACCATCCGTAGTCACCAATCACAAACATCGCACATCAACGGCACTATCATCCATTCGCCCATGGTCTCCAAAAACCCACCAACGACCATTCGTCGTCGCAACTTCAATACATCGCACATTGATGGCATCGGTACATGGACCAAGAAAGGATACCACCAAACCATCATATATTCGCTCAAGATCTCTAATAATTCACAAACTATCATCCGTGGCCACAATTTCAATACATTTCACATCAGCAACATCGGTGCTAAGAGCAAGCATGGCTGCCACCGAACCATCATGCATTCACTCATGTTTACTCATCAACTATCATCCGTCGTCGGCACTTTCATCCAATGCACACATAAAATATCAGTGCTAGGATTAAAGATGTCTCCTGCGGAGTCACTATGAATTCGCCCATGGTATCAAACACCGACCAACGAACATCGGTCATCACTATTTCAAGATATTGAAAGCACGGGTATCGCCATACCATCATCCATTCCCCCATGGTCTCCAAACAACCACCAATAGCCATCCATCGTCACCAAATTAATAGATTGCATACGGCGGCATCGGTGTTATGGCAAAGAACTAATGTTTATTTACTGACAATGGCCCCGCTATCGCCGATCGCATTCATTGCAGTTCTAGCACCTATTAAAGAAGTGAACTCCTACCCGACCCTCATCCATTCTTTTCTCATCAAAATCCATCGCTAAGCCATCATCCATCGCCACCAAACATGTATACTAGGCAACAACCAACAAACCCTATAAACTACCTTACTATTCTCAATAAGGGTTCGGGCTGAATGTCGTATTGCTATCCACCCGGAGGGTAAACGATTCCGCTTTTTCGTTACATCTGAAAATTTTTACCTCCCAGTAAGTTTCACTTCAAAATTATTTGGGGATCCCCACATCAGCGGCGGCGGAATCATCGTTGTAAGTGTTGGCCAACCGTTTTCTTTTTTTCAATATTCGATTATATAATTTTTTGCGAAAAGAGAAAAGACTAATTGAAATGAATTTTTCCGGTTGTTTCCTTTCCTTCTTTTATTTCTGGCTTAGCTACTGTGAACTTTCGGCTCGTGAGTGGGAAGATATTTTTTTCCTTAAGAAGGGAATTTACTGGCGTCGTTTGAAGGCACGGGATTGCCAAGTGCCCATCATGGTCAGGCCACGCTTAAAGTTTTCCCGGCTTTTCAAGTGTTTATTTCAGGTGTTGGAGGGAATTACAATTTGTTAGAATAGAATCTCAGGTAGGTAGGATTCCACTCTTTGTTCTCCGGGGAGCCGTAACCCCGTTCGGCGGCTCCAATCGGGCTCCAAGGGTGGAGGAGTGGCACATGCACCATCTCCGACGGAGCTATCCGGCGCCGAAAAGAGCCTGTCCGGAGCACCCCTTTTAAAACGGTAACGCCTCCCAATCGATTTATTGAAGAAAGTTCATCACTGGTCGGATTTTGAAATTGGAGGAAGCGGTCAATGGACCAAGGCAGTTGGAGTCACTTTTGCAGGAAGTAATGGTCCGAGAGAGTAGTCTGCGTGGTCTAGTGGTTAGAGCATGAACGCATAAGCCGAAGGTCCCAGGTTCAAATCTCGTTGGGAGCAACGTGACTTAGTTTAGGGGATTTTTTGGACAGACTACGAGTGTTCACTCAGTGGTGATATGTACTGATTTAATCAGATAATATTGTCGCGTGTTATTGGTTCGCGGCCTATAGTTTTGATGTTCCGGGAAAGTGAAAACGCAATGTCTTTTAATTTAAGTTAAAAGAGTTTATTTAATTAACTAAAATGCACAATAATCCGTTAACACTTTCACTAATTTTAATTTTCACTATTAAAATTAAAATCTAACACTTGTCCATAAATTTTTTATCGCAATTGTCTTCTAAATTACTTCACTATTACGAAACACACTTTGCACTCAAACAATCAATTGTCTTTACTTCGCGTTCCACTATATCGCAGTTTTCTTATCGCGGTCGAATGAATGATTCTCCCCATTCATTCAGCTCGCCTTTATATAGGGTCTCTACCTATTCACCCATTTCTCGCACATTGGCGAAGGTTCTACCGAGAGGTACCTGGTAGGTTCGAGCAAGTTCATGAATGGAGTGACGTCACTTGCAGATGTTGATCATGCTTGTTGGATTCTCGTGGGTTCGAGTAAATTCATTCGTTGACGTTCTTAATGATGATGAAAACAATTGCGACAGTAGCTCGCAGAATTATTTGTACATGTAATTATTTGTACATGTAACACTGCCCCCACCTCAGTTCTTTTCGCCCCGAAAAGATGTGTCGCTATTTGTAGTCAATTCTCCCTGGGTGTAATATGGGGCAAGACGGTCCAGATGCACGATTTTCATTTTGGCTCTCGGCTTACGATGTTCCTGTATTCGGTATACGACGTCGTTGATTCACTTTGTAACTCAGTATGGTCCCCCCCAATTATGTTGCAACTTTGGAGACCTACCCTTTCGCCGTTGCGGGTTATAAAGCCACACCAAGTCATCTTGCTGGAAGCCAGTAGAATTAGCCTTTAGATCATATCTGGTCTTCATGCGGTCAGTAGCCGATTCGAGGTGTTTTCGCACTGTCCGATGTATCTGGTTCAACCGTTGTCTTAGATCACTTGCGTACTCCGAGACCGTTTGGGGTTTCTCAGGGGTCGTTCCGAACTTTATATCGGCTGGCAAACGAATAGTCTTTCCAAAAATGACTTTGGGTGGGGCTTGGCCCGTCGATGCATGTTCAGCGGATCTATACGCCATTAAAAATAGTGGGATATGTCGGTCCCAGTCCCTTTGGTTCTCGTCAACCATTTTGGCCAAGTGTTTATTGAGCGTGCCGTTGAAACGTTCGACCATTCCATCGGATTGGGGATGCAGCGGTGTCGTCCTCATTTTCCGTATTCCGAGCAGCTCGCACATTTCGCCAAAAACTAGTGACTCAAAGTTTCGGCCTTGATCCGAATGTAGTTCGCAAGGCACGCCGTACCTACTGACCCTATTTAACACTAGCTGTTCGGCTACAGTAGTTGCTTCCTGGTTGGGAATGGGGTAGACCTCAGGCCACTTGCTGAAATAGTCGGCTACAACCAGCATATATCGATTTCCCCATTCGGATTCAGGAAAGGGACCTGCGATGTCAACGGCAATCCTTTCAAACGGTACCCCCACGTTGTAGGTTTGCATTTGTCCTCTCATTCGTCGCTTTGGGCCTTTGACGGAAGCGCAAATTGTGCATCTGCGGCACCAGTCCTCTATGTCTTCTCGAGCGTGGAGCCAGTAGAACCTTTCCCGCAATTTCGCTAAGGTCTTGTTAACACCAAGGTGGCCTCCCGAGGATCCTTCATGCATTTCCTTAACCACATCGTGGATTCGGCTTTTGGGTAGTATAATTTGCATCCTATAGAAGCTGCCATCCGCCGTTTCCCATTTCCGCTTGAGTACGCCACCCTCCACCTGAAGGGAGTTTCATTGTGCCCAGTAGCTTTTCAGGGTTGCGCCATGCATTGAAACGTCCTTCCACTCAGGTCGCCCAGTCGTCTCCTTCCATACGAGCAATGGTCCGATGTTTTCATCGGCTAGCTGGGCATTTCGAATCTCCTTCGATGACCAACCTTCATCGAATTCAGCCGTTATCAGTCGCAGATCAACGGGCGGCTCCTTTTCCTCAATCCGTCGGCAATGCTTGCAGTTAGCTGGACATGGGCGACGAGATAGGGCGTCAGCATTTCCATGAACTCCGCCCTTTCGATGAACAATTTCGTAGTCGTATGACTGCAATCTTTCGATCCATCTCGCAACTTGTCCCTCGGGGTTTTTGAAGTTGAGCAACCATCTCAGTGATGCATGGTCCGTTCGAAGAACAAATTTCTGGCCATATAGATGCTTGTGGAACTGCTTGGTGGCCTCTATTATAGCCAATAGCTCCTTCCTGGTCACACAGTAATTCCTCTCACTTTTTGAGAGAACTCGACTGTAATAAGAGAGGACTCTTTCTTCGCCATTGATCTGCTGGGAGAGTACAGCTCCAATACCGCCGTTGCTTGCATCGGTGTCAACTACAAACATTTTTCCGGGTTTCGGATACGCCAGCACGGGTGATTCACACAGCTTTTCCTTCAGGGTCTCAAAGGCTGTCTGGCATTGTTCATTCCAGACATACGGACGATTTTTCTCGGTTAGCTGATGGAGACACTTAGCTATTTTGGCAAAGTCTTTGACGAATCTTCGATAGTAGGTCGCCAGACCCAGAAAACTTCGTAGTTGGCGCTTGTTGTTTGGTGTTGGCCAACTTTTCACGGCTTCAATTTTCTCAGGGTCTGTTTTGACCCCTTCTGCTGATACGACGTGTCCCAGGTATTTTACTTCATCTGCGAAAAGAGTACACTTCTCGGGACTAAGCTTCAACTTTGCCAGTCGTAATCGGGAGAAAACCTCTTCTAAGTTCCGCACATGCTCTTCGAACGTTCTACCGATGACGATGATGTCATCTAGGTATACCAAGCAGGTTTTCCAGGTTAGACCACGTAGCACATATTCCATCAAGCGTTCGAAAGTGGCTGGAGCATTGCAAAGCCCAAACGGCATCACTACAAACTGCCACAATCCGGTCCCAACTGAAAATGCGGTCTTCCCTCGGTCCTTCTTGTCGATCTCTACCTGCCAGTAGCCACTCTTGAGATCGAGTGTAGAAAACCATTTCGCGTCGGCTAAAGTGTCCATGATGTCATCGATGCGTGGAAGCGGGTAACTATCTTTCTTAGTGACGTCGTTAAGCTGCCTATAGTCGACACAAAAGCGAGTGCTACCATCCTTTTTCTTTACTAGAACTACAGGCGCGGCCCATGGACTGACAGAAGGTTCAATAACGCCTTGTTTTTCCATGTCCGAGATCAGCGCGCTCACTTCTCCTTGTTTGGCTATAGGGAGACGTCTCGGTGCTTGTCGAATCGGCTTGGCTCCCTGTGTATCTATGACGTGTGCTACCAAACTCGTTCGGCCTTGGTCATCCGGGCTTGTTGAGAAGATGTCACTGTACTTGGTGACCAGATCAGAAGCTCGTTTGAATAGCTGCACCGGCAATTTGACTTGCTTCAATATTGCCGACGTGGATTCCCGGGCTTTGTCTGTGTTTTGCCTCCTTTTCCAGTGATGGTTGTGAGAAGCTTCCAAAGAGGTGATGGTGGAAACAGGCTGGCAGCTGCCGATGACTTCTCCCGCTTTGATGCTCGTGGTTGAGTCTGCGGTGTTAAGGACTCTAACCGGCACATATCCGTTCCTTAAAGATCTTACAAGGCTTCGTCCTACAATCAAGCTGCGCAATGCGGATGTCTTCGTTGGCTCTATCAGATAAGATCGGTGGTCTCCAGAATCACCATCAAGCTTGGCCCATACAATGCTTTCGGAAGGATTTGGTACATCAGTGTCAGTATATATCACTACATTCATCTTGGGGATTTGGACGCTGGGATCCTCCATCAGTACTTCGACATTCTGCCATTTCAATACACGTTTGCCCAAATCCAACGTGATTCCATGTGGTCGCAGAAAATCCATTCCGAGAATGCAGTCATCCATAATGTTCGCGACCAGAAAATTATGTCGGAACACAAGGTCTCCCAACTGTATCTGGAGGTTGACCTCTCCATGAACAGGTGCAGTTTCTCCCGTAACTGTCCGTAGTGAGAAAATTCTGCCCTTGTGAAGTTGTTGCTGTCTAACTAGGTCTGGTCGGATAATCGATCGGGTTGCACCAGTGTCGATTGTTATGGTGCAGTGTTCTCCGTCAATTTGACCCGGAAGGCATAAGTCCGCTTCTCCACGATGTAATCTTGACACGATGATGGTGGTGCTGGGGACGTCGATCCTCCTAGCCAACCTCTGCCCCACGAAGTTGGCTCTTACATGTTTCCCGACCCCTCTGTTTGAAGGGCTTCCATTCTGGGCTCCTGACTCGGTCTGGATCTCCTCCTAGCTGCACACCCTGGACAATAGCTCGGTTTTCTTCGCTTCTTGCAGTCTCTTTGCAGGTGCCCCTTCTCTCCGCAATTCCAGCATCTAGGCGCACCATTTACATGCGGATCTCGCTCAATTTCGACGCGCTCACACCTGCACTTGTCTATCACTACCTCACGAACCCGGGCAGTGGTACGAGTCACATTTTTCGCTGCCTCAAAGTTCAGACTATAAGCCAGTGCGTCCTTAACCGTTTGCTTTTGAGCTAAACGCACGGCTTGTTGCAATTCCGGGTCCTTTAGTGCGCTGATGAATGCTTCTGTCGCTGCGTCATCTCGATGTTCTGGGTCGTAGGCTGGATAAGCCAAAAGTGCCAGTCGCTCAATGTCTTGGGCTAGCTGCTGTAGGGTTTCACCAGACTTCTGCATTCGATGCCTTAGCTGTGACCGATAAATCTGCTTCAGATGATCGTCTCCATAACGCATGTCGAGCGCATTCATTATAGCCTTCGGGTTTGAGTGCAATTCAATGGGGATCGTCTGCAACAGCTCGGCAGCTGGGCCTCTTAGAGCAAGAATCAGTGCAGTTGCTCGTTCCTGCTCATTCCAGTGATTTATGCGAGCGGCTGCTTCGAACTGGGTTTTGTAAATAGTCCAGACCGTTTGCCCATCGAATATTGGTGCTTGCACATTTCTAGATGAGCTTTGCGCTGCGGTTATAATTGGGGCTGGTGAGGCGGTTATTACTGCCTTCGCTGCTTCCAAGTCCTTTTTCACTTTTTCCATCTCATGGTTTACCTGGCTGATCTCAAGGTTGATTCTCTCCTCGACCTGGTATACCTTCTCCTCGACGCATTTAATTTGGCTGTTGAGACTACTGAGCTCCGCTTTTATTTCGGTTGACTGTTTTTCCAGCTTCTGAGCGATGTCTGCCTTGATTTCGATCGCTTGTTGGTCCATTTTTGCTGATTGTTCATTGAGCTTCGCAGTTAAATTGGATGACTGTTCATTGAGCTTCGCAGTTAAATTGGATGACTGTTCATTGAGCTTCGCAGTTAAATTGGATGACTGTTGTCGCTGCTCTTGCTGCATCAGCATTAACATTTGCATCAGCGCATTTTCTGGTTCCTTTGGTTTTTTTGTTTCTGCTTCACCACCTTCTGCGCCTTTTTCTGCATCTGAGGGCTCACCCGAATCCAGATACGCGCCTTCCGATTCAATTGCGTCACGCAAGCGTGCAATCAGTGTGGCCTTTGTACCTTGCGTAGCCAGGTTTCGCTGTTCCAACTCTTCCTTAAGCTCCGACATGGTCAATTCATTAATTTTTAAGTTTAAGCTTCGTGGCATTTTTAATGTTTCTTCAAATTTTCCTATTGTGCACTATAAAAATGTTCAAATATTCACTTTCAAAATTTTTCTTTCGCACTTCTAGACACCACTGTCGCGTGTTATTAGTTCGCGGCCTATAGTTTTGATGTTCCGGGAAAGTGAAAACGCAATGTCTTTTAATTTAAGTTAAAAGAGTTTATTTAATTAACTAAAATGCACAATAATCCGTTAACACTTTCACTAATTTTAATTTTCACTATTAAAATTAAAATCTAACACTTGTCCATAAATTTTTTATCGCAATTGTCTTCTAAATTACTTCACTATTACGAAACACACTTTGCACTCAAACAATCAATTGTCTTTACTTCGCGTTCCACTATATCGCAGTTTTCTTATCGCGGTCGAATGAATGATTCTCCCCATTCATTCAGCTCGCCTTTATATAGGGTCTCTACCTATTCACCCATTTCTCGCACATTGGCGAAGGTTCTACCGAGAGGTACCTGGTAGGTTCGAGCAAGTTCATGAATGGAGTGACGTCACTTGCAGATGTTGATCATGCTTGTTGGATTCTCGTGGGTTCGAGTAAATTCATTCGTTGACGTTCTTAATGATGATGAAAACAATTGCGACAGTAGCTCGCAGAATTATTTGTACATGTAATTATTTGTACATGTAACAATATCATAGCTGAGCAGGCACACGGGAGCATGGTACTAACCAAACCAACTTTCGAAAAAATCAATACGGTCATCAAAATGAGATAGTCTAACTATCTCTAAGCGAAGGCCCGAGGGGGGCTGTAGTGCTACAAAGAAGGAGAAGAATGGCCGAGAGGGACTGTAGCGCAACGAAGAAGACGTTTTCAAGCTTCCTTTTTGAAAGACGAACCTCAGCGTCTTGGTTTATCGCTTCAAGTATTTTGATTATGTTGAGAGCTTCATAACTAGCTGCGGCTTGTACGCCATTTTTAGGATACGTTCAAATGCAGTCAGTGTCTCAGGTTGATCCCAGTTATCCATACTCCACACTCCATATGCGTCATTTGTCATCGGTTTTTGGGTCCTTCAGATTTTTGACATTGCTGTTAATTGGAGCTTCGGCATGCCAGTAGTAGAGCAGCCTAGTTCACTATACTGACAGAAACGTTACCACTCATACAGCCTCAATTACCGCCGCAGTTGAAGAAGTGTTGCTGTTGGTAACAAAGGGAGTTTTCACCCACCGCGAGCTCGTGCCATCAGCTAAAGCCACTTCTCCTGGCAACACTTGGGTGGATGCCTGTGAGTTTTTCTTCTCCTCTTTTATTATTACTAGCCCGAGAGAACGACTTTTCTAAGAGAGTCACATAAATGGTTCATCCTAACTACATAGCATTGAAGGTAAAATGGTCATCAATTTTAGCATACATATTTTCCCTTAAGGTCGGTTTTAACTGTAAGTCGCTATTTCGACACCGGTTAGTGTACATTGATAAGAACTATGAAAGAATAAGATGGCTCTCAGTTCAGTTTCCCTGATTTTAAGCCATTGTATTACTTGCCTCAAAGTAAAAAGCCTAACTACGAGACTATTTATAAAAATTATCATTTAAAACTTAGATTATTTTGAAAACCAAAGAAACTAAAATATAAAATCATTTAAGTAAATAATATTCCAATTTTTCTTTCCTTAAATGCAAACATCTCTTAGACAAAATAAAACAGATGGTATCAAACATATTTAAATTCATTTGGTTAAGCCAGAAGTATGCTCTGGATAAAAATGCAAGGCAGCATAGTAATCATTTCAAATTAAGTCTGAACGACATAGTTGTGATTATATTCTCCATGGCAATAACATTTAGATCACCAAAACCAAGTTCATTCATAAAGAAACATCGAAACAAAAATTCTTCGATTCCAATTAGTATTCTTAGTTCAACGATTCAACATTCGATTTAATGTTATTCTCAAAGAATCGTCTTCAAACATGTATGTTTCATGCTAAAGTGTCATGTAATTGATTCTGTGCTGCTATCCACGAAGTCAAATTAAAGACTATTAAATATTCGAAAATAGAGTCTTTTTGAGGCATGTAGAGCGCTACAAAGCTATTCTCTGTACTATGTGATGACAAAAGCAAAGCCAAAAATCGTTTTTCGTGCTCTTAATGTCATGTTCAAATGCTTTACCGATACAAGGTATGTCTTCCACTGAAGATAAATGGAACCTCCTCATACATACCAATTAATGTTGAATGACAAAAATATTCAAATTTATCAAATGAAGAATTTGTATTAGAAATTGGAGTCAAGAGTGGTTACATCGAAAATAAAACGCTTAGAAAGTTTTTGACTATACACTCTTCAAATCCACCGGTAAAGCCTGCTGCCTATGCTGATATAATCGATCATTTATGCAGCATAAACTGTTCGTCAAACTAGCAATTATTATAAATAAAATAAATCTTTTTTGTAACACCACACTGTTCCATGACACATACACATACGTGATTGTCTTTAACGGAGTTGCTGAAGATACACTAATTTATGGCCCGTCTATTGTCTTGTCTTAGGAGCACAATTAACGCTTCTCGCTTCATTGTTCATTCAAAGCCGCCTTCGATCTAAAACAACAATGGAACCATTCTATACACTGCACGAGGGAGGTAAAGGCTGACTAAATCAACTTCTAATGGGTGGCAATTTTACTGTGTCGTGTAACATGTTCGAGCTATCAAATCACTCTCTTGAAGGATTCACCACATTCATGCATAATTTCCCTTTCAGCTCGGCTAGAATTCCTGAGCATGTAATTAGCTCCTTGCAAGGCATCGTGGTGTGAATTGGAAATTAAACGTAACCTTCCGAGAATGTAAAATGCTTGAGCTCTCTCCCAACATGAATTGGAAATTATTTTCATCTCCATTCTAAGGGGTTTAAATGGTTTTTACATTTTTTCAAATATTTCCTGCAAATGGTTTGTTTGGAACTTCTATGAATATGTTACATATGATCCTGATTAAATTTTTGGGTATTTTTAGCGAGTTTTCCCCAGCATATGTTTGCCAATCGTTCACAAATCATATTAAATCTTATTTTAAATAAACATTCTTGAGCCACTAAATCCATTAGAAAAACATTGCTGGTATTTAGATAATAAGTTTATCCCTGGTCAGTAAATACAACACCATCCAAATTAACTACAAACCGTAATGAGATGATCAAACAATTGCTGCCTACACATAATGACTTCCAATTATATTTCCTATCTACTGTAGTCTTCAAATCCTTTCCGTCTTGCATATGCTTTGAAGTTCCAAAGGGGAAAAATCTGTCGAGTAGGCAATACACCAGGTAGCTTACCACAAACACTATTACCGTTTTATGACTAAATTTAAAAGATAATGACGATAATCTTTACTGGGTTGAACAGATGGGTAGGATCTGTTTACTCAAATCAAGAAAAACTGCCAACAAAAGATATTTTATGGCCGTAAATATTGTTTCGGACCATTTCATTGTAAGCCAATAAAACTTGGGCGGGGTATTACCTCCCAGTAAAATTAACCGGAAGTATGCAGTGCCCACAATTCAATCCGGCCAATCGACTTCCGTTCAGCTCCATCCATTTCACCCTCTCCATACGCTCAAATCAATAATTTAAAATTATTGCACTCTTTCGAAGGAACATAAAAATAAAATTAAATCAACCCTTGCTACATTTCAGTTTCCTTGGATTTCACACAATCGCTTCCTGCTGGCGGAGGTTCAACTTTGCCGGACCAACAGAGTACTTTAACATTCGCCGGATAACCTCTTTCACTTTTCTCGCAGGATTTGATGAAAAAACGATACGCCTATTGCTTTTCCAGGCTTTTATTGCCGGCACAGGACCATAAATTTACACCGACATCTTGTTGTTACCGTTTGTAAGTTGCAATAGCAACAGCTACATTACAAACAGTAACAAAAGCTATCGAAGAAAGGAAACCGAAGAAAACTCGGAAAATTTTAACGAGATAAATGTGAATTATTTTGTTAAACGAGTATGATGGGAAGGGGTTAGGAATACCTTAGGGGTTGTAATCATATGAGAAGGTATCGAGTTTAAGGATTAAAGTACCAAAGTTAGCATACGAGTATGATACGGAGACCCCAACAATGAATAAACACAAGAAACGCTTTAATGCGAAGTAAATGTTAAAAAGTAAAACCATTATTAGTTCAGTTTTAATGGCCGCCATTATGTTGCAATCTTATAAATATCATTGACATCATGCATGCTAAAGGATATTTATATTATTCATCTGGTTTGAAAATTTCAAGAAGATCAAATCGAAATCATAGTGCCAGATTCGAAAGAAATTCCATAGAATAGAAACACCGTATCTTGTTATTGTAATACGTGAAATTCCTTAAATGAAAATGATTCGATCTTCCCGAAACTTACAAAGTATAAAAGCTTTCTATGAAAATGTTTGAATTTAGAATTTCATTCAATTGAATGGTACCCATACGATTTTATTGGGAAAAGTAAAATTCATAAATCATACTATAATTTTTTTCTGTAGCTCTCCCAGCCTTGATTCGGAGGCTTCTAGACTGCCTCTGGACTTTCTTCTAAACACCTCCTCTGTTAACCTGAAAACCTAGCATGGAATCAATTAGTTCGGGCTAGACCTCTGTCTATGTTTTGATGCGTCGTTGGGTTGTAGGGATTCCTCTACTGGCAGGAGGCGAGTGGGAGCGTTCGGAAAGCGACTCCCTCTTTTTCCAGGCACTCAACTTTTGCAGCTAGAACAGCCCGAACGTAATATGCCATCTCGTTCCATTTTTAAACTGATCTGAGCATCTCTCCGATCAGATTACTTACAAAAAGCTCCCCTAATTCCTTAATAAGGTCACTACACAGCCTGTTGTAGTAATTGGGTATCTTTGATACATACAGGTTGGTTGAAAAGTTATAAAAGCTATACATATTAACCAGTTTAGGTATTGTAATAACTTGCGGCTTGGTCTCGGAGAGAGATCTGACATTCGGCTCTATGACAGCCCTAATCGGAAGTTGACATGTATCTGCGTGACAGATCTTTGTCTGGATCCGTGATCAGATTTCTCGAGGAGGCTCTGCATCTGGAATTCCATAATGCATTAGCTTACGAGTGCCTGCAATTCACAAAGTTCGGTGTGCTAATGAAATCGGCATAATATTGGAAGTGTGATGTATTCAGGATGTTCCACTAACCTAAATCCGTGATAGAATCGTTTTTCTATTGAAGTTCGATTCAATAATCTTGAAATGTCATATTCACAGAAATTTTGACGGTGATAGAATTATTTTTCTATTGAAGTTTGATTCAATATTCTCGAAGTGTATTCACAGAAATTTTGATGGTGCACGTGTGGCGAATTTCGAAACGTGTTGTAAACAATAATCAGATTGATAGTTCTTTTGCTTCAATTGCGGTAGAAATACATAAGAAATAGAATTAAATTCGCATCTTCATTCAAGGAAGTCGATATTATTCAAGATTAGGTGTGTTCCGGATATAAACACCTTTGAACTGAATGAAAAAACTATTTCTTTATTTCACTATTTATTATTTCTAGTTTTTTTTAAATTGATTTAAATGTACGTTTTGACCGTTGAATTTCACCTTCAGAAAACTAATGAGAGAATATCTACAGATTTTTTGCTGTACCGCAATTTTCAAAAACAAAGGAATTCGGTACTTTCTAATTCGCTATCGGTGAATTTCAAACTGATAATATCTTGACTTTAAATTCACAATATATCATATCTGATAAAATCATCACCGTGATCTTCAGTAATTGCTGACAATCAGATGTCAGAAACGTCTGTCAGTATTGATTGGGAGCCCAATGTAAACAAGGAACATCAATTTCAGATAAGTTTTCTAATTTAAATATAAAAAGAAAAACGATTCTTTGTGCCCTTTTTGTTTCAGGTTTTA
Source organism: Odontomyia ornata (assembly GCA_963969285.1). Lineage (NCBI taxonomy): Eukaryota > Metazoa > Arthropoda > Insecta > Diptera > Stratiomyidae > Odontomyia > Odontomyia ornata. The sequence goes on from OZ017741.1 coordinate 295,401,282, forward strand.
GCGCTAGATCCGGAGATGACTTTGAAGAAGGTGAGTACTCGCTTTATTTATGACCTCTTTGGTGTGATTTTAAGACCATATCTTATCGGTCCCAGATATCAGGCTATTCAGATATAATACCTGCAGCAGTGGTGCGAGTTTATTGAGAAGAGCATTCACATTCAAGCAAATCTGATCATTTAACTGCGAACTAGCACTGAAATCTTTACGAATGCATGAAAAAGCGGGACTGTACAGAAGAGAGCTATACCGCTCAAAAATCTGGAAAAACTCCATGATTAAAATTAATTTGAACACAAAGAAATACACATTGATGGAAGATTCAATTTCGCTAGCAAGCAATTAATAAACCCATTGAACCTCATTACAGACCAAATAATGAGTAAGCATTTTTTTTTATTTTACAAAACCCTTCTAAAATCGCGTTCATTGAAGGTAGCCGATACGGGTATCAAATGAAAGGTCTTGATGAGAACTTTTCAAAACAGGTCTTAGTTTGGCAAAGTTCGCTTCGAGGGGCGCACAGGGGGGGAAATGCGCGAAAAATTTGTGTCCCCCCCCTCGCGATTGGACACCGGTGATCCGAAAAATCTGAAAAAAATCAGGAATGTAGGCTTTGGTGAGTACAACAACAACAAATACGTGAGAAGTCGCAATTCACTCAACTTTGTTCGAAATAGTATGATTTATCGATTTTATGATTTCTTGAATAAAATCTTAACGGTACCCTTAAATTCAATGAAACTCTATTGACTATTTATAAAATTGATCTATTCTGAAAGTTTCACAAAGATTGAATGGTATTTAGCGAAGTTATAGCGGTTTGAATTTTCCTATATTACTATGGAACAATATGCGCTGCATTTATTACTATGGCAACATATGGCTATGGAACAACATGCGCTTTTTATCGACTCAGACACTACAGTTTTGCTAGGATTTGCATGAAAATTTCAGGAATGATAGGTGTCATGTATATCTTTGAGAATCGGTTCAGCTAGTGGTATCAGTAATTGTAACACAAAATAGTGGCTGTTTTAAATGCGAAGATTGAATTTTTTTTAATTTATTTTTTCCCAACTTCAGCGTTTAAGGTACATGCTTTGAACACTTGATTCAATTTAATGAATGACTGAAGATGAGTACCTACAATTAATGATCATAAGTGAAACAAGTCAAGGGGGCGGGAGAGAGCTCCTAGCAAAAGGGCTTTGTAACCATTCTAGGATTCGAAAAAAATGGCCATTAATCGATGATAACAGTACAGGAGAGTGGCCCTGAAAAAAAAATTCATCAAACGTAGCCGATATAAGTATGAAATGAAAGTGTTCATGGGAGCTTTTCAAAACAGTTCTTAAACTGTCAGTTTTTGCTTCAGTGGGGGCACAGGGGGGCAATACATGAAAAATGTGTTTCCTCCCTCGCGAGTGGACATCTGAAATAATTATCAAGGGAGATATTTATGAGTATAACAATGACAAAAACCTCAGAAGTTGAAATTCGTTCAACTTTGTTAATAATCGTATGATCCTCGTATTTCATACTTTCTCCAATAAAATTGTCTTTGACATGTTTCTTGATTTGATTCGATCTGATGGCTGCATTTTGTAAATTGAATACAAAACCCTTCTGACATGAGCGTAGGTCTGGTTACCCAACTTGTTTAAATATGATATTGCAACAACCTTGCACAGCTTTTCTGTTTTATCTTCAAATAAATTTCAGGACTATTGTTAATAACACTGAAAGTTATGATTTCAGAAATTTCCAAATATTCATCTCCCAGTTTCTCTTGTGCGACGCAGTCTCTTACTCGGCGCACTAGCATGCCTTTCCTAGGTTTATTCAACGGTGCAAAGGGCAACGAGAGTCGCAAAATAATCTGCAGAGCCGATTAGCCGCGACTCATCTGGCATCTCCAGTCACATTAGCCCATCGTAAGACACTTCCACAGTTTTTCACCAAGGATAGACCCCTAGGCAACACCCGATGTATCCTCCATCCTTCGCTGGCCCTGAATCATGTACGTAAATATTTTAAAAATCCATACTATTAGTAGGCACTGACACTATCAAAACCCTCATAGAAAAATTGATACAAAACAATTACAATGTAAAAGATCATTATGCTATCAAAAACCTCATAGACAGATAAATACAAAACAATTGCAATTTACAAACTAATTATTTTTATAGGCACTTTCAAAAACCCCAAAGAAAAATAGATACAAATAATAATAAACAAATGCAATTTATAAACTTACTATATTAATATCAAATACTGTATAGAAAAACAAACCTAATGAAAAGAAAAATCAACTAAACAACAAGCATTGAAACATAACAACAAACAAATATGTTGAAGCATACCCCAAGGTCATCGTATCAAAAGAAAAACAACTCCCAATGCACGTCATAGTGATGCAATTCAAGGTCGGGAAAGCCCAACAGTGCCAAGGACGGGAAATACGGAAGTAACAGACCATGCATTTAGACACACAGCCACGATGATATGAAACTTAATCCTCGCAAGCGCTTAGTGGTAGTTAGTAGTTCTATGGAGGAAGAAAATTGAATTGAAGAAAATGCAAGTTCAGCATTTCACCTGACTGGAATTATTGAACTCTGTTCAATGAAGATATTTGAATTGAAGAAAATGTAACTTCAGCATTTCCACTGACTGGAATTATTGAACTCTGCCCAATAAAGAAACATGGATTGAAGCAAATACAACTTCAGCATTTTAACTAACATAGAGTGCTGAACTCTATTTGGAAAAGGAAACTGATTGAAGAAAATATACGGTTAGCAGAAATGAAAGGTGGAGCTCTGATCGATCGAGGAAAAGATCAATAGCCCCAATCGGCAGCGTCAGCACTTTACGTTTTTAAAATTGCAAGGAGCGGAGCGGTTACCACCTGTATTTTCACAGTAAGTGAAGACGTAGCTATGGCTTTAGCCTGGCCATAATCAGCTTTGATCAAATTGGATGCCTTGGCTTGCGCCTGTCCCATCTGCTGTGTTGCTGCATTCTGTCTTTACTTCGGCTCCTCGGCTTACGCCTGGGCAGTCTTTATCAGTCACCGTTCACCACGGGCTCCACCATCGAATAGATATCGTTGGCTTACGCCTGGTCCTGGGCATCCTGTCGTTACGTCGGTTCCTCGGCTTATGTCTGGCCGATCTTCATCAGTCGCCGTTTGCCACTGGTCCCACATCGAATAGAAATCTTTGGCTCACGTTTGGTCCTGGGCATCCTGGCGTTACATCGGCTCCTCGGCTTACGCCTGGCCGATCTTCATCGGTCGCCGTTCACCGCCGGCCCCAACATCGAATAGGACTCCTTGGCTTACGCCTGACCCTGGCCATCCTGTCGTTACATTGGCTCCCCGAGACCAAGGCAACGGGAAAAGTATCCCCAATGCCCCCCAGACTGGAACCAGTTAGAGGACCCTACACTTTCGAGGCTCCATCCACGGCATTAGTGAATTTCGCATGCTTTAACCTTGTAGTTGCGTTTATAATTAATATACGAATTATAAAATTTTAAGGAAAAAATCTTTTCCTTTTCTCCATTGGGAAAAATCTTTTCAGGTGTTTCTAAGGTAAGGTGCGATTGCCAGCCACAATTATCAAGAGTGGTATTATTTATATTTTTTATAAGGATACATAACGCTACCAAGGAGATACGAGGGTGTGCTTAGCCTCAACGCCTGATGGTGCAAATATCACAGAAGAGATTCATTATCGTATAGTACATTCTTATGGAGCGCTACCGTCAAAATTTCAGCCAAATCAGACTTGTTGTTATGTTTTGACCGCGTGTGGAAGCAAGCATGTCCATGGATTTCAGAAAAATTGATAAGTGTTCATAGAAGCAAAATCGTGCGGTAAAATCAAAGAGCACTTGAACTCTGTGTACGGTGACTCTTTTCCTGTGATGGCATCTGTAAAAATTGGTTTAACGAGTTTCGACGTGGTTGTACCTCGGATTTTGATAAGCGACGCCTAGGTGCCACAAAAACAGCTACCACGGAGGATAGCTTGACAAAAATCCACGAGCTATTAAAAATGCGCAAGATAGCTGAGCCAGTATTCATCTAAAAAACGGTGGGGATGATATCCTGCATTAAATCTCGGGCATGGAAAAATTGTTGGCACAATAAGTGCCCCGTTTGCTCACTCTGGACAAAAAACGCAACCGTGAGATCACTTCAAGCACAATCTGAAGGAGTTTCTGCATCGTTTTATGACCTTCGATGAAACATGGTTCTACTGGTACACACTAGAAATCAAGGAGCGGTCAGAATAGCTGACTTCCCCGGTAAACGTGTTCCAAAGAAAGCGAAGACTGTCCTATCAGCCGAAAAAGTAACGACCACTATTTTCTGGGACTCACAAGGTGTGATTTGCATCGACTAAGTAGAGAAAGCAAAAATGGTCACAGGGCTCTGCTAGGCCAATTTGACGCCAAATCGCAGAAAAAAACACATTTGTCGAAGCAATGGTCTTCCACCATAACAACGTGCTGATTCACACCTTCGCCATCGCCACGGCCAAAATGGTCGAATTAGGCTGCGAACTGCTACCCCATCCACCGTATTTTTTAGAGTTAACACCGTGTGACCTCTTTTCGCTCCCAAACCTGAAAAAGTCGCTCGCCGGGCAAAAATTTGAGTCAAACGAGGCCACGGGGGCCTCCTTTGCAATCTTGGGCAAAACCTATTTTTCAGACATGTTAAAGAAATTTGAGCATCGCTGGGGCAACTGTACCGAGCTAAGAGGAGATTATGTTGAGAAATAAATTGTCACTGTTAGTAAATGTACGTTTTTTTGTCGTCTAAGCTTTGTTCTTATTGGACTGCCTTCGTGAGTCCCCAGGAGCACAAATTGCGTCAATGCGTCTTTCCTTGAGGAGTTTCTCTAGCACTTTCCTAGCAGGGTATGGCATACATAATGGATGGTATGTAGATGGCGATCCGGGATTTTCCTTCTCTTCATTGATCAGCACGAGTCTCGCCACCATCCATCGTAGCTGAAACACCAGCTGAGCCTGGAGGCTTCCAATTCCAAATATGTGAAGAGTGGACACTCGATTGCTGTTTCACCATGGGCAGCAAAATGGACGGGATGGAGGGTGAAGAGTATCCGCACTATCTCGCCCATCTCTTCCGCATCATATATGAAAGCCATTCGTAGGGCACCAAGCTTCCACATAATTAGCTTGTAGCCAGGGTATTGTTGTTTACATTTTCTAATAGATCTTGCCAGCAGTGAGCCTCGCTGTTGTTAGTCAATTTGCGAAGGCATTTTCTGGCCAGCTTATATGCTGCTATTCGGTTGCATGCTTCGTCATGGCTCCGAACCTGTTTAACCATATGCTGAGGCTTGGGATACTCTCTTCGCTTTTCAGCGATTTCAGTTGACCACCAGTATACTAGGGGCCTGCCATGCCGGGGTTACGAACAGTGCATAAAAGCGTTGCAAGCAGTCGTGATGATGTTCATAGTTGAGCTCATCATATCTTGAGCTGCCAGTTCTTCTGTCCTCTGCGAATTACGCTGCAGTGGAGCACCTGCCGTGAGTACCTCAACGATCCTCTTGAACGTACGGGTGGCAGGAGACAATATCACGGATCTCAAGCAGAATGCACTGATGATCACAGGCTGAGTAGTCCTCTAGTGCTCTCCAACCACGTATCTGCTGTATTCCGAGGTGAATATCATGAAAAGTCAATGTATTCTAGTGTTTAGTTTGACGAATGCCATCCTGGCCAACATGGCTACAGTTGTGCTCTTGTTGAGTACTTTCTTCACTGCGTCGAAAAATGATTCTTTAGTATCAATCTCTGCTCCCAATTCCACCAGTACGCGGCCTGAGCGTGTTGGTTGTACTGCTTTAATGGCAGTGTTGATGTCTTCGGGCCTTATATTTCCCTTGATATCCCTCAGCACTTCTGCGTAGAATTGACGAACTTGGAGTTTTACCAGCATCGCCAGCTACTTTGGTTCTCGTTGGGGCTTTTTTCTTTCCTGTTTCGCATCAGGTATTTTTTCTTGTTGGGTGCCCGTGCGAGCTTTATTGTGTGGCACATTTTGAAGGAGTTTCCTTCCAGCTTTCTTCGCTCTTTTTGTCAGCACTGCCTGGTAGCCCTTATCTGGCGTTCCTCGTTCATCAAGTGCCTCTTCCTTCCTTCTTTTATCCCCATCTCCTTCAACTGAAAAGGGGTCACACTTCATAATGAAACTCGAAGACAAATTTCTATTAAAACATTCCAAAATCAGGAGCTTAAATTCAAAATGGCGGTCCCTATAGATCAGATCAAATTGGAGAGTAAGATGCGTAAGAACATTCAAACAATGAAGTTTAAGCTAGATGGTTGGACTATTGATAAAATAAAAATGCAAGTAACATATATATATATAATATATTAGAATCGATTGCTGCTACTCCACCCCTGCCAATAATATATTTTAGCTCGAATAATAATGACTCCTTGAAAACAATTTAATACAAGTTAAAGAATATTTTCCATGCTTAGTGAATGGAAATGTTAGAATAGCGACATTGGCTACATCCAACTATACACCATACATATGTACGTTTGTACCTTCGCACGTCTCTCCTTTGCCACGGAATAACAGAACAACAATACATGAACAAATTTTCAATGCTGTTCTTTAAAGCATTTTAACCATAAGCCAAGGGATGATATTGCCAATTCCTTTCGTCCTTCCTCTTAACACCGTCCTGCCTGTACATCGAAACATCCTGTTCCAAGAATTCAATGGCTGTTGGGTCGAATCGAATTTGCTGTCGTGTTGTTTGGCACCAAATAAATTTCCTATAAATGCGAAAATTGTAAAATTTTCCCGAGGCGACAAAGAAACGATTTCAAACACGTGCCGTCAAGTCTATAAATTTTGATTTGTTGCAAGTTTTTCATTTTCCAAGAAAAATAGTTGAAATATTTGGAACGTGGGGATTAGAACGGAATAAACAAAATGAAATTTATTGGATCTGTTGTAAAGTTTAAGTTTTAACGAGAAAAGGTTTAGTGTCTATCGGCCATTAAAATCAAAAGAAAAGTCATTCAAATTCTCAGAGGAAAATTTCAAAGAATACAAAACTGAAAATCTAAAACTTTCACAAAAGCTTATTTGAAGTAATAAATTTTCCGCAAGAGACACAATGACACCATCAAAAGTTGCACCACTTTAAATATTACCTTTTCATGTTCCATTTACCGTTTATCAAACTATTGTTCAACCTCAGATATCAAGATATTCAAAAACTAATGTTTTCCTGAAAATGACCGTGCTGTATAAATTGCCTGAAATATGCACCGTGATAAAATTTTCCGGTTGGGTAGTTTGGAAATAAGGTCAGTATTTGCTTTGTCTTGGGAGGTGTTTGGTTGAAAATCTGAAACGTTTAACATTCAAAGCTGACAATTAATCGGAAACGTTAATGTCTCTTTGCTTACCTAAAGTTGAATGGTACAATTAATAACATGGTGTATAGTGTGTAACTATCAATTTCATCTGTTGGTCAGTTCCTGAAAAGGAAAATAAAGACACTTTTCGACTAAATGCTACGAAACAAATTCTATTATCTATACAAATCATCAGACGATCTAACATGATTTCCCACAATGTGGTCAGCTATAAGCAGTGGCGTACGATATTTAGGAGTTTTTATTGGCAAGCCAGATATCACGAAAAATGTTATGTCATCCTTTTAAAATAAGTAATCCTTTCGTCAAGGCTAAAAGATGACTTGTCAATGTGTTTTAAACGCCAAATATGCCTCTACATATAATTATCGAAGTTAAGTTATCTGAAAGCCAAAATGATTTAGACAAAATAGTCTTGCTTTCTCTGCATTTCATTTATCTGGAAACCAACTAAGCAATTTCGAGTGATAACTGCTCATGCGGAGGTGGAGATTGAGGTAAGACGAATGACGCGCAGGAACTCCTCTCGTTTTAGCCGGAGAGCATCGGGGCTATATTGCGCGAATTACATGTATGTGATTTTAAGGCAGTCAATGAAGGGTTGTGTGCGATTCAGACAAAAGCAAAATTTTTCAAAATCTAGATGATAAATGTACACTCCCCTACCGAAAAAAGGACGAATAAAACGTTTTACAGTCACCCCAAAAGACTAGTCAACTCATCGCTTACAAACGACACAAAAAAAATTCTGTAAGATTTCAACGCTAAAGTTGGTATTGAGCTTTCTCTTTGGGGAATGGCTGGGGAAAAAGAATGACAACAGCCAGCATCTGATTAACTTTGAGTGCAGCAGAAATCTAGTCATACGTTCAACTTGATTCCCTCATCGACGCATACATAAAATGACCTGCGTATCACCGGATGGCAACAAACAAATCCAGATTGACTCTAATCGGATCAAAAAAATTTGGGCCTCGAGCATACTTGACGTCCATATATACCGAGCAGCTAATTGGAACTCGGATCATTACTTGATTAAACTAACCTATCCATGTCATACGTCAAAGATGTATTAGGCGAAGATTAGCCCTCTTCAGAAATTTGACATCGGCGTCGGTGGCAGAAAACTTCACGGGGACGCTCGACAACCAGCTAGCTAGGATGAAGGTGAAAGCCATGATTAAGACTATGGCAGAACGAATGATCGGACATCATGCTCAGCGCAGGAGAAACGATTGGTTCGATTATGAATGTCAGGACGAAGAGGGAACATAAATAAAATCTTTTTCACGGACACAACCACTCATTGACTGCCTTAAACCCAATATCGTGCAATTTGATCACTCTATCCACAATAAAAGACACTCTGAATTCGCGCTTTCTATCGCGTACTTTTGAATATTGTCTGCGATCTCATATCTTGAATATCATTTCCAGTCCAATTTGTTTTCTGGATTACCAGTATGTTGAATTTATATTGACTTGCCCGTTGTAAAAGGCCCTTAACAGCGCCAGGATGGTTCAGTTATCTGAAATTCTAGTTGCCAATGCCATAGTCCTTCCGAAAGCAATAAATATGCCATCGAAATGGAGGTTGGATGACGGGCTAGCTGTAGTAATGGAGCAGTCACCTAAGCTAACTGCTAGAAAACCAGCATAACACTGTTTCGAAATTTTAATTGCTGATTTGAAAAATTAAACTGCTCAAATTTAAATTTTTGTAAGTTATAAAATGTAGGAAAGAAAAATTTGAATTTTTTATAAATATGAATTTATAGGGTTTTTTTTACATATTAAACTTAAGTTTTCATTTACATTGATATTCTTTATCATATTTATATTTTTATTGTGATTTAAACTTTTCAATATACTTTTATTTTTTTATTAACTTTATTACGGAAATCTGCAAATCGAAATTTCTGACATGAGAACACTGATTTAATACATCCCCTCCATGTATTGCATTGCCGAATACAATCTAACTTGGCTGAGCTGGAGGCTCATCTCAATTTTAACGGTGTGGCCTAGAGATCATGCTGAGATCTGCTTGGGCGGATCGGGGAGTCTGTTATTGATCATCATCGCAAACACGTCGTGAGAACAGCGCTAGGAGAGTAGAACCAACCTTAACAGCTTCAATATCCACCGTGGCGGGAGTATCTTCTTGCTCGTACTCCTATTCAAGTTTTGAGGTGTAATTAAAAGAGTTCGGTGCTGGTAGCGAGCTTTAAGTGGATCGTGGATCGCCCAAGCGAAACTAGTCGACTTATTGCCTACAAACGACATAAAAATAAAAAAAAAACTCGGTAGTTTCAACACAATAGCTGGCAATGAGCTACCTGATCGGTAAACAACTGGAGCATATAGCCTCCACGATGAAACAGCCAGCCAGTATTTGATTGACTTTGCATGTAGCAGAGATCTAGTCATACGTTTGACTTGCTTCCTGTATCAACGCATGCATAAAATTACCTAGGTATCACCGAATGGCAGCACACGAAACCAGATCGACCATGTTCTGATCAAAAAAAGTTAAACGTCGAGTATGCTTGACGTCCGTACATACCAAAGGAGCCAATTGTGACTTGGATCATTGTTTGATCAAACTAACCTATCGATGTCATATGTCAAAGGCGTGTTTGTCGATGACCAGCGCACCACAAAAATTTGACATCGAAAGGCTCCAAATGGCGTCCGTGGCAGAAAACTTCACGGAGACCCTCGACAACTACCTGGCTCCTATCCTATCACACACATCGCGGGAAACGAGCAACGAGCTATGGGTGGAAGTAAAAGCGGCTACTTAGACCGTGGCAAAAGTGACGATTGGACATAAAGCCCGGCGCAAAAGAAATGATTGATTTGATGATGAGTGCCAGAATGCATTCGATAAAATCAAATCAGGTGTGCAAAGAATACATAGGTAGGAAAATCAGGACAAAGACAGAACACTATGGAAATCTCAGAAGAGTAGTGAGCAAAACAAAATAGAAGAGAAAATATTACCAATTGAGAAGCATAGTATATTATCAATGTAAGTCTAGCGAGCAACAACGCAAGACAAGAATACAAAGCAGTGTAAAGCCTGAAATGGAGTTGTCAGCCCAAGACCACGCTCTGCCATGATGACGTCAGTAACATCATCCCTAGCCCAATCGAAGGAGATCGGGAGGAAAGAGGGAAGGAAGAGGCACTTGATAGGTGCGGAACACGAGATCAAGGGTTCCAGATGGTGCTTACAAAAGAAGCGAAGAAAGCCGCTAAAAAACCCCTTCAAAAAGTGCCAGAAAGTAAAGTTCGTATGGACGCGCCTCAAGAAAAATGACCCGATGCAAAACAGCAGGCAAAGAACCCCCGACAGCAGGCACTTCTCGTGAAACCCCAAGATGGTCGATCCTACACGGAGGTGCTGCGAGACATCAGGGGTTGTCTGTAGGAAATGGCGAAGAGCAATGCCTCTTCAATGTTTCAAATGCCTTGGCTATGGTCACACCGCACAAGTATGCAAAGGATCCGATCGGAGTTCCCTGTGTTACAAATGCGGTGAAATGGGACATACAAGAAAAGAGTTTACGAAGGCGGCACACTGTATTCTTTGCAAGGACGCTGATCCATGATCTGATTTTGGACACGTCTTGCGATCAGGAAAATGCCGAGCTTTCCAGGAAGCCCTAGCCAAGGTAAAATCTGAATTTTAGTGACCCGCATCCTGCAGCTAAGCCTACGCTGCAGTTCAACCGCCCAAAATCTGCTTGAGCAGTTTGTGAGGAACATGAAAGCCAACTTTATGCTGCTGAGTGAGCAACACCATGATAAAAGTCCGTCATCATGATATCGTGATGAAACTGGTACTGCCGCCATCTGGGTTCGAAATAGTGATTTCCAAGTGGAGAGCTCTGGACGTGGGGATAGTTTTTTGTAGGTTTGGTGCTCGTGGACCACCTTCTTTAGTATGTATCTAACACCAAACGAATTGAAATCATCTTTTAAAGCCAAGCTTAATGCTTTGGAGGGCGCTGTCTTGAACGCAGTCGGGAATGTGCTCGTTGGGGGAGACTTTAACGGTAAAACACTCGAATGGAGCGTGCCTTAAATAGATCCACGGGGAAAAAGAATCCTTGGATTGGCGGCCAGGAGGGCGCTCGTCATACAAAACACCGGAAATACGCTGACTTTCCACCGTATTGGCTGTGAAGGTACCATACTGGACGTAACATTCGCCTCGGAGACCTAAGTACGGAGGATACACAATTGGAAAGTATTAGAGGACTACTCACCCAGTGTTACCATTGCATGCTGTTTGAGATCAGTGAAGTTGTCTCACGACGTCCGTGCACCCAGCACTTTACAATTGGATGGAACATCGGAAGAATGGACGTCGAGTGGTTTGTCGAGGTACTCACAGTGGATGCACCATTGCAGGAAGATTCGGAGGGACAGAAGAACTGACAGTTCGAGACGTGGTGAACTCAACTATGCGCATTATCAACACTGCTTGCAACGCTCCTATGCCCCGTCAAAAACCCGGGCACGGCAAGCCCCCAGTGTACTGGTGTTCAACTGAAATCGCTGAAAAACGAAGGGAGTGCCACAAGCTTCGGAGTGAGGCTCAACGGGCACGGAACCGTGACCAGGCAAGCAACCGGGTAGCAGCACAATAAGCTGGCCAGGAAATGCCTTCGCAAATTGATCATCAACAGCAAGGCTCGCTGCTGGTAAGACCTAGTGGATAATGCAAACAAGGATCCGTGGGGCCTTGGCTAAAAGCTAGTTATGCGGAAGCTTGGTGCCCTACGGATACCTTGTATACATGATGCGGAAAAGATGGACGAGATAGTGCGGGCACTCTTCTCCGCCCATCCCGTTCAAGTTGACACTGTCCATGGTGAAACAGCAGTCGAGTGTCCAGTCTTTACACAGCCGGAACTGGAAGAGGCAGTCCTTTCATTGAAAGCGAGGAAGGCTCCAGGCATAGGTGGTGTTCCAGCTGAGGTGTTGCGGCTTATCTATGACCATTGTCCTGACTTACTGCTCAGCTCATTCAAGGCTAGCCTTCGTCACGGAGTTTCCCCGGTACAATGGAAGGTGGCGAGGCTCGTGCTGATCAGCAAGGGGAAGGGAAATCCCGAATCGTCGTCTGCATACCACCCGTTATGCATGCTAGACACAACTGGGAAAGTGCTGGAGAAACTCATCAAGGGAAGACTTAGTGATACGTGCTGCTGGGGACCTATCTTTTTGGCAGTACGGCCTTAGAGCAGGATGTTCTACCATTGATGGGATTGCAGAGGTGGTCAGCGCAGTCCGGGAGGCAGAGGCATATAATCGCACCAAGCGATGGATCATCCTGTTGGTGATACACGACGTCAGGAATGCCTTCAGCTTACACTGTGTGTTGCCCAGGGATCTATCCTTGGTCCGGACCCGTGCAAAGTGTCTTACGACGGGCTACTAAGATTGAAGATGCCAGATGAGTCGTGTTTGATCAGCTGTGCGGATGGTGTTGCGGCTCTTGTCGCAGGACGCATCGTTGAACAAGCGCAATTTAGGCTTGGTATGCTTATGCGCCGAGTGAGGGACTGGATGATTGCTCGCGGGTTCAGTTTAGCACTGGAGAAAACCAAAGTGGACATCTCGACAAAAAAGAGAATCCCTAGAGTAAGGATGATCATTATCATCGGTGAAGTACGTGGGGCTACTGATCGACTCGAAGATGAGTTTTTTGAGCAAATCAGGGCAACGGCTGAGAAGACTGCTTCGGGAGTATCGGCTCTGAGTCGACACTATGGCCAACGTTGGTGGACCCAGCCCATCAAGAAGACGCCACTGGATGAGTGCTGTCGAGTCAGTGCTACTCTATGGAGCAGAAGTATGAGGCAACGCTCTCAGTAAGGAGGTATACCGAAAACGTTTGGCACAGGCACAGAGAAGAGGAGCACTGAGGATTGTATATTCGTATCCGATAGTCTCTGGTTCGGCGTTGAGAGTTATTGCAGGCATGATACCTGCCACTGTTCTTGCTACAGAGCGCCACGCTATTTACCTGCGCTGCAACGAGGATGCGAGGGAGATGGTTGTCCGTGAGGAGAGACAGCGCTGACTCAATGATTGGCAGCAGTCTTGGGTGAATTGCATGAAGGAAAGGTGGACTGCGCGCCTCATCCCGGATGTGAGACCGTGGCTAAATTGAAGGCATGTTGAGACTGACTTGTTTCCAGTCTTACCTGCACAAGATTGGTAAGTCACGGTTCCCCGATCGTCGGTTTTGCCCAAGAGGGGAGTACAATGCCTGCCACACATTTTTTGCGTGCACAAAATGGGTTAGACTGCAAAGGGACCTCTATAGCGAGAGCTCACCCTGGCTAATATATTCGTGGTGATGCTTGAACCGGTTTATAAATGGAACCAGGTGGCACATTATGCTCGGGCAGTCCTTAAAGATAAAAGGGACTCACAAAAGTCAGGGGCGTTGGGACTGGGGATCGCTTTTCTGGCACTCGCTCTTCCCCTCTCCCCTCCGCTAGAAGAGGGATCCCCTAGCTTGAAGGCGCCTCACGGCGCAACAAAACGAGACCTGGCCCGAAGCTATTTGTCAAACGGTTCCAGGCTACGTTCTCAGGTAGACAGGGGAAATGTAAATGGGTAGTCCAGTCGCCTTCTTATGAGAATGGGATACCCACACTCTGTGCATAAATGGCATTCACCTCCTAAACACAAAAAAACATTGACGCTGATGAAAATAGGACCAACGATCTTAATCCTCCACATAGCTCTAGAGCATTGATGTATTCTTGGAAGCTTTGATTGGTCCCACCTACTCTGTATGAGGTTTGTTTCACCATCAAAGCTTAAAAGAATAATAAATGCCGTGTATCGATGAGGTTTCAATTGGGCTTATTAAATATGGTAGCAATAGCTTTCAGAAAGACATCCATAATGTCATCCAGCATATTTTGCAATGAGAAAAATTCCAAACCAGCCAAGGCAATCAATTTTACTCTTCAAAAAAAAAACGACAAGTTACAGTGCAAAAACTATAGAAGCACATCATTGCTTTGTCTGGCGTACAACATATTTTCAAAGATTATGAAAAACAAAATCAGACCATACTCAAACAGTATTATTGTGGAATATCAAGGTGGTTTTAGAACAGGTAGATTGAGGATAGACCAATTGTTTACAGTCAGTTAGGTAATTGAGAAATGCTGGGAGTTGAACGTTGACGCAGATGAAATATTTGTTGACTATAAGCAAGCATACGACAGTATTGACTCTAACATACTGTACTAAATAATGCTTTACTTGGTATGACTGCAAAATTAGTCCATCTTACTCAAATGACAATGACGATAAGAAGCTGTCAGGTTCGCATCAATAACTAACTCACCAACGTCTTTGACATTAATATGGACTAAAACAGGGAGATGGGCAGGCTCCGTAGCTTTTCAATATGGCTCTTTAACGTCATAAGGAAGCTACCCGTCGATATAAAAGTTACGTTACTATACAAGTCAAGCCAAGTAGTAACCTGTGTGAGCGACATCAACATTCTGTTCCGGTCATTAACGACCACCAAAGAACCTTTCCTGAAACTGGACAGCACAACAAAGCTACAAAGTAATGAGAATAATACGAACCTCATTAAATTGTCGAGAAAAAAGTACCTTAAGCACCCAAAATATCATACTTGGTGAACATGATGTCAAATATGTGGGTAAAGTTGTGTATTTAGACGCAAAAATAACGAGAATTGTCAGACTACGGAAGCTACAATGCGCTGGACACATGAATCGTATGAAGGATCATAGGATACCCAAAGAGGTATTCGTTGGGAGAACGGAAGGGCGGAGACCAGTGGAGTAACTGAAGAAATTCTGGTTTGACTCGGTCGTCGAAGACAGTTCATCGCTCCTTGGATTTCGAAATTGGAGGATGCGGTAAATGGATTGAGACAATTACAGGAAGCGAAGGATCGAGAGGGGCTGTAGTTATACGAAGAATAAGTTATTGTAGAAAACTACCTGCACGTACAATACTTTTCAAATTTTTCCGTCCACAGTGGTCCAATTGAGAGGTTCAACACCATTTTTTCTTGCTTTTCCCCTTTTAATGGTTACCGCAACATTGATACTGCAATTGTAACAACTTATGTTATGATATCTTGTCAATACCACGTATTTGATATCTTATTCTTCTTCCTAGCACTACAGCTCCTCTCAAGCCTTCATTTCCTGCCTCGGTCCATTTACCGCGTCCTTCATTTTACAGTCTTCGTCGACCGAGTCAGCCCAGCATTTCCTCGGTTTATCCACTGGTATCCGCCCTTCAGTTCTCCCAACAAATGCTTTTTTGGGTATCCGTTGTCCGGCCGTCCGATTCAAATGGCCTGCTCGTTGCCGCGTACGCTGTCTTACAATCGTTGAGACTACCGGCTTTTCAAAAAGTTCATACAGCTCATGGTTGTATCGAATTCGCCATTGGTCCCCGTCTAGTTTCGCTCCAATTTTCTACCTCAGGAGCCGTCTTTCCTGCTATTTGATATCCTGCTCTAATAAAAATGCAAAGAGTTTATATAGTATATGGGGAAACAACGTTAAAAGCCTTTGAATATTTTTTAATTAGATAATAACTTCTAATCCCGTCACACGATTTGATGAGTTTAGCTTTTATAGTTCCCGAAAAAAATTGAGGTGACGCGCTGATGGACAGGCAAACGGACAGACAGGTGCTGATTTAAATAAAGTATTATAAAAAATTATTACACAATACCCTAAATACAAATGGAATAGTATTCCCTAATTCCACCTACGCCTTTGCCATCCGAAATTTTCACAAATTGATATGTAATATTACAAGACAAACGCTAGCACGGTCATTAAGCGTAGAGAATAGGACAATCGAATTTATGTAAATACGTGAAAATGTAATGTTTGTTGAAGTTGAGTTCAAAATTCTACAACCAAAACCGAAAATGTAGCTGATCTATTATTATGCAAATTTTTGAACGGGTTGAAATCGAACACAAGAGGTTAGAGCCCATTATCCAGATTCAAGTCTCCGTTTCCGCTTGTTAAATGATATTTAGTAATCGTTCTTTCTGTTCGCGGTCATTTATTTCGTGTCGTCCAGGTGAACGCGTACTTTTACCAAGCAAAGGTGAGATGGATTTATTTAAACTATAGTTTAGGGTTGCCAACAAAACTTATATTTTTTAAAGACTAACATTTCATATAGGGCTACAAAAGTTAAAATAAATTAGTTTAACATTGAACACCATTTTTTTAAGATATGAATTTAAAAATAACTAATTAAGAAATGTTATGAAGTACTTCAACCCTCTTTCACGTACTGGTAAGACTTTCCTTCAATTGCGTTGACTTCAACGATCGAAAACAAAATGTTAATTAATTGTTTTGAAATGTACACGTACTCATTACCTGTTTGTTTTCGGCGATCGTCACTGACGTTGATTGTTGGTAATTTGCATAAAATCTAACTGTTATTCGGCGGACTGATTCACGCAGTATTGAATAACTCGAAGAAGTTGTTCGCGTTCGTCGTATGAAGGGAACCTTCGCTGGATTATCAGTGCTAAGCATGCTCTTTAGATTATGTTTCCGCATCCACAAAGAACTTAAAAGCCACCGAAGAATTTAACATTTTTCTCAACGCATCGCAGAATGCCGGATAAATGTACGACGGACACGCACAATGACATGATGAAATCTTTCGCATTTCCCCTGAGGGTGATCGTTTAACGTGAATGCTGTACTGGAAAAATTAATTACAATGTTAATGCAATTATCTGCGTCAAATAGATATGTACGATACATCCACTCGAGCCAGAAGCATTGTTTAATGGCTGTCTGTAGATATTGTATCTTTCTTTGGTTTTAATTGAAAGACAAGGGTTATCTGGTATGTACTCTCCATGCTGAATATTAAAAATTAAAAATAGACAAGCGTTAGATTGTGTGCAATTGAATGCGAATCATTTTATTTTTATGCCTGATGCTTTTTCGGATCAGCGAGTACATTCTGAGCAGGATATATGCAGAACGCAGATGTTAATTTGGTCATTTTCCGCGCAATGTGATAATTGAGTTGTAGCACTTTATTAATGCGAATATATGTTTAACTGTTAAAATCTTTGAGTGCATAATGAAAGCAATCATAATAAATAACCGCGATTCATAATTTAATGTACGTGAGGAACTATCGCTTTCCCACAGTTCTAGTATTTAAAATATTCAACCGCATTATGTTTTCTCCTAGTATATTATTGTAACAAAGTATTAAAACTTAAAGTGCAAAGAAACTGCATGAGAAATCCCTGATGCAACAGATGCGTGAAAATAGAAATGGAACATCGTTTTATTTACCGCTTCTTAATTAAACCTCGTGGTCTGCAAAAATTGCTTATAAACCCTCTCGAATTAAATGCAAACATCAACAACTTAATTAAAATTCAGAATACTGCATTCAAAATAAAATTTAATGATAGACTTTTCATTTCCTTCATTATTATCCAATTCATAAATTTCCCTCAAAAATCCAATGCATCAATCTTCAATGTCATCATTTCACCAATTTTCTGTGAAAATATCAATAAAATTTCCATAGATCAAAGAAAAATTGGAGAATTCTCAAGAAATTTGTCCATTTAATAAAATTATATTTATGTTTTTCCGACCCAATGACATATGTGTTTAATATCACCAAATTCTATTCGATTGATGATGTTGTTGCGCACTAGGATGCATCGGGAAATTCCCATCAGTACGAAGAAATGAACACGTTGGCAACGCCAGCAACAAACTTGCTCAAGATAGATATTAAAGATGCTGAAGATGTTCAGAAACATCTCAACACTCGATTCGGCATTATTTCATAGTTATCTGCATACGATCAAAAGCCATCAAATAAATCAATCAAAGCCTAAAGTTGGCGGCAAAAAGTTCTCTCTTCTGTTTTCCGTATGAAAAAAGAACGTGTTGACTTCTTTGCCAATGGTACAAAAGTACCGACCACGATGACGCGATTTGAGAAGATACAAAGTAATCGATATGTCGACAGCTTAAAAATTAAAACACAATCTTCGTGAAAAGAATGAAGTACTCGCATTTAGCTTAAGAGTGTTAATCATGTGCAGTGGTGTAAAAACTTTTGAATATTATTCAGTTCGGGATTAATATTAACCACTCTATTTTGATCAGTCCTTTATTGTATTTTTGCAACTCTACGATCATTTATGAGAAAGTTTTTTGAATAAAATATAAAAAAATTAAATTTTCTCCGGTTATAATGTAATATTTTCAAGTGATTATCATAGAAGACAAGGTTGTTATTGCGTTTTTATGCATGCCCAGGCAAAAAATTTGAACGGAGAAAGATAGACGGGTTCTGTTTTCACCAAAATATTGGATTTCCCTCAGGGGGAATGCCGGTTGACAGGAATACTCTTGGAGGGTAGCATTTATTTTGGGAGTGCCATCCCCTCGAACCCGAGGATATGGACGTCACTATGAGTTTCCTCCTAGAATGACAGGTAATGACCCTGACTAAATCTGATCTATGCTTTGGACAATGAGCTTAAATTGACGCTTTAGGCTGACAAATATGATGGTTTGGACCTAGTTGCTTAGCACGGTAGCGCCAAGGTAACACAAGTGAGTGAACGACACCAATTCAACTATGATACTGTCTCCGTCCTAGTAAAGCCTTGCCAGGTCCCAGAGTGTGTTCAAAGTTCGCACCATTGGGATGGAGGTATAGGTTCAGTAGAGACGGACTCTAGATGAGCGCTGGCCTGGCTATGAGGACTTATCCCCATAAGGGCTTGTGCCAACCCTCGGATGGCCCCCGTATTCTGCAAAGATAGCCATGGGAGCAAACAGCCAACTACATACACGAACCGAGATAATTGCTCTATTGAGGGACTCGACCAAACTGGCGCAATTTCGCCAAGTGAAAGACTGCTCGTGGGCTCAGTGTAACACTGGAGAAAACTAAAGTGAAAATCTTGACAAAAATGAGAATCCCAGCGGTGAACTACCTGAGGCTACTGATTGACTCAAAGATGAGTTTCTCTAAGCAGCTGAGAAGGCTGCTTCGGACGTATCCATTGAGTTGGCTTAAGGGTAAATTAAGGGGACCCAACCCATTAAGCAGAAGCCAGGCATGTATACGGTAACAAATAACTCTCACAAAACTATTGAAGAACTTTTGTAGACGTTGCCTTTATATAGTTATGGAAAATGCGGTCGTTTCTAAAACGACACATGTCTACGAGGAATAATCAACAAGTACTTAGCCTACAGAAGAAAAAATAAAATTTTGGAAAGGTGGTAATTTATTTTTCCACATAATCTTGTTCAATTTCAATACACTTGGCCCAACGATGGTCTAAGTTTTTCAACCCGTCAAAAAAAAACCTTTTCTCGAGGGCTGCAAAATAGGCCTCCGTGGCGGCGATGACCTCCTCATTCGACCCAAATCTATTCCCGGCGAGTGATTTTTTCAGGTTTGGAAACAAAAAGTAGTCGCAGGGGGCCAAGTCTGGAGAGTACGATGGATGGGGCAGCAATTTGTAGCGCGATTTGACCAATTTGGCCATGGTGACGGCGGAGGTGTGAGCCGGCTCGTTGTCATGGTAGAACAGCATTTTTTTCTTCGGCAAGCAGGGCCGCTTTTTCTTCAATTCAACGTCAAATCGGCCTAATAAATCTGCATAGTAGCACCCCGTGATTGTTTTATCCTTCTCAAGGTAATCGATGTGGATCACACCTTGTGAATCCCAGAAAACGGTGGCCATCACCTTTTCGGGCGATCGAATAGTCTTCGCCTTCTTCGCAGCACGTTCGCCGGGTAAAGTCCACTGTTTCGACTGTTCCTTGGTCCCTGGTGTGTACCAGTGAATCCATGTTTCATTGATGGTCACGAAACGACGCAAGAACTCCGCCGGGTTGCACTGAAACTGCGCCAAACACGTCATCGATGTGGTCTCACAGTTGCGCTTATTTTCCGGTGTGAGCAAATGTGGCACCCATTGCACCGACAGCTTTCTCATGCCCAGTTCTTCGTGTAGAATATGATGCACCATTTCTTCTGCGATGCGCACAGTCTCAGCTATCTTGCGAACCTTCAATCGACCGTCTGCTGATGCGAGATCGTGGATTTTTTTTAACGTTTTCCTCCGTAGCCGACGTTTGCTTGACGGTAGCCATCAAAGGAGAAGAGTCACCGTTCACAGCATTCAAGCGATCTTTGATTTCGCATTTCGTTTTCCCTTCCAAAAACAAGAGTCTAATCACTGAACGATATTGTTCTTTTTCTATTTTTGTACAACCGACCGACACGCTCGCTTCCAAAGGCTATCAAAACAAAACTAATGAAGGGAATTGACTGAAACTTTGACAGTAGGCTACTAAAAGAATATAATGCACGGTGGTAAAATTCTTTTGTAATAGCAGCACCATCGGGCGGTGAGGCTTAGTGCTTGCTGAATGACCCTCGTAATCCAGATATAATGTCAGCAAAATTAGACTTTTTAGGGAAACCGTATCCACGGCTTTACCCCCAGTCCGTAACTGGTACTCTAATCGTACGAAACATGAAGTGAGAGTTTAATTAAAAGTGTTAAAAATTGTGTTGTCATTTCTGTTGGTGAAGTTATTCCTTTTCTAGTATTCTTTGCCATAAATGACTCTGAAACTCACCAATGCTACTGTATGGAGGTGTACCGAAAACACTTAGCGCACATACAGAGAAGAGGAGCACTGAGGATTGCACTTTTATATTTGACAGTCTTTGATTCGGTGGTAAGAGTTATTATTATAAGCGTGATACCCGTAGCCCTCCTTGTTAGAGGGCGCAATGTAATTTACCTGCGTAAAAGCAAGAGCACGAGGAGGGCAACCGCTTGCGAGGAAAGACTGTGGTCACTCAACGATTGACCGCAGTCTTGGGTGAATTTCACGAAAGGAAGTTGGACTAAATCGTTTAATTCTACCTGACCCACCTTTTGAGCGGGCACGGATGTGTATAGTGCCGGGGTAGCTTGATGCAATTAATTGTACTATCTCACTGTCGAACATTTATTTTTGACTTCTTCCGTTTGGCCGATTTCTAAAAAGAAATTCTCTGATTTCGGATTGCCTACTTTGATTTGAGATTTCACTGCCACAATTTTGGCATTTTGCTACCAAATCGCCCAATTGAAATATTTGCACTTATTTCGTTGTTTTAGATTTCAACGGTTGTCATCGATGCGTCGGTGGCTAGTTAATAAAGCGGTCTGTTAATCATCCTGCTCCACGGCCCATCGACTTTTGAACTCATCCAATACTTTGCCTTTAAGAGTCTCCGGATCAGGCAGATCGTCTTTAAGTCTAAATGTAAATCAAAAATTTCAGAGCTCGGTAGCAAACATTTTAACATTAGCATGACCAGCATGTCTTTTGAAGTGACAATGTGAATGCTTTCCAGATTTCACTGAATTTGAAAACTTGTCAAGACGTTCTCTGATGTTTATTAAATATAATCTCGGTGAGCAGTTCTATCTTATGCATGGGACCTTTTGATGCATGAACCGGTTACAGTTTCAGCCAAATTCACCTTAATGTGGCAAATTTTGTTAAGCACTTCATTTCTGCTCATCTCAAAGGTAAGAAAATGTCTGCCATCAGTTTCTGGTGGTTTGTAGTCCACTTTGCTAATTAATTTGCACTTGCATTATCGTTGGAGGTAGTTGTTGGAGCAGCAGTATCTACCTTAACCCGTATATCTCCATTTATCCCGTTTGAACACAGATTTCATCCAGATACTCCAGACCCCATAATTTGTCTTATTTAGTACTTCAAATCGAGATGAACAGTACGAATACATATTATAGTTATGTTCGCTACGCGATTAACGATACGTACTAATTTTTGGAATATACACTTCGGTTTATTTCATTAGGGCACCAGTTTCACTACTGGGCTTATAATCTGTAGAAAATTGGTTGGTAAGCCTTTAAATAAGGATAAATAAACTAAATTGCAAAGTGTCTTTTATTTATACGACTGCTTAACCAGATATTTGACAAACGAGTGACATATGAATCAATTGTGTGTATGCGATAACGTGTATAAGCGTGGGTGAGAGTATTACATCCAACAATGTGCCGTGCATTTGACAAATGGGATTTAAACAAAACTTCATATGAAATGCACGCACTAGTTTTCCATACTGTAGTCCTTTGATGGGTTATGGTAAAAATCTAGTAAAGACTCTGAATTTTATTAGAATTTCAATAATAATTTTACCACTACAATGCACGAAATAAAAGAGACATCTTTAGGGAAAAAACTGCTCCAAAGTATCTACAAAAGAATGAATAATTAATAACACTGATATGATATTGCTTTCAAGTGCCATATTAGTGTTCATGTTCAAATACTGTAACGAGGAAACCGCTTTGGTACCGCTATTTCAATTTATCTCGAATAAGTGCTTAGTAAATCGGTGATCCCTTGTACTTTATACGTTTTTTGTTAGGCAAAGGTATATTTATGAGTTTCATACATACTGGTTTCTGCATGGCTCATCAAATAAAGGTCAGAGGATTTAGGCTCATCAAAAAAAGGTCAGAGGATTCAGTGTTTTAAGAATGTTATTAAAGGTCCATTTAGAGTTGCAGCAATAGGATGCTGCCATAGTTCCTAGTTTACAGACTACCGCTAGAATGCTAGCGCCCAGAAATGAATGTGTGTATTGGCAGCGTGTTGTCTACGGTACCACAAATTTACTTCCGTTCAATTCACGAAGTACCTTCCATTAAATTTGTTTTGAATTGATTCAAATCTTCTCTTTAAACTCCCACGCATAGTTATAGTCGCACACCTGTCCTTGGAATCAAAGGAAAATACAATTAACGCAGGCAAGTTTCATCAAGGCAAAATGTAAAAGCCCCAACTTTCACTGTCTTTTATATCCCGAGTAACGGCTACTATTCGCTCACCGTGAAATTTATTTTTTATGCTTCAGCCATCTCTTAGGAGTAGTTTTCCACCTTCTTGGAAGTAGTTCCACTCAATTTCATTTTTACTCAAATTTGGTTCAGTGCAACAACGGCTCTAGTGGTAACTAAGTCAACTACGGGCTGACTAAGTTGAATTCGGTTGGCGACAGTTGGAACTATTTCAATACCGCACAGTGTGTTAAATCTAATTTCAGATGAACTGGAATCATTGAACTGTAATCAAGATTCAGCAGTGTGTTGAATCTAGCTTCTTATCATATGTACTGGAACTGTTGAACACAGTTGACGATATAAAATCTAGACTCAGCAGTGTGTTAAGTCTAGCTTCTGATGTGTTGGAACTGTCGAAGATAGCTGATGATATGAAATCTTGATTAAACAGTGTGTTATATCTAATTTCAATCCGGCGCGGATCATATACGAAATTCAACCCTGTCTTGAATCAAGTATAAAACTGAGAACACTTCCTTATAGCCTGCTTGCTAGAATTGTTCTGCTTTATTGAAACTTTAAAGCTGAGTGAACGTAAGGAGAGTTGGAATATAATTAGCAACCTACATTACTGTGTTATTAACAAATGAAAATTATTTAGCGCAAAAATAAACGAATGAGGAAATTTATAGTCATCGAGCTTGTGTAGCATATTCAATGTAATTTGTTTCGGTCGGAACAGGCTGTGTCAAAATTCCTATGGGAAGAGGGTGGGACCCACTCTGGATAGTAGAGTTGCGTTGATACCTGGATTGATTGGCAAATGAAACCATGGGGTACGTTATGTTCTGGCAGCCCCAAAAGGTAAAAGGGGCTCACAGCAACCGGGAACAGTGGAGCTGGAGGATCGGTTACCCAACAATCCCTCTTGTCACGCTAGAAAAGAGCTCCCCTGCTCATCTAGCTTCAAGCCAAAAGAAGCCTGGCCCGAAGTAATGAGTCTAACGGTTCCAGACTAGGTTGTCCGGTTGACAGTGGAGCTGTTTAGTGAGTAGTCTAGTCGGTCGCGAGCATGGGAGCCGAAAATTTAGTGTGAAAGTGGTGTGGTAGTACTCATTGCAACCGTCTGTAACAAAACTCCGGAAAATCTAATAAAAATAATAATAAGAAGTATCCGTTTCCATGCCGGGACCATAAAAATTTTTACCATGCGCGGATGCAATGAAACGTATCCTTTCTTGCACGAACTCAAGGGACCATGCGCTGGTGCAACAAACGACCAAACTACTGCCGGTCCATGCACACAGGATAAACCCTTTTGTAAATAAAAAAGTAGACATAAGTTAATTGTAAGAGAGTATTGCTGCAAGCAACGTTGAAGTGAGACAACTCAATAAAATTTAGATAATATTCATTCGTTGTGTCGTCATTTTGAATCAAATGACCGTGTTGTTAGTTTGCATTGATAACGAGTCCATTGACACAGTGATGATCCCAACATGATATGAACGAATTAGTGTGCAAGAATGGTTAACGCCTCGGCAAATGAAAATGCAATCGTTACTGCATTGCAGTCCATGTTTTTAAATAAAGCGGCAGAGTTACATTGCCACCATTCAACAATGATGACCCAGAACACTGGTTCTCACAAGTTGAGCTGGCTTTCAAAGTAGCGAATCTAACCATCGATGGGCAGAAATACGCATGTGTAGTTCAATCGCTAGATAGAAGAGTTGTCGCAAAAGTACGAGGTATTGTAATCTCCATGCCACCCGAAAAGGCATACACTGAGTTGAAAGCAGCGTTAATCGAAAAGCTGTGTGCGTCACAAGAGCAAAAGATGTGTCAATTATTAGAACTCGAAGAGTTAGATGATAAGAAACCAAGTCAGTCTCTACGCCAACTGAGAAAATTGGCAGTTTCGTTGATTTCCAATGAAATACTCCATGCTATGTTGTTTGAAAGAATGCAAGAGGATATAAAGCCGGTTATACCGATTCAAAAAGACATCCAGCTTGATAGCGTTGCTGAGTTGGCCGATAAAATTATGGAGATGTCGGCATTCCACCGAAATCAGGTAGAAGCTGCGGTAATACCAGCTCCGATCTCAGGTCCACTTACAGCAACAACGATAGCAGAAGCGCTAGGTGAAGGCTTGAGTTCAAACTATCCGCAAAGATAGAAGATAAACTGGACTTGGTTCGCCAAGAGATAAGCGAGCTGCGCGGTCGCTCTCATACTTGAAGCTTCTCACATAACCGCACACGTTCTGCGTCCCAAAGTCGTTACGCTGCAGAAGGTGTATACTGGTACCATGCTTGTTTTGGCCGAAAATCAAATAAACGCATAAAACCATTTAATTTTGGGTCGGAGACGCAATGGCTCATCGTTAATAGCCCAGTCATATTAGGTAAAAAAAGGGGTCAACCTCGGAATGAAAGATAATAAGCTGCAAATTGGTATGAACCTTTGTTTTGTCATTCTAAATGTTGTCTCAAAAGTCACAATCGTTATCGTGTCCGCGTCTCAAGATATTCAAGGTCAAAGGTCACAAAAATCGGTTTTTCGCGAATATCTGGCTTCCTATCGGTTAAATGAGATTTGCATTTATTATAAAAGTTGTAGGCTATAAAATTCCCTACAACTTTTGTTTGAACTTTTTTTTCATACGACCAACCGTTTTGAAGGTAGAGCGCGAAGAGTGCACATCGTACAGTCATATACGGCCTAATGCAAGGTCAAGCGTGAGTTATGGTTATCAGTACGTTATAAAGTCAATTATTTACTTGGAAATTATAATTATTAAACAATGCCTATTATTTATGTACTAACTATTAATTATTTATATTTAATTAAAGTAAGTAACTTGATTATTTATATATAATTATTCATATTTAACTATTTAAGTATAAAATATTATTAATTCTGGATTATATATTTTAGTTTTATTTTAAGTTAACACGACATTATATATCTTTTCTTTAAAACGCGTAAATTTCTCAATACTTATATACCTGGAAATACTTGTCCCTACCCTATGCCCTTTTCTATTCATTGCCGGGACAGATGTTCTATAGTATTCAAGGCCACTCTCTCCACTTTGTATGAGTCAAGATTATTCGTTAGTTTGAAATTGTACCGTTGCAAATCAAGTTACTTACTTTAATTAAATATAAATAATTAATAGTTAGTACATAAATAATAGGCATTGTTTAATAATTATAATTTCCAAGTAAATAATTGACTTTATAACGTACTGATAACCATAACTCACGCTTGACCTTGCATTAGGCCGTATATGACTGTACGATGTGCACTCTTCGCGCTCTACCTTCAAAACGGTTGGTCGTATGAAAAAAAAGTTTAAACAAAAGTTGTAGGGAATTTTATAGCCTACAACTTTTATAATAAATGCAAATCTCATTTAACCGATAGGAAGCCAGATATTCGCGAAAAACCGATTTTTGTGACCTTTGACCTTGAATATCTTGAGACGCGGACACGATAACGATTGTGACTTTTGAGACAACATTTAGAATGACAAAACAAAGGTTCATACCAATTTGCAGCTTATTATCTTTCATTCCGAGGTGAAAGCCCTAATATGACTGGGCTATAATGGTAGCGGACGACACGCGCCTTAATCGACCAGGCCACCTCTTTATAAAAGACTTGACAAGCGAGAAAACCTTCCTGATAGACACTTGTGCAGGGTTATACATATATCCTCACAAATATTTAACTGCGCCTCAAGAAAGGTATGATTTTGAACTGGATTCAATTTCCTGGAGTACTACGGAATTTTGGTAGATCCAAGGAATCGAAAGGCGGTGGACAGCACAACTCAGCTGGAAGTGAAAAGCTCTTCCGTTGTTGGAAAAGTCTTTAGCGTAAAACTGGTAACAAGATGAATACCATTTCATAAGCTTCTTTCAAAATATTCGGAAATTCTGTAGCCATATGGAGTGCCAAAAGTTAAGCACAATACGGTTCACTATATAAGGACTACTGCAGGACCACCAGTTGCTAGTAAACCCAGATGGCTAGCACTAGGTAAATTGAAAATAGCCAAAACGGAACTCGACAACATGCTGAAACTAGGCCTTGCCCGACCGTCACAAAGCTGCTGGTTTTCACTTCTTTATATGCAGAAAAATGCCAACAATGAATGGAGATCCTACGGAGTCTATCATGGGCTTAACGCCAGGACTATTCCAGATTGTTATTCCGTTCGACTTTTCGCACATTCTTGCGGGGGAAAAGATTTTTTACACCATTGGCTTAGTGAAAGCGTGTCACCAAACCCCGGTGGCCGAAGAAGATACCTGCAAGACAGCAATTACAACACCATTTGAGCTGTTAGATGTTTGGACTGCGAAACGCATTGCAAACTTTCCAGCGTTTCATAGATGAAGTATTGTGTGGCATGAATTTTTGCTATGCGTATATAGACGACATCATAGTTGCCTCATCATTAGCAGAAGAACACATTAACCACCTTACTATACTCTTTCACTGCCTGCAAACGTACGGAGTTGTCATTAATTCCGCTAAGTGCAACTTTGGACAACCGAGCGTACAATTTTTGGGCTATTCAGTCAATGGAAATGGCACTCGATCGCTACCGCAAAAAAATGAAATCACCAGACGGTATCCACAGCCGAAAACAGCAAAAGAGTTACGTCAGTTCTAAGTTCTGTTATACTTTTATCGGAGATTCATACCGAAAGCTGCAAAGACTCAAGCTCCATTATGCAGCATACTCGGTGCTAGTATCAAGGGAAAACCAACCATACTTTGGATCCCCGGAGCAGAAGCAGCATTTCTTGAAGCAAAAGAAAGCCTGGCGCAAGCAACGTTACTTGCTCACCCCAGTACCCAACGTACCACTAGCAATATTTTGTGATGCTTCCGACCTCAGCATTGGTGATGCGCCGCAACAACCTTCTAATGGCCAGTGGCAAGCATTGGCCTTTTCCTCAGGAAAACTGTAGTCAGCGCAGAGTAAGTACGTCACATATGATCGAAAATTCTTAGCGACCTACGCTGCCGTTAAATATTTGCACCATACGATAGAGGAACGAGAATTCGTTATCCACACTGACCACAAAAAATACGAGATAGTTCAGATGCCTTGACTTTATCAGCCAATTCTTTACAGATATCCGATATATACCAGGAGAGAAGAATACAGTTGCAGATTCTCTCTCAAGGATCGAAGAAATTATAGCAAAAGTCGAACTCCCAGCCTTCGTAGCAGCTCGAGCGCACGAGGTGAAAAGCCTACAAAACGATAAGTTTGCAGTATAACTGAAGTGGATCAAACTACTTGGATCAGAAGAGTCCCTACTCTGCGGTGTTTCCACAGCAACAGTACGCCAAGTCATGCCAAAGGAATTTTGAAGAGCTGGGTTCAACAGTATACACAGACTGTCTCACCTGGGTATAAAGACCACCCCTAAGCTCATCTCACAGCGTTATGTCTGGCCATTTATTAATAAAGACTACTACGAATGGGCAGAATGCTGCATTGAGTGCCAGCAAACAAAAATTTCTTGACACGTTAGCACTACGCCAGGCACATTCTCACCGCGTACTGGCAGATTTGAGCATGTCCACATTGACATCATCGTCATGCCTATCTCAGAGCGTTTAAGGTACATTTTAACATGCATATATCATTTTACACACTGGCCGGAAGCGGTTCCCATGGAAGATCAAGAAGCAGAGACCATTGCAAGAGCATTCTATTCTCAATGGATTTCAAGGCTTGGAGCACCTTTAAGAGTTACATCAGACCAAGGATGCCACTTTGAGTAAAGTTTGCTTAGAGAATTAAACAACCTAACAAGTACCACTCATTTTAGGACAACACCATATCACCCAGCAGCAAATGACATGGTCGACTGATTCTACGGGCAACTCAGAGCAGCAATCAAATGTCACAAGAACAATCAATCAACACAAGTCTTACCCTCATTACTCCTATGTAGGAATACGTTGCGCTTGGAAGGAATACCAGCTGAATTCCTCGTAGAATCAAACAAGGACCACATAATGCAGAGCAATTTTGTTCAAGTCGTCCGAGAGCATATCCAGGGTATACGACCTACTAGTCTAACTCGACATGGTGAAAAGAAAACTTTCATATTCAAACATCAGGCCACAACGGCACATGTTTTATTCACTCTTGCTCTATAAAAAAGTAGCTTCAAATGGCGCATAGCGGTCCTTTCAAAGTCGTATCTACTATCTATCTAATGATAAGTTGAAACTAGCGTAGATTATGGAGGAAACCATAAGCAATGATGACGATACTGAGCAGCAAGAATATACGTGGCACCTAGGCTCAATGCCATCGCGAGCGAGAGAAGAGTTAGCACCAAGGAATCATGCAGACGAACCCTCACCAAGGCATACACGCTCTGGAAGACGAGCTCGATTCCTAGATTGCTTGCAATTTGGAATTTCGTGATTAAAATCACTGGTAAAGAGGTACTGTCACGACCGCCTATGACAAAACCCCGGGAATCCAATAAAAATAATAATAAGAACTATCCGTTTCCATGCCGGCACCATAGTGGCATTCATCTGCCAACCTCTCCAAGAAAATTTCGTTGCCCATCCATTTTGTTTCCTGGATCGCCAGAACATTTATTTTGTATTGATTAGCTTGTTGTAATAATGCTTTAAAGGCACCAGATTGGTTAGTTGGTGTTTTGACATTCTAGGATCCAATTGCGTAGTCCTTGTTTCATTTGTGTCGTGGCCTACGTTGTTCAAATCCAAGTGCCAAGTGAGTTTGCTAGCTACAGGCTGGTACGCAAGAATATGGCGTCCCAGGTTCACCACTGCCATCGTTGGTATGATATCCAGCGGGCACGACGAGGAGATAATGGTTTGAAATTACTTACTTTTAAATGTTTTTAATAAACTGTAATTGACCGAAATGAAATTGGATTAATAGCCCAGTCAAATTAGTCCTTAAAATAGAAGTAAGGTTACGAAAATTCCCATAGAGCTAAAAATTGGTATGAATGTCCAGAATACTATTATAAATGAATTGTGAAAAGTCCCCATTAATCCCCCTTGTGCAAAAAATTTTATTGATGGTGAAAGTTTAAAAAAATTGGTTTTTCGCGTTTTTCAGCTGAACGGTGAGTTTTACAGCAAAAATATTTCAGAAAAAAATTGTAGATCATCCGATTCTCTACAAAAATTGTTTCCACACTTTTTTCATAAGAATTGCCATTTCCGTGATATAGCGGTTGAAAAAATTGAAAAAAATATTTTATTCATAATATGCACACGTTTCCACACCATCTATGAGGTGGTTTGCTTGGCGCTTTTTTAACGTGGTTTCCCTGGTAGGCCTATTCCACGATCTATTGTGATCCTATTCAATTTAAATTGAGTATTGAAAATGATGAAAGCTGTGTAAATTATGTTATATATAAATGAAAAAATAATTTGGAAAAACTATTCGTCGGATTCATCATAATCCAATGGAACTTCTAGTGTACTGTCTTCGTTTTCTTCTTCTTCTTTTTCTTCATTTTCTTTTTCTTCATCTTCTTGCTGGATACAAATATGTTCTAAGAGTTATGCATCATATGTCTCATCACTGATATCTTAATTATCCTCATCTAGTATCGATTCAACATTGGAGCACGACTGTCCTTGACAATTGGTACATGCTAAAGAACAAAACAGTCCAACCTTTTTACAGCCGCATTTACATTGCAACCTTTGTAGGGTTTTGTAAAATAATTTTACAAAACCCTACTAGTTTCGCGACCAGTCTGTCCGTCTGTCCGTCCGTCCGTGTGTCACAGCAGTTTTTCTCTGAAACTACTTAAGCTAGAAGCATCACATTTTGCGTGTAGGTGTAAAATGGTGATCTCTTCAAAGTTCAACTACAAAAAAAGTTTTATAAGGTATTTAAGGAAGGTCTCCCCATATAGGGGAGTGACCCCCCGAATAAAAAAATTTCATTGAAGGTAGCCGATATGGATATCAAATGAAAGGTCTTGATGAGAACTTTTCAAAACAGGTCTTAGTTTGGCAAAATTTGCTTCG
This sequence comes from Odontomyia ornata, assembly GCA_963969285.1. Taxonomy (NCBI): domain Eukaryota; kingdom Metazoa; phylum Arthropoda; class Insecta; order Diptera; family Stratiomyidae; genus Odontomyia; species Odontomyia ornata. Next base: position 295,432,771 of record OZ017741.1, read on the forward strand.
AGGGGCGCACAGGGAGGGGAAATACACGAAAAATGTGTGTCCCCCCCCCCTCGCGATCGGACACCTGTGATCCGAAAAATCTGAAAAAAATCAGGAATGTAGGCCTTGGTGAGTACAACAACAACAAATACGTCAGAAGTCGCAATTCACTCAACTTTGTTAGTAATAGTATGATTTATCGATTTTATGTTTTCTTGAATAAAATCTTAACGGTACTCTTAAATTCAATGAAATTCAGTACGTAGATGTTTGTTTCTAAGGTTGATCTATCCTGAAAGTTTCATAAAGATTGAATTATATTTAGCGAAGTTATAGCGGTTTGAATTTTCCTGTATCACTCTGGAACAATATGCGCTGCATTTATTACTATGGCAACATATGGCTATGGAACAACATGCGCTTTTTACCGACTCAGACACTACAGCATTTGCTAGGATTTGCATGAAAATTGCAGGAATGATAGGTGTCATGTATATCTTTGAGAATCGGTTCAGCTAGTGGTATCAGCAATCGTAAAACAAACAAGTTGGGTAAACAGACCTACGCTCATGTCAGAAGGGTTTTGCCGGATTGAATAAAAGCAGGGGGAATGCCCTGTTTTAAATGCGAAGATTGAATAATTTTGAGTTATTTTCCCAACTTCAACGTTTAAGGTGCATACTTTGAACACTGGATTCAATTTAATGAATGACTGAAGATGAGTACCTACAATTAATGCTCATAAGTGAAACAAGTCAAGGACGCAGGAGAGAGCTCCTAGCAAAAGGGTTTTGTAACCATTCTAGGATTTGAAAAAATTGGCCATTAATCGATGATAACAGTACAGGAGAGTGGCCCCTGAAAAAAATTCATCAAACGTAGCCGATATGAGTATGAAATAAAAGTTTTCACGGGAGCTTTTCAAAACAGTTGTTAAACTGTCAGTTTTTGCTTCAGTGGGGGCACAGGGGGGGAAATACATGAAAAATGTGTTTCCTCCGTCGCGGATGGACATCTGAAATAATTATCAAGGGAGATATTTATGAGTATAACAATACCCAAAACTCAGAAGTCGAAATTCGTTCAACTTTGTTAATAATAGTATGATCTTCGTATTTCATATTTTCTCCAATAAAATCGTCTTTGACATGTTTCTTGATTTGATTCGATCTGGTGACTGCATTTTGAAAATTGAATACAAAACCCTTCTGACATGAGCGTTGTTTGCAATTGCAACAGATGGTATTAAGGAGTTTTTCTGGTGCAGGTGGGAGTAACGTATGAATTGGTTCCAATGCATTGTCAACTAACTTCCAACCCCAGTCTTCTGGATCCATTTTATTACCAAGCCACACTTGAACTTGATAATATACCCGGAATAGATGTTGTTGAGCAGCAGCAGAGGTTGGGAGAAGACAAGCTAATTGCACTTGTTTTTTTAAGTTTTTTTTGCAAAAGATAAGTATCGGAGCTTATCCAAGCAGGTAACTTTTTTGGAGCTGCGTACAAAGAAAGAAGAAAGCGAATTCCATTAGTGATTATGACTTCTGGAGTACAGTTACTATCTTTAAAAACTTCAGCACAATCAATTAAATTATGTTTCTCGGACAATTTCAAAACCGTTGTTTTGCCCCTCTTGAAAAATGCTGATGTTGTATCGCAGCGAGTTATTGCGTTTAGGAAAAGTATGTAGTAATCTAGGAGCTATGGCTCTAAAAGCAGCGCTGACACAGGCACACAGCACGAACGCAATTTAACAAGGATTCAGTCGATTCAGTCACCTTCTCCATCGCAACACTCGTTTTTTTTTTCTTTGCATGGCAAATAGGTCCAGAAAATGTCTTTTGTACTTAACTCCCGGGAAACAAAATTCTAAAACTGTTTGATATTTTAATGTGTAGTGATTTTATTACAATATCTTTTGAATATAATTTAACGAATTGCGGTGTAACGCGGGATACAAATGCTTAGAACGAAACGGTTAACCTTTTAAATTATATGAACGCTAAAATCATGGTATCATTTAAACCCCTTAAAATTTGTCTAATTCTTCCGATTTTTCCCCACTTAATTACGCCTAATCATTATAAACGAAAATTACTTTCAATTGATAACTTAAGCGAATCTACAAAAGACGATGTAGAATTTAAAAACAACCGAAACGAGTGTGCATTATCACCATCGCGGGTTCACTCATAGATGGCACTTCTATTTCCACATGGTACGAGCGAGGTTATTCCGTGTGTCACGAACATTTTTCAATGGACATTTTCCCATAAACCGCTCCGTGGAAAAGACTGCATTTGATTCGATCAAGTGCCAACAGAGATCTGGTGGAAGTGATTTGTGTGCTTGCAGTGGTCATTTGAGGAGTATGTTTGGATGATTGCTGAGCGAGTTTCATTAGGAAAATAAATAAAATCGTGGTGGATGTAAGTTGAACATAATTTTCAAAATTCATTAACATGAGTATTATCTTCATACAGTGCTAGTCAATATTAGAAAAGTACACACTTCTATTGATATGCCGCAAACAATTGCAGCGAAAGCAATTCTATGCGATATTGAAGGAACCACAACTTCTATTCAATTTGTGCAGAGTGGCGAGTGGTTTGGATTTCGTGCGATCGAGACATATAAGGAATGACGTGTGTGATTTGGTGTTGAGAATACGGTTGGCGAAAAAGGCAAAGAAATCTATTCCCCATCGCAGATCTTCTATCACGGTGCAATGGGTCGCCGTCGGATGTAGTCGCTGGTTGCCGTCGCGTGGAACGAAGACGGGCGAGCTGGATTGGACGAGACCCGACCGATTCTCAAGGCGTGAAAGGTTATGAAAGATGAGAAGGTGCCGAAGTACAGATTTTCGGATACTGTAGTTTATCTGTCAGTTTGGAATATTTCACTCGAGTGGAATTATTTCGAATATTTTATAAAGTATATTTTTAATGCTAGCAAACATAAATTGTGCGTTGTCTTATACGGAGCACGGTGAAGTGTGAAAGTGATTTTAAACCATTCGTGCATGTGCCTAGAGAAACTAAACTATTTATGAATTTCTCCTCGCCTAAACGTCAAACTCTGGGATTTCAAGGTCGTCGGCAATTTCGCAGCTTGTTCGTAACTCTTCAGCGATATGTGTAAGCGCTGTGGATATTGCCGTTGAGTGTACCGAATTCTGACCACATGGTTGCAGTGTGATCAACTTTTTGGAGGGAGTCAAGGCTGCCTTCCAACCGAGCGGATCTTGCTTCGTGTCAATTTTCAGAAATCCACATTTTCCGCTGTCGCCTCTTTTTCAGATAAACACCTTCGTGCTGCAACTTATATAAATTCTAGTTAAAATCGCTCTCGGATTAATTTAATTGAAAATATAAATGATTATTAAATCAGATAGTGATAGTGATGGTGATAAAGCTAAAAGATATTTGAGAAAAAGAGACCAAAATATAAATGAGTCCTTGGATGCTGCGCGGTTCGTGTGTTTATTTTTGAAACAAGAATTGAATGCGATCATTAGCCAATCGATTTTCGGTTCGCAAGAGGCAATATTAAACGTAATCAAAGGGATAACATGTGCCGTTCCGGGCAAAATTGAAGCTACTTCGACCTGCTCCCTAGATCGATTCGTCGTTTTGAAAGGCACGGCGTTAAGTCACTGCATATGTCAAATGTGATTAATGTCGAGGAGATGAGTGCGTATATGTGAAGAAATTGGCAAATGAAGTGTTCCTGAGATTCCCATGTCTAGTCCTATCAACTACCACCCTGCACAATAGCCAACTGACCACTAAACTATATTAAACATCAAAGTGAAAAAAGCAATTTATCGATGGAATATGAAGCAGTAGAATAAGTAGCAGCGAGCATTACCACGTTCGAAGACCATGCGGTTGTGATATTCAAAGAAGTCTACATGTATTTACACTTTGATAGCTGAATTTTTATATGATTTTATACACCTTTAGGATATATTTTATGCCTTAATACTCGTGTACTAATATTTGATATACGAACGCGAATCTTCACTACCAAAAGAAAGAAGTCTTGACTCATAAGTTACAACCGGTACAATAATACGCTTAAAATAAATTCCAGGACTTGCTCACTCCACTTCGTCAACGAGCGCTCGTCGTCGAGGGAAAGATATTGTAAGTACCCTTTTAATGTATTTTTTATTATATATATTCATTATTTATAAAAATTATTTAATATTATTATAATATTATATATATTAATATTTATATTTAAAAAAATAATTTTTTATAAATTCAAATGGGAAAATTGCTTTAATTCGGCATATTCAGATTTTTGAATATCGCAACACGTCACGAATAATACATTAAAACACTATTGCATTGGTATATAGAGAAACAATAGAAATTTACTCAATTACATTTAAAGTATCAGACTTTTCTTGAGTGTTTTATGTTACACAGATTCCTTTTGATTTTGAATCTATTGAAGAGGTTTTTGTTGATTGATCTTTATTCTTTCCCAACTATGAAGCCATCAAAGCAAGTCTGTTTTTTTTTGGCTTCAACCATCTCTGCATATTTTTTTTTTGATTCTGTTTCACTTTTGAATCTACAGTAATTGACATACTTAATATAATTGTCAAAAACACTTCACAACCTATAAGCTATTAACACTTTCATCATGTGTATGCAAACTATCGTTTGTATGTATTTAGCTTAGAATTCAACGCGATTCAACGTATTAGCATAATTAAATCCAAATCAAATCGCGCATCATCCTGAAACATTGGATTTTGGTTGTATTTTTTGATACTGAACTCAGACTGGTTATGTTTGTTGAAATTATCAACAGAGCATTAAATCCAAGGAAATAAAAATTTCTTTAATAGAGCAGCTTGCCCACTTAATTCGGAAGGGTATTTTAAATTTGTGCGCTTGTAAAACAATCAATAGATACGATTATCAAATGTTCCGCATTTGGCATTTTATTTAAAATATGCTTCGAACAATTTTTCGAATTCCACCATATATCTGACATCAACATTCAATTTTGTTTTTGGTTTTCATTGAACAACCTTCAATTTAGGGACGGCTCAACATTGAATTTTTTGAGTTTGATACAGAAATTATACTCGGTTAATTTGAACTAACATGCATAGTGGTGATTTATTATTCATAAAAATACAATTTACTCAACACATAACTATAAAAATCATTGAAATAAAACAATTATGTTAAAAGTTTTTCGACGTTTTGTTAATATAATATTATTTTCATATATTGATTCACATTAATATAAACAAAAAAAGAGAAGGAAAAGAAACAGAAACATGCTGCTAAGGCTACTAGATTGTATTGATTAGTAAATATTATTAAGTCCAAAATTACTGATGAGAAATCAAATTAAAACCGAGTAAACTATTTCAAAACCGGGAAATTTGTTGTATAAATCAAATAACTATTGCTAAATAATAATTATTATAAAAAAATCTCTAAATGATATAAAATCAGAATTAAGGTAAAACAGAGATACCATGTAGTCCCTATTTATTGCCAACATCGGTATCGCCACAGTGAGATTTAGAGATGAATTTATTTTAAGATGGTATGCTCTATGCATTTATTATTATTATTTGCTATAATTGAAGAAAAAAAAGAATAAAAAAATGATGAATTGAGCTAAAAGAATCGGTCTTTCCCTTTCGGTTTTTTTTCCAATCGGGTATAGGACCCGGTACGGTGGCCGGCTTCCACCCCAAAATATGAGCCAGCCGCCGGGTACAAATTAATTCCTTCCTTTGTTTCAGGTGACTTCATGGGTTGAGTGGCCCAAGCAAAGTGCCTTTTTATGGCATAGAGTTATGCAATTCAATTGTATAATTCTATGAAATAAATTGGTCACCGGGGTACTCCCCTTCTGATGGGAAAGTTCATATAATTCAAGTTGTATGAGTTTTCCACTCAGAAGAGGAATACCTGGCCACTTCAACAAGTTAACAATGGATTTATTCCGGTTGGGTGGGTATGAAGGGGCTCTACCACCACCCGGTTGCCCCTCTTTCATTTGTGGGCCCTGAATTTATTTGGGTAAAGACGAGGTCACCCCAAGTTCGCCTTTCTTGTCAGGTTTCACTTGTTCTCGTAACAAGTCATAATTCCTTCGGTGAGGTTATCTACAACTTTGCGTCGTTTTCTTTTGATATCTGAAAGCAATTCGTGAATGCGAAATTGTTTTGTAGTGAGTCCTCGTGCCGGGGAAACGAACCCGCCCCACGACACCGCAATGCTAGCCTGCCAGCGCATTCACGCGTCTCCGGACGAGGGCATTCCTCTGCCGAGGCAGCAGTCCTTCACGGACTTTATTGAAACAACTCTTTATATTCACTACAAGTATATGAATTTGGCATTTTGGAAAAGCACAAAAACTTGTTGATGAATATATTTCCGATTGCTGCTGAGTCTTTCCCGGTTTAAAAAAAAAAAAAAATTTTTTTCTGTATGAGTTCGAGCAGTAAGTAATATTAATAAATCGACATCTTCACCAACAACAATAGTTGTATTTGTTGAGTTGAATTGTTCTATTGCTGTTTCAATGATCAGAACATCAGCATCATTTTCAGCTTGTTTTACAAGAAAAGTTTTAGTAGTAAATTTTTCTTTTAAAATAAAATAAACCGAGACTTGTTGTGGGTATTTGCAAGAAATTTCTGTTTGCTTGTGGGAACTGTCATAAATTCATCAAAAATAACATCAGAAGATGAAGATGTTGTTGTAGCTCGACGTCGTTGTTCTGCGGCTTTCGTTTTTTTATTACAATCGGTGTAAATACTACAGTCACTCTATGGCCAAAATGTCTACGTACATACTGAACATATTTGTCTAAAATATTATGAAATGTTTTTTCGTGGTCCCAGACAACTCGGTGTAACAGGAATCCCCCGTCGATGATGAACGTAGAATTTATATTGTCAATATCTAATATTACTGTTTAAAAACAATCGTAAATGGCTGACTTGTGTGTTTTACGCATTCCAATATCATCAAACATTGACAACGGGTAGGGAGCCAATTCATATTCGAAATATTTTTCAATTTCATCTTCCAAAGAAGTCGTAATACTCATGCGTTGAAATAATAATACAGGGTTAACAGGAATCTTCTTATCGTGAACTTTGACAGTGCTACTCGTAGCTAAAAGAGGGACTACTTTATCACAAGTTTGAATTTAATGTTATCAAACGTCAATTCTGTTGTTTTTGACATGCAAGCAATCCCAACTTCACGAGCTTTATGACAATTAATTTTGTCATCACCAACAATTTCACTGGCAATAGATATAATTCTGTTGACTTCTGGAAAAGGATCAAGTAAAGAAACCCACTCTAGGAGACTTTGTATGTCTTGAGAATCTTTCTTTATTCGAGAATCACTTGCATCAACATGCTGATGTGTTGTATCCATTCTAACATTAGCGAAATCTTCCAATCCTTCACAAATAGCATTCATTGCATGCATACCATATACCCATTTACTTATGACACTCTCTTTCATACTTTTCCCTCGGGAAAGACCTCCATCTGTCTTCATTACTTTCATCATTGACTGCTCGATCACCATGTCTGTTGAAGTTCCACAACTCAATTTATCTGAACGTCTAATCGTGAAATATCCTCATGTAAAACAGACATAATTAAATGAAATCCTCCGAGCCTGATTATGATTTTCGATAATTTAGACCCTTCAGGTGCAGCTAAGACGATTTCTCGAGCTTTTGCATACAGAGGCTGATCAAAAGTAACAATGCATACATCATGATCATAACGTTTTGCACTTTCTGAAGCACAAAGTAAAGTGGTGTATATGGTATTGTAATTACTAGCTGGTTGATGAATAAACGGAAAATTCATAATATTGGAATTGATAGATTTCTCCATTTGCCATAGAACCATATCACGTCGACTTTTTCGAGTAAAGATACTCTTACTTCACTTCCATAATCAAAATCTCGGACATCTATTTTATTAGAGCCTACTACACCATTATTTTCAGACACCTGTATTGGCACATGAACTTTTGTCGCGAAACCTTTTGCTGATGGGACTACTTTTATTCGTTGTACAGACTCTTCTAGTACAACTGAAGTTTTTGGAATAACAATTTGAATAATACCCATAATGTGAAGCGTGTTATGACTGTCTAGCGTATTTATATTTATATCAGCATTATCTGCTACATATTGAATAAATGTGCCAGTTTCAGGTGATAAGAAATGAGGTGGACGATGAAAAACTGCTGCTGCCTCATACATCATCGCATCATTATAAGATGCGCACAAACCAAAAGATGAAAAAATTTGTATAAGTCGTTTCGATCCAAATTGCCGATGAAAAAAACGGAGAGACCCAATTGTAATTTGGACTTGAAAGACCTAGGCTGAACAGCACTCATAATACGATGGCTAATATTCGTGTATACTAATTGTAAATGTTCCAAATTGAAGCGTTTATTTTTTTAAATAACCTTCTCCAAGAAATAAGTCAGTGACTTTGGAATATCTGTATCAATATCTTCAAACATACGACCTGGCGGAGGATAATTAGAATTATCTAGCACTGCGCATTGAATACCTTCTCTCTTGCTGCTGCTTCTAAGATTCAAAATCACTCTTCTTTTTAACCTGTTTTTTTTTTTCGTACCAAGCTTGATTTAAAATATCATGGTGACCATCAATAAAACATTCGAACGGCACTGATTTTTCTGTAATAATAATTTTATCACCTTACTCTAACTTCAATCGCATTTTAATGGTTCTGTTATCTATTGTTGATTTTTGACAAATACTTTTCAATTCGTCTAATGTGAATTGACAATCATGGTTATTTTCAATATACTTAAATATTTCCCTCATCGCAATATTTGTAGTTTCATCTTGAGGACGACCGACTTTACCCCCAGTGGTCGGTTTCAAAAAAGAATTGTAGCAATCGTTATGATACTAAGCCTCGGCATCGACTAAATCATATTAAATTCAATTCGAGCAGCAACAGCTTTGGCTACATCATCACAACGAGTTTTAGCTATAGTTAGAATACTGTCTTTGAACGAAAGTGTAGTCACTTTAAAAACCTTACTCATCTTCTCACCAACTCTTCATTTAATTCATTGCCGTAAAATAAACAACACGGATTGAAGCAAAATATAGTTTCACTTACTCGTGCTCTAATACAAGGAGGACTTATTTTTGGTGAACCAGCTTCTTCTTCTTGGCGCCGTCTTTTCACGGCATCAATGCGACTTTTTCGAGTATAATTTTTTGGACACTGCACATGAATTTTTACAGATGTCTGGTCTTTCAGGTACTCCGAAAACTCATCAACTCTTTCAATACTTGCATCAATTAATGCTTTCATGCTGCGATCAACATTAACAACTCCACTTTCAGTCAAAAGTTGACTACAAATAAAGCAGAATTTCGACATTTTTTTTAAAAAACGGTAAAATGCACAAACTTTGTTACAAAATACAAGCGATAGCGACTAACAGTCAAAGTCAAAAGCGCTTTATTTAATACCAATCGTTATAAATTTTTAAAAGAACATAAAGCAAATTCCAAACAATAAAACTATAAAAAACTTAATGGCCCGAATGGCTCTCTAAATTTATACGTTATCAATTAAACACATTTAATGAAAAAAATACACTAGCAAATTTAAATTAATTAAGATTATTACATATTTTTTGATTCAATTAGAAAAAGGAGAAAAAACCAACCAGCATTATTCAAAAATTATTTATATTACTAACACAACAATGAACTTATATCCTATACCTAATATTTTACACCCTAATTCTAAATAAGTTCAATCAAAAAAAAAAAAAAAAACGTTACCTTATACTGAAACCTATCCCTAATTTATAATACAAATAAACAACAACACTAGATGTAGCAATAATGAGATGAATCTTAAAAAACTAACTAACGAGAAAAAGCACAAAAACAGAAAATAAAAACGAATAATTTAGACATTGTCATTCAGCCACCAATACCTAGATTACTCCATCTCAGCTCGACCAGCCTCAACGAATCTAGCAAATGAGTATCTCCATTGGAATTGTTGGTCTCGTGAACTCAGATTCGGAGGATATTTTATCTTCTTATCGGTGGCCCGTCGGTATATGTGATATATGATTGGGACGCCGTCAGAATCAAAAACATATCGATTCATATCCAAATACACGAGTGCTTCTGGAGGAACGAAGCCAGTAGTGAGGCAAGTCACAATATACCCGTCTGTAGGGTGGAACGGCTGTGAAATCCAAGGGTTTTCACTCACAGTTACAGATCTTGCGATATGATTCCGAAGAAGTTTCAATATGAAGATATCGACTCTTGTCACTTGAGCGGTTTGATAAATTTTTCTATTCGATATATAGTGCTTCCAATCCGTCTCAGGCTTTCTGTACAAACCAGTACATGCACGAAGACATTTTCTTTCGAAAACTCTTAATCTTTCCATTGTACTGTTACTCTGGTTGTACCAGATCTGGCATCCGTATGTCAAAACTGGCCTAACCAGGGTCTTGTAACAAATAACTTTGACTTTTTGATCAATGTATCTGGAATGAAAGAGTCGTCGAAGGGCCATGACTACTTTTAGTGCTTTACTGAGCATGATTTTGACATGTTCAGTATAGTCCAGATACTGATCGAGATGAACACCGAGGTATCGAACACAGGATTTATGTGGAACTCGTTCTGAACTACCCTCACCAGCCATAATGTGGAAATCCTTCCAATTACGTTTCAGGTCTTGACTGGCCCCCTGCAGCGTTGTCCGAAATAAAATTGTTTCGCACTTCTGCGCATTGATTTTCATTCGCCAATTGTCGGTGTAAAGCTGCACATCATTAAACATTTTTTGAAGATTGCTCTGAACTATTGTAGCTTTTCGGTCTGCCGTATAGATGATCAGATCATCAGCAAACGCTAGCAATGATCGCGTTGGCGAGACATTAAAATCAAAGCTGTTCAATAGCTTGCGAATGAATATTGAGAAAAGCAGGGGCGCAGTAACTGTTCCCTGCTGTAGACCATTCAAGACCTTGAATTCGCGCATTGTTGTCAGATTTCCATCAGTTACAACAAATGATTTCCCGTATAACATATTGCACATCATGGCGACAAGGTGTCTGGGGAACCTGTCCTGAAGAAGTTTGAAAACTAGTCCATCTAACCACACCGTATCGAAGGCTTTCTCCATATCAATGAGACATGCTCCAACACATTCTTTGTTATTTAGTTTCCAACAGATGTCTGAGGTTACTTTCGTTATTGCATGTATGGTCGAATGCCTGGCACGAAAACCAAATTGGCAATTCGGTATCAACTCATATTTCTCAATGTGGGCGATTAATGCTCTGTTGAGTATCACTTCAAACACCTTGCTGATGTTAGGCAGCAAGCCGATTGGGCGATAGCTTTTAGGGCATGAAGATTCTTTTCCTTTCTCAAAATCGGAAATACCTTAGCCTTTTTCCATTCATTTGGGAAATATCAATTGTTCAACATGTTGTTGAACAATATGCAATAATTCCTAATAGCAACCTCAGGCAAATGTCGGTGAACTATATTTTGAATGCCGTCAGTACCACATGATTTTTTGTTGTTTATTCTGCGAAATATGAAACACAAGTCTTCATAGCTGACAAAATAATCAATAAGATTCAAGCTCGGTATGAGGTCAGATGTTAATGTTTCATCGAAATGAAGAATTGATTGGCCGTTCAGGCTTGATTTGAAGTCGGAAACTTTTGCTTCAATGACCTCCGAAAATATTTCATTCCTTCTCTCTGGGTTTGGCAGATGAACCGATTCAATATATGTTCCAATCAGGGGAAGTTTCTGCAATCCATCACATATAATCCTGTTTCCATTTCTATCCGGAGTCGTACTATCAATTTCGATACCAGCCCTATCGAGAAGATTTATCTCATCACTAGCGACTTCAAGATTCGATACCTTCACTCGAGACTTCTTGCGGAATAAGCTACTCAATTTCGCGAAAACGCTATCTGGGTCCTGTGGACTAATACCCCTCAATTTTTCCGCCCATTGATTGCTGACCTCACTCCTGTAGTATGAACGGATTAAGTTCCGGACATTCTTCAGGTGTAATTTCAACCAAGCCAACGAGGGATGGTTGTAGTCCAGATATCGTCGATAAATATTGTTGACACGTGTGAGAAGAAAGCTTTTCAATCTTTTCAACCTTGCAATGGTTGGTGTTTCATATCCTTCCATATTGTTTCGATATTTAATCTTGGGAGCAACTTTCTCAATCGTTTCCAACGTCAGCTTCTCTAACTTCGACAAATAGAGATCTATTTCATCGTCAGTTAGATTTCTGTTATTAGGAACCATTGAGCAAGCGTTGCCATCATCAGAAGGAGGACATTGCTTCTGGTACTCCCGATTAAACTTCTTTTGAAACTTTTCCCAGTCTGTTTTTTTGAAATTCAACCGATGGTTTTCATGTTGAACTGGAATGAGGAAGAAATCATCCCTTTGATGATTGATTTCCATAACGATTGCGTTATGGTCACTATCGTAAGGAAGCACCTGCAGTTTCCGTTGAGGACTATTAAAGCTGAATTCAAGCCTTGCGTCAGCAATGCAGAGGTCCAAATATGAATTTGTCCTAGGGTATGTTGGGAAATCCGACCCATATAGTTTGCACCTGTATTCAATTTGGTTCTCTGTTATCCATGATTTCAGGAATACACCTCTTGGATTATTGGTGGCGTTTAGCCATGATGTATGCTTGGCGTTCAGGTCACCAGCAAAAATATAATAACTATGCAGCCTGTTCAATTCAAGTATTTCAAACAAAGAATTGAGTTCCTCCTTGAACTTGAGGACATTTTGACCAGTTGCATAGGCAGAGATAACGAAGAGGTTATCCCCACCTGGCAGTGAAATTTTGATGACGGACACTTCAAGAAATTCAAAGTTTTTGAATTCGAATTTTTCAATTTTTTGGAAACAATAGGGTCTCCTAACCAATATCCCGGTGCCACCTCCGCCATCACCTATTACCCTATCGTTTCTTACGAGTGCAAAATCTTTGAATTCCATGGAATGCCATGAATTGAGGTGGGTTTCAGTGAGAAGTATGATGTCAGGTTTTTGCTTAACAATAAATTCAAGGAGATAATCACGTCGATGTAAAGCAACGATAGAGTTGACGTTGATCGATATGAGGCGAAGCCTATCCATGGGAATATGACTGGATGACAAGTTATTATTAGGCATTTGAAAGACCTAAACGCTGAAAAGCAAAGTTAATTTTTGAATCTTGTTTGTCGATTCTCTCCGATAAAGAATTAAGTTGCTGGTAAATTTTGAGAAGCAGCTCATTATTGCCACTTACATTATTTACATTATGTCCCGCATTTTCTGCTGGTCTTCTAGCTGCGAGTGCAAATGATACTCCCGGCTTGACGAAGTTGGAAGGTATGATATTACGGTGTACTTGTGTTTGCTTTGGAGCAAATTCAACTTTTGCATCTTGATATCGGGAGCATCCTCGATATGATGCTGGGTGACCAAAAACACCGCAGTTAACGCAGTATAATTTTTCTGCAGGCTCCGTCTGAGCCAATTTGCACTCACCGGGAGCATAAACGTCTTTGCATTTAACGCAACGATAGTGCATGGCACAATTGGCAGCCGAATGTCCAAATCTTTGACACCGGTAACACTGGTTGACTTCTCTTTTCTGGAAGCGTTTCCACCTCACCACACTGAAATTCAAGTACCTTATTTGTTGAAGGCACTTGGACTGCTCTTATTTGCAATTTGTATTAGGTAAAGTGGTAAATTCTTCCTTTCTATGATCGACCTTCTTGTCGCAAAAGCTTTGACTGAAACGAAATCAATATCTGGTGCAGCTTCCTTGAGCACCTGAAGAAGATTGGCCGTATCCACTCCGCTACCCAAACCCTTCAACAAGAAGGTCTGATTCTTTTCACTTTTTGGGGTATAGGTGAAGTGTGGAACCTCCACAGAAATCAGCGCATCTTTGGCTGACTTGAAATCAACCAGTGATTTCGTCCTTACAGTTAATTTTTCGGCAATAGCTCTTTTGATTTCGAAATTTGCCAGTTTTTTTTTCGACTGCCAATAGCCGAACCATATCTTTCCCGGTCTGTTCGAACACGTTGATTGGCGGAACTTTTTCTGTCTTGTTGGAAGCTTTTTCAGAGGAACCAGCAGAACTGCGGGCTGGTTTTTTCTCCTGATTTTTGTTCTTTAAATATTGAATAAAATTAGAGTCATCTTGATTAAAATTACCTCCGATGTTTTCTTCAGTTTCCATATCTTCGGTGAATCCTTCCTGCGCTGCAAAATAGTTTTGGCTCACGTTGGTGCCACCAGCACTAAGAACTTCTTCTGGAATTGCTTGATTTGTACTTTTCTTCGGCTTTGTTACCTGTTGCCATTGATTTTGTGTCTGCGTCTTCTGAGGCTTCATCCCTTTCTTGAAGAGATCCTTGAGAGACTGTATCTCTTGCCTTAGTTCATCATTTTCTTTCTGCAATTTGGCCATTTGTTGATTGTCCGCTATTATTCGCAGCTTGCACCCTCCATCTGCGGAATTTTCTTCGTTATGTTTTCTTTTGGTGATTGTCGCCAGTTTCGTATTCGTCGTTTCCCCAGGTTGCCCCAACGGTGGGAAGCCGTCGGGCTCCTCCATACCAGCGGCGAAGTTTTCTTTGGTAATTTGTTTTTCGTTACCAATCGAAGTAAAAATATTCGATAGAAATTTCCTGAGTCGATTACTTCGACAATATAAGATTTGTTCCGATAAAAATTAACTTCGGACTAACGTTTTTAAAAAATTAATTTAATTTTTGAAAACTTTTGACAAGAGCGATTTAAAAGACGTCTATACGCAAAGACTTAGCGACCAACAGTATTTTGTTGAGTATGAGACCTTTGAAACGGAGCAGGTATACGAGCATCGCCACGCTGACAATTGAATGGAAGACAGATGTTACTCAAGGCCAATGCGACTAAATGAAAATAGGGGCGGAGGTTTTGACGTTCATTTATATTCTAAGAATTTTATAATTTGTATGTATAAGACAAAGGGACTCATAAGTTTAGTCATGTAACGGTTCAAAAATATATATAAAAGTACATTAACGTGCATATTACGAATAAGATATTTTTTCAATTATTTCAACCGCTATATCACGTAAATGGCAATACTTATGAAAAAAAATGTGGAAACATTTTTTGTAGAATATCGAATGATCTTTAATTTTTGTCTGAGCTATTTTTGCTGTAAAACCCACCGTTTAGCTGAAAAACACGAAAAAACTGTTTTTGCAAACTTTCACCATCAATACAATTTTTTGCACAAGGGGGATTGATGGGGACTTTTCACAATTCATTTATAATAGTATTCTGAACATTCGTACCAATTTTTAGCTCGATGGGAATTTTTGTAACCTTCAAAGTCTTATTTGACTGGACTATAATGCAATTACATAGAGAATAGAAAGTGTATATTCCCGGGAAATAGTTTAGCAGAATTTAATTTAAATTAAATCACATAAGAATATCTCAACTAGGGAGCACCTTTAGCACACTGAAATGAAAGTTTGGAGAAGATTTTGAAAGATTAAATATTATGAAATAGAAATGCTGATTAATAATTTTTGAGTGAAACGAACCCCCCTAATTTCCTAGTGGTACGCGTGCAAAAGATGCGCAAACACTATTTGGACGAAATGAAAAGATCTAAAGATTCGCGAGTTCATTTCAAGGTATTCTCAATTGAAAAAGCACAACAGCGAAAAAGTCAACTAATAAAGATCGGATTTCCGCAATCGTTTTCCATTTTTCATTTTTCACCGCTGAATTGATGTCACAACTACTGCAATTTTTGTTTTCAACATTTAATTGCTGCCAAGTAGCGAAAGATCAAAGCAGGACATGCGGCGTATCAGGCGGCAGCGCGGTTGAATCTGCAAAGTATCAAAACGCCGCCAAGATCACACGGAGATGATCGCATGTGCCAACAAAGTGATCCACCGCAATTAGATGGTGTTTGTATTCTATTTTGGAATTATTATGACCACACTATGCGCGAAATCAGGCGCGACGGCGGATTATTCCGCGAGTCAAGGAAGCTGACAGGGATACAATCAGCGGCGGTGCTGGCATTTGCGCGGAGATGCCTGATTTCTTCTCACTTGACTTTGATACGATCTTTCAGCCGTGTCAGAAGCAATTCATTACTTAATGTCTTTATTAAAGGCTCATGTTTGATGATAAACAGTGGTGGGTTGCGATGACGATCCAAGAGATTTATGCGAGGACTATGAGCGCGAGTAATCATGTGCCAGATAATTAGGCTTCCGGTTGGAATATCAACATGATCATAACAAGATGTCGAGTTTTTGTTTCTAGGAAATGCTGGTTTGCTTCAAAGAATCTTCTGAAAAGGCAAAATCACAATGAAACAAAGTGGTCTAGCATTGAACTCATATCCTTGTAGTTATGGCTGTTCTGTTGAAATTTATTGCGACTAAATATCTTTAATTTTTTCGAGAATTCTATTCATGACTTCTTTTCGCGGTCTCCTGATTATCATAATCCATTTTGTATTCCGATGGTTTATTGTGTCTAACTACGGTCCGATTGATTTTTTCCCACCATCGATCGTTTTGGGTACGGTTTGGGCGCCGATCGGACCGCAGAGTCCATCCACTCCGCCAGTTAGTTCTTCAATCATCGTGTTGCATGTCCAAATGCGGGCAAACATGCCTATTACACAAAATGCATTCGAATGTCACAATTTTTCTGATGACTTATTTATGACAAAGTTATTAACTGAAAAATTCATCGTTGATCGATCGTGACTTGCATTTGTTAAGGTGAATTAACGATCGATTCGCTAATTGATCGCGTACAGGATTTCTTTCATGTGGAGTCTTTGAGGATTGATGTGGCTCGCCGCCGTACAGTATAGTGAATGCGTGGATAATGGAGTTGATTTGGTCTAGATTCATTGACTGTATGGTCCTATGTTGGCCGTAAAATATTTTGAAATATTACAGTGACTCGTAAAAATGATTGTTAACCGCTTTCTTATTATCAGATTTGGGGATAAAACCCCTAGTCTAGGCTAGTCTTAGTTTGAGAGCTGAGATTACTATACTTGTATTTCATTAAACCAGCTCCACTTTCGCAGATCCAGTGTTCGTTAAGTTCTTTAAATTTTATAACTACAAATCTGGTATACAATGATATTTTTCGGCAAATATATAAATACATCGTGCGCCTGCAATACTGGCGATTTTATTGCAAATTTTTTTTTCTGATTTAGCTCTCGTTAAAACTTGAAAATACCTTATAAACGTCTAATATATAAAACTAACCTGCCGTAAACGGTCCCAAGCCCGTTTGAGAAACGAGGAGTGAGCCCCTTGTTTTCCCAACTAAGAGCTTCCATGATTCCTCATCCCAAGCCGCCCAATGCTCTCGGGGTCGCACATTGGGTTTACTGGGTCCCCAATAATGGGACATTAAATAACGAGAAATGCCAATAACTCTAAATATATCTACAGCTCTGCTACTAAATCCTACTTACACCTCCTTTGTGGGGACATAAGAGGATGAAGGCGAATCTTTCGCGCCTGATAACGGAATCAAAGTAATAACCATGACACCGGAATGGAGGCTGGGCAGCGGGTTAACTTAAAATGTTTCGAAACCTGCAGTAGGGTCTAGGAATGGATTTTACTCACGGCAACGACCTCGCAATCAGAAAAAGGACTATGGCATTGAATCCTGGAATGTCAGGTCACTCAATTACTCTGGCGCTGTTAAGGAATTCAGAGTGGCCTTCATTGTGGATATGGAGTTCAAATCGCACGTTACTGATTCACAGTCAATGAGCGGTTGAGTGCTATCCGTATAAAAACTAAATTCTTCAAAATCTGGCTGATCAATGTTTACGCACCGACCGAAGAAAAGGACGGAGAAACGAAGGAAACGTTTTACAATCACCTAGAAAGACTGGTCGACTCACTATCTACAAACGAGAAAAAATTGTCCTGGGTGATTTGAACTCGAATGTTTACAATCTGCTATCTCATCAGGGCACCACTGGAAGATATAGCCTCCACGATTTAATAACTGGCAACGGCTAGCGTCTCATTAACTTTGCTAGTAGCAAAAATCTAGTCATACGTTCGACTTGCTCCCCACATCGACACATTCATAAAATAACTTAGATATCATCAGATGGCAACACACAAAACCAAATCTACCATGTTCTGATCCAACAACGATGGGCCTCGAGCACACTTGACGTCCATACACACCGAGGAGCTAATTGCAGCTCAGATCATTACTTGATCAAATTAACCTATTGATGTCGTATTTCAGAGGCATATTCAGCGAAGACCAACCCGCTACAAAAATTCGTCATCGAAATGTTCCAAACGTCCTCGGGGGCCAAAAATTTCACGGAAACCCTAAACAACTAGCTGACTCTCGTCTTATCAGACGCATCGTCAAAGACAAGCAACAAGCTCTGGATGGAATCGGAAGCGGCTTTTAAGACCATGAAGATGATCGGACATCAAGCCCGGTCCAAGAAGAATGAATTGTTCGATGATGAGTGCCAGAATGCGTAAACCAAAAAGAATCAGGCATACAAAGATCAAATAGGTCGGAAAATCAGGACAAAGAGAGAGCACTATGAAAATCTCAGAAGAGTAGCGAATAAGATGATTAGAATTAAGAAAAGAAAATACTTTGACGACCAATTGAGAAGCATAGATGTAAGTTTAGCGAGAAACAACACAGGACAAGCATAAAATGTGTGAAAAGCCTGAAACGTGGTTATCAGCCCAAAACTATGCTCTGTCGTGATGACATCGGCAATGTCATCGCTGATGAAACCGAGATTAAGGACAGATGGACATCATATTTCAAGAACCTCCTTAATCCTCCGCACAGCTCCAGAGCATTGGAGCCTATAGATGTCTGCGGAGAGCTTGCATTGGCCCCACTAACTTTGGATGAAGTTTCTTCTATCATCAAAGCCCAAAAGGATAACAAAGCGCCGGGCATCGATGAGATTGCAGTGGAGCTCATCAAATATGGTGGCAGCAGTGTTCATTAAAGCTATTCACAAAGTCATCCAGCATATTTCGAAAGAAGAGCACATGCCGAAAGCATGGAGCCAATTAATTATATTCCCTATCCACATAAAAGGTGACAACCTACAGTAAAAAAATTACTGAGGCATATCACTACTTTGTACGGTATACAAAATATTTTCAAAGATCTTAGAAAGTAAAATTGGATCATATCCCAACAGTATTATTCCCCGCA
This sequence comes from Odontomyia ornata, assembly GCA_963969285.1. Taxonomy (NCBI): domain Eukaryota; kingdom Metazoa; phylum Arthropoda; class Insecta; order Diptera; family Stratiomyidae; genus Odontomyia; species Odontomyia ornata. The sequence continues at coordinate 295,452,145 of OZ017741.1, forward strand.
GGGGGAATACTGGCTGACAGGTATAATCTTGGGGGCTAGAACGCTTTGAAGAGCTCCACCCCAACCTTCCCGAGGAAATTCCGGGGGGGGGGGTGTTCCTGCCCGTCGACAAGAACACTCTTGGAGGCTAGCATTCTTTGAGGAGCGCCGCCCCCACGGACCCGAGGATATGGGGGGTGCCATGAAGCTCCCTCCTGGGATGACATGTAACGATCCCGACTGGATCTGGACTATGCCTTGGACAACGAACTGGAATTCATGCTATGGGTTGGCGGGGATGATGCTTTGGACCTAGTTGCTTTGTATGGTAGTGCCGAGGTGACTCTCGTGTGTGAACGGCTCCAATTCAACTATCATATCGCCTCCGTCCCGGTGAAACCTTGGCAGGCCTCGGAATACGTTCGAAGTTAACACCATTGGGTTGGTGGTGTAGGTTCGGTTGAGACGGACTCCCGATCAGCGCTGGCCTGGCTCTTAGTACTTGTCTCCATAAGAGCTTGTGGCAACCCTCGCATGGCATCCCTGTTTCGAAAGATAACCATGGGACCGAAAAGGTGACTACACACACGAACGGAGATAGCGACTCCGAGGGGGGACCCAACAAAACTGGAGCAAACAAAATCAAAAGACCAAAAACATCCAAAAAAAAGAAACAAAAAATAATACCAACAACGACGCAACCAGCGGTTGCAGCCACGATGTTAACAGTACATCGAAAGCGGTACTAACCCCGGCAAAAACGAAGAATAACACAATGACAGTGAAGGCAGACAAAAAACGGAGAATAGCAGACAGTCTGGTTCAGACTGAGATTCCTGCGGCGTTCGGGTGCAGCAAAAAAATGATGCGAACGCCAGAGCGTCCTATTAAGGAAAAGCGGGCCACTCTGCAGGACGCTTCAGGTGTTCGAGTGGTGGAAGATAATATAAAGAGCACCAAAAATTCGATTGTCACTGATGTGATCGTTACCGAAGCGACCGATGCAAGGGTTGCAAATACCGACATTGCAACGAAAAATCCCGAAGCCAACGAGGAGATTACGGCACGAAAAGCAACGAGTGACCAGACACCGCGTGATTGCACTGCCAACGTCGAAAATGTGGTGGAAGTACTGCACTCGGAAATGGAACGTGATAACCTCTCTCAAGGATGGTGTAATACCGACACCAATAAATATTTATAAATATCATACTTACATCTATAAATTTAAATACTCACATTCATATCCATACACTTCCGTAAACAATCATATCAGCATGTTAAAACAAAAATACGACAAAGATTCTTCATGCCCATATCCATATCATATTACTCACTCGCAATGTCAACACAAAACCTACAAACAAGCAAACAGTCAACTCATTCATAAATTATTGCATTTGAATCTATGTGCTTACGTCTGTACATGCACTTGAGCAAATACTATGATTCATAAGACAAAACTGCATACGCAGATATTCATATGAATATACCCATATTACGCACATGAAGAAAAGGTCGCGTGGATCAAAAAATTGCAAACACATCAAAAATGTTTCAATGAGAATTGAGTAGCTTAGGTCGATGAATTGCGTAGTGATAATTTATTGAGTTGCAAATAAATGGCACCAATAAATTTATCGAACATGAATATATGGATATTTAGTAATGTAAATTTTTTGAGTAAACAATTAGGTCAATTATTTTGTAAGAAGTATATTGTAAGCTAAAATTGAATATAAATGGTCGTAGGAAAATTTAAATAAAACATTCTTGGCAAGATACTCAGGGTGTATTATTCATTCTGATTATTAACCCTTGAATCAAATAGTCGCGAAGTTATTTTTGCAGACTTAGTAATAATGGCGTCGTGGTCAGTAATGTCCTCGCCATTATATCTGCGGAGCAATCCGCTGTTTAGGTGAATATAATTATTGTCTTAGTAGGCCCTTTAACTTATCCTAAAGTGTTTAGCGATCTTACGGATAACCGTCCGCAGTCTTTCACTGCAGACAAGGAAGTTAAGGACTCATTGCAAGGCAATTGTGCCCACTTATTACAATGGTTGCAAGGTACAATTGCGGCCCAGCGATACAAAGGAGAAAGGCTACTCCAAAAACCGGGAGATGTTCTGAAAAGAATACAATCTGCATGCGACTCCCCGAAAATCAGCGAAGCAGCAAAAGCGGGGCTCCTTGAACTAGAGGAGCCCTAGATTGTATAGGGCATTATTGGAGGAGCTGATTAAGGGCCGGGGATGAACAGAAGGCTAAAGAGGCTCTTTGGGCGAAATCTAAAGGCGACATGCAGATAAATCTACCATTAAAAATCAACAAAAGAATGGTGTCTAGCCCAACCGAAGGAGATTGGGATAAAAGTAGGAAGGAAGAGGCACTTGATGGGCGTGGAGCACCAGATCACGGGTTCCAGACAGCGCTTACAAAAGGAGCAAAGAAAACCGCGAAGAAACTCTTACAAAAAACCAGAAAGTACAGTCCGCACGGACGCCCAACAAGAAAAAAGGACCTGATGCAAAACAAGAGAGGCAGAAGGCACGACGAAGACTCCGACAGCAGGCACTGCTCGCAAAGCTTCAAGATGGCCGATCCTACCTGGAGGTACTGTGGGACATCAGGAAAAACGTAAGGCCCGAAGACACCAACACTACCATTAAAGTAGTACGACCAACGCGGTCGGGCCACATACTGGTCGAATTCGGAGCAGAGGCGGGCAATAAAGAAGCATTCTGTGATGCAGTAAAGAAAGTCCTCGGCAAGAGTGCAACTATAGCCCCACTCAAGCCGATGGCAACGATCGAAATACGAGACATTGACTGCGTCACGGATCTGGCCGAGGTAGAAGAGGCCATCAAAAGGGAGTTCCCTAGCGTGGGAAGGATCAAAGCAGGACTGACACCAGAAAACAACAGGGGAAAACGCATGGCCATAGTTGACTTGACCGAAAAGGACGCCGAACAATTCCTGAACAAGGGCAAAGTACGAATAGGGTGGGTTGTCTGTAGGATACGGCGAAGAGCAACGCCTCTTCAATGTTTCAAATGCCTTGGTTATGGTCACACCACCCACACAAGTATGCAAAGGACCCGATAGGAGTTCCCTATGTTACAAATGCGGTGAGATGGGACATATAAGAAAAGAGTGTACGAAGGAGGCACACTGTATTCTTTGCAAGGATTCAAACCCCGGCACGGCAAGCCCGCAGTGTACTGGTGGTCAACTGAAATCGCTGAAAAGTGAAGGGAGTGTCACAAGCTTCGGCGTGAGGCTCCTGGATCCAATGCCACAGTCCTTTTTTCGTTTGCGAGGTCGTTGCCATAAGTCCAATCCATTCCAAGGCTCTTCGGCAGGTTTCGAAACATTTTAAGTGTTTTCCAGGAACGGGAAGTTATTCCGTCACCCAACCTCCATTCCGGCGGCATGGTTATTACTTTGATTCCGTTGTCAGGCGCGGAAGATTTGCCTTCACCCTCTTACGTCCCACAAAGGACGTAGTAGAAATGAGTCGCAGAGCTGTAGATGTATTTACAGTTATTAGCATTTCTCGGTATTTAATGACCCATTATTGGGGAACAATTTACCAAACTTAGTCTTGTTAAAAGCTTTATATTGTCTTCTGTTTTTAAAATTGATAAGATATCTGCGCAAAGCTCTTTCAAAATTTATATAGACTTGGAATTCAGACTTGATCAAATCCGTGGATGTTTTGCCTCCATATTTCGTCAAAAGATAATTTTGAAAGCTACATATTCCTTCAAGATCCACGTGATATAGTGGTTAGAACACTCACCACGTACGCCGAGGGTCCGTGGTTCTTGCGACGACGAGATTTGTTCCGAGTGATTCTTTGGATGGACTATAAGCCCGTTCCTTCATGATACATCCAGTTTTCAAAAAATCAAAAAAGCTTCCAACAGCATGATGAATGTCCATAACCTTAAAGACATCACTTTCTAAAAGTAAAATTACTCTTTTCAACTCCAGTAACAAATTATGTATGGAGAAAGCATAACCATCATGTAGGCTTTTTGCACTTCTCATGGCTATTTATGTCATCAATATAGCAACCTTTAGAAATAAATTCCCAAAGCACCTTGTGAGTGCTTTTGAGGCCTATTTCCACAAAATGATTTTTAACTGCAGGGAAGCTATCCCCTAATTTATTATTAGCTAGAAAAAGAGAAAACCTTGTAGGAACATGTTTATATTCGATCTGTGCAAACTTTCCTATTTTTAAAGCTGATGAACTAAATTCGGAGTAGATTTTTATCATGTTACTTACGAAGTCAATATCTAGACCTTTCAGTGCATACTTCCCAGTATTATTTATAACGTCTTCTTCTTCTTCTTAGCACTACAGCCCCTTTCGAGCCTTCGCTTCCTGCAAACAGCGCCTCCAACTGTCTCGGTCCGTTGACCGCGTCATCCAATTCTGAAATCCGAGCAGCGATGAACTGTCTTCGTCGACCGAGTCAGACCAGCGTTTTCTCGGCTTTCCCACTGGCCGCCGCCCTTCAGTTCTCTCAACGAATGCTTTTTGTGTTTCCGTTGTTCGTCCATACGATTCGTGTGTCTAGCTCATTGCAGCTTCCGCAGTCTTACAATCCTTGAGACCTCCGGTTCGTCAAAAATTGCATACAGCTCATGGTTGTATCGAATTTGCCATTGGTCCCCGTCTAGCTTCGCTCCTATTATTCGCCTCAGGACCCGTCGCTCAAAGGCGTTCAATATATTTGCGGATGCTTGGGTTAGGGTCCTTTTTTTCACCCATAGCATAAGTCAGGTCTTATTACAGATTTATTTATTATTTATAACGTAGCCGAAACAATTTGCTTCGAAAGCATACTTACTTTTTGCTTCCAGCTTTTGAAACCCAGAATTATTATTTGAATCCTTGGTGTTGTTACACTTTCTGAAAAACGTATTCAAAATTTATTGTTCCAGCGATGAAAGAAGAATAAATTTTGAATATTTTTCATAGAGTTATCTTTGCAATTATTGACAGACGCATTATCAGCACTGCATCCACTAATTTGATCAATGCTTAATCCTGCGAAAGTAATGATCTTCCTGATGTATTGACTAAGCAATACTTCTTCAGCGTCTTGGTAAATATCCAATAATTTTAGACATATTTCTTTTTGACGGTCAAAATACTGAATGGCATACGGAAATAATTTTATGCTGCCAACATGATGATGCGTCGGAGCTTACACAACAATTGTATGGAAATTTTTCTCAAGCAATCCAAACTGTTGTGGCTCAAGCTTAAAGCGTAATAGCCGTTGACTTTGCTATCAACAGCTGTTGTAGTTTCCGAGAAAACTTTACTGTGATATGCAGACGGATAGCGATTTCAGCAGGGTTTTGTAAAATTATGTTACAAGAACCTTTCAATCGTAGCGTTTAATAAAAGTCGGCATGAAAGATTAAAATGCAAGGAATTTTCTATCCTAGCTTGGTGATTTTTCGGGAATTTTTTAGTTGATGTGAGAATTACTTTTATTATTTTTAGGTCTTTGTAAAAAAAGTTTTTACAAAGACCTACTAGTTTCGCGACCTGTCTGTCCATCCGTCTGTCCGTGCGTCACAGCTGGTTTCCTCAGAAACTATAGAAGCTAGAATGCTCAAACTTTGTAAAAAGGTCAGAAGTGATGGTCTCTCAAAAGTTAAGGTCTTAAAAAAAATTTTAAAAATTTTTAAGGGGGTCCCCCTAATAACGAATTGGCCCTTAAAAATTTTTTTTAATCAAAGGTAGTCGAGTGGGGTCTTAATTAGGACTTTTAGAATCTAAAATAAAAAAATCATTTTATGAATTACGGGGTCCAGGGGAAGGCAAAATGTACCAAAAATTTGTGCCCCCCCCCCCCTCGCGATTGGACACCTTTGAGCGGAAAAATCTGAAAATTATCACGAACGTGGACCTTTATGAGTACAAGGGCACCAAATACCTAAGAAATCGAAATTCGCTCAACTTTGTTAATAATAGTATGATTTCTAGATTTTACATTTTCACCCATAAAATCGAAACGGTACCTTTAAACTTCTTGAAATTTCGCAAGTATATAGACTGATATAAGGTATATACGTTCACAAAATTTTATTAGGAACGAGTCATAATCAAGTGAGTTATAGCCATTTCAATTGTATGGAATTACAACAACAATAACACGTGTTTATGGTTGATATAGGGTTTTCCAAGAAGAGGTGTTATTTTGATATTATAAGGAAAATGCCATTTTTTGATGTGATTGATCAGATGTTTACTTTATTATAAAGGAAAAGATATGCGATTAATAGCAAAAAAATAACATCAGGCAAATAACTACTACGACACGCTTACAGGACCATATCCTTTTCATGAAATTTTCAATAACCAAATCGCAAAGTGGCTGCCCCATGTCCTCGATAGCCTCACGAATTTCATCTCTGAGGTCTTAAATCGACGCTGGACTATTGGCGTAGGCCTTCTCTTCGACGAGGCCCCAAAGGAAGAAGTCGCATGATGTCAAATCACAAGATCTATTCAAAATAGCACCTCTTATTGGAAAACCCTATTTGTACTTAAAATTGACTTAGGCACCTTTATTTTCTTTCAATTTCCATGAAAATTTAAGGAATAGTGTTTAACTTAATCATGTTCAATCGGCCGAGCATTCAGAAAAATCATTTAAGCTAGATCAAAATGGCGGCTGCACTGTGCTTATGAAAGAAACTGTGCGTTTTCTGCATAAATTTGAACGATTTCATATCCAAGTATTGGGTGAATAGTTCAAGTTATCGATTCACGCTATTAGAAAACTTGTTTCTAACCGTACGATGTTTACAAGGACCTTCTGGTAGGAGCACTCTCCTGCTTACTCAACTTGTTTATTACAAACTTGACTTTGTTTTTTCTTGACACTCAGATTTAAAAGACGCGATCGATGAAATTTTCGCCATTCACTGTAATTCTGCCCAAACGAAAAACATTGAAGTACAACATATTGATCGAGAATCAGTTTTACGAATTAATATCGCATAACATATATTTGACGCTATATAAGGATCTCAACGATGTTGTAAAGAACACGATTGAGTTTTATCAGTCGGCTGTGTATTTTTATGAATGTCTCAACAAGAGGTCGCCGGCTTTGAGCCTTTTGACAATGTCAAACATTTATCATCGGAACGAAGAAATATGAGAGGAAATAATATTTGTCGTTAACATAATGTTTGTCTCGCTAAAAATTCGAAAAAGTTCATAAAATGTGCGCCCATCGGTCCAGTCGCCAACTTTCAATAGAAGATAAGTCTGCGATCGGCTCATGGTGGTATGTCGTCTTGAAATTTATTTGATTGCCTTTTTGGAAAGATGATGAGGTTATTGCAATGAATTGAATAAAATATGAATTGGAAATCAACAAGATCGGAATGAGTCCAATTGATAAAAAGAATCATGAGAATTTATAATTTATGTTTGTAATTTGCGACTTGTTAATTAGTTGGAATAACACAAATATATTAGTTAATGCCTGTCAAAACTATTTAAATTTATAAACTCGTTATCAATAAAATAATAAAAATTATAGTATTTGAATTTCATTGACAAATACTCAACAACCCTCTTAATCAATTAAACCTTCTTAAATATTTCAAAATTTGGATCCATTCAAAACATCTCAAAACCTTTAATCATAAATCATTGATCTTGAAACATCACAAAGAGCTCAGGCAAGGTAAGTTTTGAGTCCATTGTTCGCGACACTCGCCACAGTTTCATCTTCCAGCTGCCCCCTTCAGATATTAGAAATTATTTTATGATCACATCAGCAACGGTCATTCCGTTTTGGACCTCTCCTTCAACGTTTCGTGTGTGAAACGAATTGAATAGTAGCCATTACCACCCGTGGTCTTAACTAGACCCTATTACAACTCTATTTAGCAGCTTATTATGAAATTATTTCCATTCTCACAATCGAAATAGCCAAAACAGTGGATTTTTTAGTGGGACCCCTGTTGCGCGTAAACCGATTAAATAAGAAAAATTTTATTGAAGATTAATTCTGAATTATGATTACCTATGGTCACACAGCGTTCAAAAAAGGAGACTGTGGATATTTGAAGGTGATATTTGAATTGAAATGTCTTTTAAAATATTGAAAAATTCGACAGCAGATTTGTTCGGCTACTGGGCTTTGCATGGAATGCGGGTTGAACTAGAAAGATTCTCCGCTTTAGAAGCATTCAAGCCTTGGAAATATGTCAATATGTATTTGATTTAATGGTTGTAAAACTGAAGATTACTACTTTAGATAGTGTTGTGAAAGTAAAGCCATAGTACAGACTGATATTAAGTAAGATTAAGATGTAGTGCATAATCAAATTTTTTTTCTGAGCTGTAAGATAAGGTTAACGACAATCTTTTATAGCTATACCGAAAATTCTATAATGTGCGGTTAAATCCACCATAAATAAAGTTAGGCATTCGTGATTACGCATCAGGACCTCATACGATAACAGTACAAAATATCTATATAAGGTATGCCTAGTGCTTGCTTAATTAGGACCTTATTAGGTACCATAGTATACTCACATAGTATCCATACTCAACCAAGGCTCCGGAAAAACCAAACAGTGTTCACAACGTACTCAACAGCAGGTAGCAGCAATTTTGGGGGCAATTGGTCTAAACGAACGCACAGACAGCGACTCGACATTTCCGTGACGATCAATTAACATTGCTAAATGCAAAGGTGCACATAGGTAGTATCTGCACAAACTCTAAAGCAACAAGTATATCCAAATATGTCCGGTCCACGCAAAGCTATCAGGATCCTAGGGAAATTTTTTTTTTTAAATTTCGTATCGACCAGAAAGTAATCCTATCTAAGAATGGCCTGGGCCAATGCTTCCTCACACTGGCCCAAAAGCGGAAGCATGACGTCAGAATGCGCACCAGGTTTTCAGACCTATTGACCTGTTCTTTTAGACCAATTTAACAACTTTTGACAGTCCTCGCTGTAACGTCGTGCTCACTAATTGCTTTCCTTCTGGGCCTGAGTAAGCAGACATTGCCTGGGCAGAATTAAAAGGGCTGGCCAGCGGGTTCGAATATATGTCCCTTCAGGGCAGGGCTTGAGAGCATAAGATGCCACTGAGGGCAAAAATTATGCTTCTTAGTAAAAAACGGGACGGGAAATGTTAGTATTAAAAATTATGGGAGAGGGGACGAGGAACCACCTTAACCCTCTTTTAAGTACAAAATAATGAGGTGGTAAAATAATCCATTTGGCATTAGCCGTTGTGAAAATTTCAGCGGAAGCGAAAAAGCGTTTTACAATTAGTTTTGTTTTGGGAGAAATGCATTAACATTGTTTTGAAATTTCATCATCGAAGACGCTCATCAGATGCTAACTTTGATTTTCGATGGACTCTTCTTCGTAGCACGACAGCTTATTTTGGGTCTTGCCTCCCTGCACATAGCGCCTCCAACTGTCTCGGTCCATTGACCGCGTTTTCCAATTTCGAAATCCGAGCAGCGATGAACTATCTCCTGCGAACGAGTTAGACCAGCGTTTTCTCGGTTCCCCCCACTGGTATCCCCCTGCAGTTCTCCTAACGAATACCTTCCTAGGTACCCGTTGTTCTTCCATACGATTCATGTGTAGGGATGGTATGCTATTTCGCAAACCTGCGATTTTTTCACTGCGATTGAAAAAGAGCAATCACAGGTGACAATTGCATATGAAAAAGAGCTGCAATTGAAAAGAGCAGTGTAAAAGAATCAGTCACAACCCAATAAGCAAAATATGCTTTGAGCTGACTGCTCTCTAAATCGCAGCGATGTCTTGCCTATACTCGCTGATTTGCTTTTGTTCGTATGGTCACTTGGTGCATGGCTGCATAAGCATAATGTGCGCTTATGGGCGATGCGGCTTAGGCTGGTCTGTTCTGCTCATTCAAATCGCAGCTCTTTTTGATAAGAGTTTGGCTATGTTGTTCACTGCGATATGGAGCAATTAAGATTTGAATGCGAATGCGAATGCGATTTGTAATGAAGAACAGAAGAGCAAACATGTTCTAAAGAGTAGTAGTTGATACAATAATTCTAAGCGATTGATGGTTGATTGGCTTTTGTTTTTCCAGACCATTCGCATTCTAATTTTCATTCGCATTGTATCAAAGGTGTATTGTGAACTATTTTGATTTTGAAAAGCGAATTATTTTCAAAGCGTGTTCCGTATAAAGTTTTGAATAGAACAGAAAAGTTATTTGATATAGTTTCAAACAAAAGATTGTAAGCACATGTTTTTTGTATATATCTCAAGCATGAAAAACTGAAAAAATGGTTTATTTTAAAGTGTTCACTTTATCGCGTATGCAAATCTTAAGGTATTACTTATTTAGTTTTGATAATTAATTTCTGTTTCGTTCAATGCAAGTGTTGTTTTGCAAATAAAATCAGACAAAATCGTTTGAAATTAAATCAAGTTTTGAGTGAAAGTAATATCGCATTCAATGTTCGAATAGAAAACGAAATTGAAATCGTTGTGCAAGAAATTGGTAATGCTTTGTATTAATGTCGTTGTTAATAATTAGAATAACTGTTTTTGTTCGAAAAAGTGTTTGATTCAAAATACAGTTGTATACCAGAAAATATCGGTTATAAGAGCCTAAAAATTTGTAATTATTTTAATAAAGCAAATTGATCTCGAATAGAAGGTTTTGAACAAAAACGAGAAATTTGCTTATCTTATTCTTAAAAATCGGCAAAACATAATCAACCATTGATTTAGTTACTGATAGTTGAGTTTTAACGTTTTATTATTTAACCTATGTACACAAATCAAGTTTTTTCCAGAAATATGGAAACTAAGTCGAAAAAACAAGCCCTATTTGGGATTTTTTCAATGTTATTGATAGTTGTTTTGCTAAATGTGGAATTTGCAAGGCGAAACTTTCATATAAGACATCAGTCACAAATTTGAAACGACACATGTCAACAAAACACCCAACAATTAAAATCCCGGCTGGTAGGTTCGCATCTTCCAGTACCTCAGAAAGGCCACTGTGAGTATTTTTCGTCTTAAAAATACATTGAGTTTTTTTCTGTCTCTATATCGATCTGGGCTTAAATTTAGCTAATCTATTTGCATATTACTTGAAATTTGCATAACGGATATTTGCGTAATTAAGTCCAGTGATACTATTTGACTGTGTTTTTAAGTTATTGTTTGTTTTTATTTCATACATTTTAGAATGAAATTATCCAAAATAAAAATGTGACGTTAGCAAATAATGAACCACAGCAACCTAGCACAAGCGCAAACGCTTGTACTGATGTAAGTAGCCAGCCAAAATATCCTTCTAAACGACCTGCATTGATCCTAGGAACCTTGCACGATTTCGTGCCGAAAAAGTTAACCACAACAGCGAGGCAGCATATTGACGAGAATTTAATGTACCTTTTTACGGTTGACTTTCAACCATTTAGCATTGTGGAGGACTACGGGTTCAAACAATTCGTGAAATCTTTAAATTCTTCTTACAATTCACCGAATTGGCGGCATATTTTCGACACAATGCTACCTGCGATGCATGAAAAAGTTTTGACGGAAGCCAAAATTTTGTCGAAATCTATTCTGAATTGTAGTTTAACTACAGATTGTTGGACTTCTGCCAACAACGAAAATTTTATAGGAGTGACAATCCATTTCATCAATTTTGATTTTACTCTTCAGTCGATTTTGTTATGTTGCATAAGCTACAATGAAAGCCATACCAGTTTTAATCTAGCTAAAAAGATTAAGCAGATTACTGATTAATGGGAGCTGTCAGAAAAAGTTTCTCTGGCAGTGTCTGATAATGCTGCTAATATAAAATCAGCAATTATTACCCATTTAGAATGGAAGCATTTTGGATGTCTGGCTCACAGCGTAACTCAAGACAGCCTTAAGTTTCTTGCATCTTTACTCGAAAAAGTTAGGAAAACAGTGGTTCATTTTAAGAGAAGCTCTACCGCAAATCATAAATTTTTTGCAGTACCAGCAGAATGCAGGCAAAGAACCTAAAAAACTTATTTCAGATGTTGTGACCAGATGGAACTCTACCTATTACATGCTTGAACGAATTTTAGAACAGGAAGAAGCTGTTAAAACGACGGTTGCGCTTATAGACAAAGATGTCCCAATTTTGTCAGCAGATGAATGGACAATAACAGCGCAAGTAATTAAACCATTGAAACCATTTGAAGCTATAATAAAAATTACGAGTGGAGAAAAATATTTAACGGCTTCTCTCGACGTTGTGCTGATAAGTGGTTTGAAAAAAGTGGTCAACCAATTACTAAGAGGAAATTATCATCCCACTGTAATATCATTAGCCTCCTCTCTGAAGTCTGGACTAGCGAAAAGATTTGATGATCTTGAAGATAACGATACTCTTTGTGTTGCAACATTTTTAGATCCACGATTCAAAAATATCACATACAAGCAAACATCAACTGCCGATCGGATCAAAGAAAGTATTATCCATGCTGTTGCCACCTGAATAAATGAGTGCTGTAGTGGCCAAAATGAAAATTTGACGCTTACCGCCGAACAAGGAGAAGTAGCTGCTGGAGATAATTCAAACGACGAATTTTCACTTTGGAGTACCTATGATAAGGCAGTATCGCAAGTAAAACCTATTCAAACGGCCAACTCCAGAGCAGTTGTGGAGGTTCAAAGGCACCTAGAAGAAAATATTCTGGAAAAAACTGAGGATCCTCTACTTTGGTGGCGGGAAAACAAGCACAACTACACTTATCTCAGCCAGCTAGCCAGTGTAAATTTGTGTGCAATAGCTACTTCCGTGCCTTGCGAGCGCCTGTTTTCAAAGGCACAGTATGTTCTAAGTGAACGCAGAACAGGACTTCATTCTCAAAAAGTGGAGCAAATTTTGTTTTTGAACCAAACCTGGCGTGTTGTTGAAAACAGCACTAAGTGATTTGTCCAATTTGTGTATTGTGTATATAAAATGTAAAAATATAAATATATTCAAAACATTATATTATATTCATTCGTGTTTGAAATTTATTTGGTAAAGTATATATATATATATATATATATATATATATATATATATATATATATATATATATATATATATATATATATATATATATATTGACTGAGTATTTTTAAGCACTTAATAATTTTCAGTATTTTTCACATTAAGTAATTTTCTCAAAAGCCCGCACGGTTTTTTATTTTATTTGTATGTACAAACAAAAACCAAATATATTGAGTTCATTAATCAATTATTTAAATGGAACGTTTTGTGTTATGTAATCTGAAATTTCATGAAAACAATTTTTAATTCAATTTTCACATCATTTAATTTATTTAAAATGAAATATGTATGATGCACGTGCTATCTCGTTCGACGAGATGGTACATCACACCCGGTTATTTGCCGGATCAAAAAAACGTTTATGATGAAATTATATTTTTTTTTATCAACGAATTGAAAGGCTTATGGCTCCTACCTTAATTTCGCACCTTCGTGAATGTTATTGCCACTTTCAACAAATTAAAACTTCACTTTGTTTCACTTCACTTACACTTTAATTAATATTCTATATTTTTCACACTTCTTTGTTGACTGCTTCTATACGACTGACTTTCAGTTAGCAGTTAACATTTAGTTAGCAACTAACCGGTACATTTTCTATTTCCAATTCAATTGTATCTAAAAATAATCTATTACAATTACACATTATGTTTCCAATTCAATTTTAACTAAAAAATAATCTATTACAATTACATATTATGTTTGCTATTACATTTCTATTGGTGCAACCCATTAAACGAGAATTGTCAGATTGACAATAATAATAAACAAGTATGACAGCTCTTGACATAAGTGAGTGTTCATTTAATCTCGTAAAGCTTAGGTTGATGCTGCTCTCGTCAGATAAGTATAAATATACATTTCTATTAACAATTTGATTCTTTGTGTTTCCTTTTCCTCTTTTGCAGGTCTTGCAGCGTGCAGCCGGCGGAAACAATCAATGGTTATCACATTCATTTTTAGCGAACGATGCTTCACTTGGTGAATATAAGTACAATGAATGTTGGTCAGCATTTAATCAGGATTCGGGAAGATGAATTCACTGTACGACATGCAACATACTCCCCCGGATGAGATGTGTCAGGACATCTCATAAAGTTTATGTTGGTAGTTTAATAGGTATCTGTAAATATAGCGATTAGTATAAGTTAATGATAAATATATTAATTTTAGCCATGGTTGAGTCCGATTCGCAATGTTATGTCAGCAAGTTGATTGATTTTCTTTCTTCATGTGCTGTGACCATTTGAAGCTACTTCGTTTTGATTGAGATGGTAGTGTCGATAGGGTGAAGTTATCCCACCTTATGCTGGGCGTTCCCCTCTATCTTCACGCATCTCTTGTGTTCTGTTTGATGTATGACGTCGTTCACTAAGTTTTGGATCTTGTGATCTTATGTTTTGCTTATTATGTGACATCGTTTAGTCAATTTTGGGCATTGTGATACGCTCAGTGAAGGTGAGAGAAAGGGACGGATAATTTTCATTTCTGATTTCGATCATAGGGTGAGGTATTTGGTAGGCGGATAGCATTTTTGCGCGCACTCGTTAAATATTATCAATATCTGGTGAATTTTGTGTCGGTAGTGGAGCAATGTTTGATATGGCTCTTTTGTAAATTTTTCCATTTATTAGTATAGATACTACGCGTACTATACAATCTTTACCTGGATGCACGTCAACAATTTTTGCTAATGCCCATCGGTAGGATGGTAATCTTTCGTCTTTCAGAAGGCACAAATCTCCGATCTTCACATTATTTTCTATACTAAGCCATTTTGGTCTTCGTTGTAGTCGACTTAAGTATTCACCTTTCCACCACTTCCAAAAATCTTGAGACATCTTTTGCACTAGTTGCCATCGATTCAATCTGCCAATATTTACATCTTGTAATTCCATTTCTGGCGGTGCGATTAACGTGTCTCCAATTAGAAAATGTGCTGGCGTTAAGGCTGTAGCATCTGTGGGGTCATTAGTGAGTGGACACAGTGGGCGCGAATTAAGGCAAGCTTCAATTCTAATAAGGACAGTGGTTAGTTCTTCATATGTTAGCGATGCGCTTCCGATTACTCGCCGTAGATGGGATTTTATCGATTTAACTCCCGCCTCCCAGAGCCCGCCAAAATGGGGTGAAGCCGGGGGGTTAAAATGCCATGTGATTCCTTCGTTTGCAAAAATCTGAGCAGCATCGTTGTTTAAGTTGATCATTCTTTTGAGCTCCGCATTGGCCCCTACAAAATTCGTACCGCAATCTGTGTAAATGTGGGAACTAAAGCCTCTGCGTCCTATGAACCGACGCAAAGCTGCAATGAATGCTTGGGTGGACAGATCGCTGACTACCTCTTTATGTATAGCTTTAACAGTTAGACAAATGAATATGGCAACATATCCCTTTGTAATTCTGCTTCCTCTGCCTCGTCTGTCCTTTACATCAAAGGGTCCACAAAAATCAATGCCAGTGTGAGTGAAAGGACGTGAAATAGTCACCCGTGCCGTTGGCAGGTCTCCCATGAGCTGAGTTGCAGCTTTGGCCTTCTTTCTGAAACATCGAATACATTTATGTACGAAGTATTTTATTGCATTGCGCCCATCTATTAGCCAATAAGTTTTACGCAATGTAGTTAACATCAACTGTGTCTGTCCGTGTAGGGTTAATTGGTGGATTTGCTGTAGGATCAATTGAGTAAACTTTCCAACTCGTGGTAAAATTATGGGGTGTTTCTCATCTGAAGGTAAGGATGCGTTATGCAAACGTCCACCTACACGGATTATGCCTTTGTTGTCGAGAAAAGGATGCAGACTGTGCAATTTGCTTTTCTTCTCCACTGACCTGTCTTTTTTCAAACAGTCAAGCTCGGAATGAAATTCTTTTCCTTGTGCATATTTTATCCAAAATTCTAATGATTCGCGTAACTCTGTAACACTCAAATAGGATTGGTTTGTTCTATGATTTGTTCTCCATCGGATAAAACGAAAACAATATGCAGTAACCCTAAGCAGTTTCGTGAGTGTCGAATATTTTCCGATAAGGTGGTCTAACAGAGATGTTGCGTTAAGTCCAATGTTAACTGCTACACATTTCCTTTGCTCGGTTTCTACTAGTGATACATCCTTCATCTTAGGCCAAGCATCAAATTCTTGAGTTAACCAGCTAGGCCCATGCCACCAGAGATTACAATTGATTAAATCTTGAGCTTTGATTCCCCGTGACGCAAGGTCCGCTGGGTTGGATTTTGAGGGCACGTAACGCCATGGTATGTTTTCCGTTTTTTCGATGATAAAAGATGTTCGATTTGCGACAAAAATGCTCCAGCGTGTTGGGTGTCCCTTCAACCATGCGAGTACAATTTCGGAGCCCGTCCATAGCCAAGTAGGTACATTCTGAATCTTTAGCGCTTCGTTAATTTCATGTAGTAGTCGTGCAAGCAAAACTGCTCCGCATAACTCCAAGCGTGGTATGGTGACTGGTTTTACAGGTGCTACTTTAGTTTTGGCCATGATTAAGTGACTATGAACTGTCAACTCAGTACGTACGACTATATAAATTACTGCTGCGTAGGCTCGTTGGGATGCATCACAGAAACCGTGGATTTCGATGTTTGAATTTGGCTTGTATGTGATCCATCTAGGAATTCTGATTGTTTCTATTGCACGAAGTTGTTTTTGGAATAATTCCCATTCCTTGTTGATTGTGCTTGTCACTCTTTCATCCCAGTCTTGACCATGTAACCATAAACTTTGAAGCAGTACTTTGGCTGAAACAATAATAGGTGCTAACCAACCTAAAGGGTCATATAATCGGGCCACTTCGGAAAGAATTGAGCGTTTAGTCTGCCATTCCTTAATTACTTGGGTCTTCAGACGATATGTGAAAAAATCTTGCACTGGATACCATACGATGCCTAACGACTTATGTCCACTTTCCGTGTCAAAATTAATCCTTTCACGCATCTCAATGTCTTCATTGGCAAGGTCCTCCAATAGTCTCTTATCGTTGGTTATCCATTTTCTTAATTTGAAACCACCAGATTTCAACAATGCTATCAATTGGTTTCTTTTGTTAATTGCGTTGTTTACAGTATGTTCACCAGATAGCAGGTCATCGACGTAGAATTCTCCTAATATCGCCTTGGAAGCTTCAGGATATGTTGCGCATTCATCTCTTGCCAATTGATGCAGGGTTCTGATCGCTAGGAACGGTGCTGACGTCATCCCAAATGTTACCGTATTAAGGCAATAATCTTTTACTGGCTGACTAGCGTGCTGCCTCCAAACAATTTTTTGATAGTTTGCGTCATCTGGGTGAATGGCTACCTGTCTGTACATTTTTGCAATATCGGCCATCATACCAAATTTGTATAATCTCCATCGCATGATAATGTAAGTCATGCGGTCTTGTATGGTAGGCCCGGTCATCAGAACGTCATTCAATGATATTCCCGTACTTGTCTTCCTAGATGCATCAAACACGACACGCAGCTTTGTTGTGGTACTTTCTTTGTAAACCGCATGATGTGGTAAAAAAGTGGCAGTACTAATTGTTTTTCCAGCGATGTTCTTCACTTCATTTTCTCGTGCTGTCTCGGTCATGTGTCCTAGATCAAGATATTCCTGAATGCACATGGTATATTCTTGTTGTAATTTTGCGTCTTTGGCGAATCGCTTCTCCAAATGCAACAAACTATGGATGGCATTAGTTCTGGAGTAACCTAAAATGTCTTTGGCTTTGTCGTTCTTGAATGGTAGTCGAACTTGGTAACAACCATTCTGCTTCCGGATTGTGTTCATTTTGTAATGCTCCTCACAATCCACTTCTTGTTGTGTCGTTCCGCTGGAGATTCCGATTTCTTCCAGTTCCCAAAATTTCTTTAGTTGATCATTTAACTGCGCATTTTCATTTACTTCAATTTTATGTGTGTATACTATTGGATCCTTAGCATCATACAATCTGCCTGATATGATCCAACCTAATTTTGTGTTTTGCAGCATTGGGCCTATTTTCAATTTTTGTACTTCGCCGAGCAATATCTGAGCATACACATCTGCTCCTAATAACAAATCGATCTTTCCAGGTTGATCGAAATTTGGATCAGCCAATTCCACATTTTTTAGATGTTCCCAAATTACTGGTAAGACTGTTTGAGACGGGAGAAAGTTTGTTATTTTTGCCAGAATAATTGTATCTATTGTTAGGTATTCTTTTTCCTTTGTCAAAATTATAATTTCTAAGTTTCCATTTGCGATTATCCCTTTTGTCCTCCCAATTCCTGTCACTGTAACATTGGTCGATTTCCTTTTTATTCCAAGTCGTTGAGCTGCATGTTCCGTAATGATTGACGCTTGCGATCCCTGATCCAATAAAGCTCGTAAAACGATGTATCCATTCGATGATTCTACTTGTACAAGAGCTGTTGCCAATAACACCGCTTGCGTTGAGAAAGTTAAAGAGTTGACGTTTGCAGTCGTGGCTGATGAAGTCGAAGGTCTAGATTCGAAGAGTGTCGAAGGTCGAGAATTGTTCGCACAAGAAGTCGAATGCGGGTTTCTGAATGACGAAGAAGCTGGTGATTGTTGACTAACATTTTCACGATTAACAGAATCAGGTTTGTGAAGCAGCGTATGATGTGTCTTTTTACATTTGAAACATCTTGATATGCTGGGACATGCTCCTACTAAATGTCCTTTGCCCAAACAATTCAGGCACAAACCGTTCCTTTTAATAATTCCAAATCTCGTTATATGATCTGCGCCTAGAAAATCCGAACAGTGCCTCAGATGGTGAGTTCCTTTGCACATACTGCAGGAAAGCTGTTTGTTTTGTATCACGTTCACATGTTGAATCGATCTCGGATTCCTGGCTCTTTCCACCCCGGCAGCTTCTAGAGCTCTAAACCGACACTGTAAAAATTCCTTTAAGGCTTGAAATGATGTCACTTTACTCGTGCCTGACTGCTGTTGTTCCCAGATTTGCCTCGTTTCTGTTGGAAGCCGTTGTGTGGTTATGTGTACCAGCATTGCATCCCAAGTGTTTTCTATCTTTAAGTTTTCAATGGCTTGTACGCAGTCCACCGTTCTATCTAATAATGTCCTAATTGCTGACGCGGATTCGTTAGCGCTGTTGAGTGAAAGTAATTTCTTAAATTGAGAACCTAATAAGACATGTTTATCATCATACCGTTCTACCAATAAATTCCAAGCAGCTTCATAATTGGAATCAGTGATCGAATAATGTCGTAACAATTGTTCCGCATCACCCACCAAACTCCCTTTTAAATAATGCAACTTCTCTACTCGAGACAAATGAGATTTTGTATGAATAAGCGACACATACAAATCCTTAAAAGCAGTCCACTCACTGTATGTCCCATTGAATTTCGGAAGGTTTATTCGAGGCAATCGTACCTCTCCCTCCTCAGTAGGTCGGGAGGAAGGATTTGAAAAACTTTCCTCTACTGTTTGTGCCTTCAACTCATTCTGGAGATCCGCTAGTTCGATCTCAAAATTTAAATCCAAATCTTCAAACAGTGAATGAGTATTTTTCATAAAATATTCATGCCCTAAATCCTCTTCCCCTTTCACTGAGCCGAGTATCACTTGATGCCTTGCCATGAAATCTTGGCGGATTTCTTGCACCCGTTGTAGCAATTTTGTGGCATATGCCGAGGTTTTCCGTACTTTCGAATCTTTGCGGAAATTCGAATACATGCGGTTAAGTTGTTCATTCAACAGCCGCTGTTGTACCGCTAATGCTTCCATAATATGTTTCGTATGTCAAATCACGGTACGTTATTATTAAGAGATTACACAACGTATATACGACAAAATTGTTTAATGTTTCACATATTGCCGTATTTGAGTATAAATTGCAATGTATGAATATAAATTGCTATCCCTCTGTATAATTCCTATGTTGAAGGACCCCAAAATCGATACGCGGAATGTGTATTTAAAATTGCCACAATTGCGGCGTTACGAGAATTTTATACGGATATATCGAATGTTGTTATAATTACGCGGTACTTGCCGCAACTGTACATAAAAAATTGCCGTATATTTTTAACGGACCAACAATGTTCACTTTGCCACATGTATGCAATTTTGTACAGTTTTATTATTACCACGTACGTAATTTATGTGCCCTTTCACGAGTGTTTGCACATAACAACACCAATCTGTACGTAATTTAGATCCGGCTCGACGGACCAAAAAATGTATGATGCACGTGCTATCTCGTTCGACGAGATGGTACATCACACCCGGTTATTTGCCGGATCAAAAAAACGTTTATGATGAAATTATATTTTTTTTTATCAACGAATTGAAAGCCTTATGGCTCCTACCTTAATTTCGCACCTTCGTGAATGTTATTGCCACTTTCATCAAATTAAAACTTCACTTTGTTTCACTTCACTTACACTTTAATTAATATTCTATATTTTTCACACTTCTTTGTTGACTGCTTCTATACGACTGACTTTCAGTTAGCAGTTAACATTTAGTTAGCAACTAACCGGTACATTTTCTATTTCCAATTCAATTGTATCTAAAAATAATCTATTACAATTACACATTATGTTTCCAATTCAATTTTAACTAAAAAATAATCTATTACAATTACATATTATGTTTGCTATTACATTTCTATTGGTGCAACCCATTAAACGAGAATTGTCAGATTGACAATAATAATAAACAAGTATGACAGCTCTTGACATAAGTGAGTGTTCATTTAATCTCGTAAAGCTTAGGTTGATGCTGCTCTCGTCAGATAAGTATAAATATACATTTCTATTAACAATTTGATTCTTTGTGTTTCCTTTTCCTCTTTTGCAGGTCTTGCAGCGTGCAGCCGGCGGAAACAATCAATGGTTATCACATTCATTTTTAGCGAACGATGCTTCACTTGGTGAATATAAGTACAATGAATGTTGGTCAGCATTTAATCAGGATTCGGGAAGATGAATTCACTGTACGACATGCAACAAAATATAACTTAATTCCCTTATATAATTGCCTTCAAAGTGTTCTTATTTTCATATTTTGATCTTCAATTAAATTTAATTTTGCTTCGGATAAAACAAAATTCAAGACATTTTTTTCAGAAATCACTGCCATTAGAAGAGCTGCTCTTTTTCACAGATATTGAAAAAGAGCAATCGCAATCGAATACTACGAATCAAAAGTAGCAGCATTTGCCATCTCTATTCATGTGGCCAGCCCATTGCAGCTTCCACAGTCTTACAATCGTTGAGAACTCAGGCTCGTCAAAAATTTCATACAGTACTTGTTTGTATCGAATCCGACATTGGTCCCATCTAGCTTCGCTTCGATTATTCGCCTCAGGACCCTTCACTCAAAGGCACTCAGTATATTTGCGGATGCTTGGGTCAGGGTCCATGTTTCATACCCATAGCATAACACAGGTCTTATCACAGATTTGTATGCTTGGTTTACGTTCTTGTATATGCAGCTGGTCCTCAAGATCATCAAAACTGAATAAAATATATTATTTGTGAGCTGTATCCTTCGGCGTATTTCTTCTTATTCCTCGCTAGTTGTCGTTATTTTGGCGCCTAAATCACAAATTCACTAACATTCTTGATACTGTATTCGCCAAATTTGATATTTTGTGTACTCAAGGTATTTTTCCTTGACTGCATCATGAGCTTTGTTTTATTCACATCGATTTCTAACCCTACTAGTTTTGCTTTGCTATCGAGTTTCAGGAAGGATTCTTTGGCGGTTGTTAATGACAGTGACAAAATGTTGATGTTGTTCACAAAGGCTACTACTTGGCTCGACCAGCTATGTAATGTACCCCCTGTATTGACAGGTAATTTTCTTATTACGTACTCCAGAGCCAAATTGAATAGCAATGGGACCAGCTCATCTCGCTGCTTAAGTCCGATATTTGCGTCAAAAGCATCGGTGAGTTGGTTATTGATGACAATTTGGGGCACTGTCGACGCTATTGTTATTTTAGTAAGACGGACTTATTTGGCTTGGATGCCAAAGCAAAGCATTATTTGGTACAGTACGTTAAGGTCAATACTGTCGTATGGTTGCTTGAAGTCAACGAAAATTTGATGCACGTCTATGTTGAACTCCCAGCATTTTTCAAGTACCTGCTTGACTGTGAAACATTGATCTATTGCCAATCTACCTGCTTTAAAACTACCTTGATACTGCCCAATAATACTATTGGCGCATGATCCGACTTTATTTATACGCCGTACAAAGCAGTGATATGCCTCCATAAATTTCGCATTGTTGCTTGTCACCTTTTTTGTGGATAGGGAATATAATTGATTGGCTCCACTCGTTTGGCATATATTATTGTTGCCGAGTGTGCTAGATCACTTTGTGAATAGCTTTATGAACACTGCTTCTACCATATTTGATGAGCCCCGCTGAAATCTCATCGATGCCCGGCGCTTTATAATTCTTTTGGGCTTTTATGGAGAGTTGATGGGGACAATGGAGGTTTTCTGGAAATGTCTATCAGCTCTCTGAAAACGTCTATAGGATAAGGAGGTTCTTCAAATGCGATGCCCATCTTTCCTTAATCTTGGTTACATCAGCGATGATATTGCCGATGTCATCACGACAGAGCGTGGTTTTGAGCTGATAACCACAGTTCAGACTTTTCACTACTTTTTATGCTAGTCTTGTGTTGCTGCTCACTAGACTTACATCGATACTTCTCAATTGGTTATATTTTCTTTTCTTAGTTTGAATTATCTAATTTACTACTTTCTGAGGCTTTCATAGTTTTCTCTCTTCGTCCTAGTTTTCCTCCCTAAATATTCTTTGTATGCTATATTATTTTTTCTGACGCATTTTGGCACTCATCATTGAACCAATCATTTTTTAACGCCGGGCTAGATGGCCATTTGTATATTTTGCCACGCTCTTAATCATTTCCATCCAGAGCTCGTTACTTGTTTTCAGCAATGTGTCTGATAAGATGGTAGGCAGCTGTTTGTCGAGGGTGTCCATGAAATTTTTGGACACGGACGCCGTTTGGAGCCTTTCGATGTTAAATTTTTGTTGCGGGTTTGTCTTTGCCGAATATGCCTTTGACGTACAACATCAGAAGGCTAATTTTGTCAAGCAATGATCTGAGTTACAACTGGCTGCTCGGGATGTAGGGACATCAAGTATGCTCGAGACCCTAAGTTGTTTGATTAGAACAGGGTTGATCCGGTTTTGTGTGTTGCCATCTGGTTATACCCAGGTAATTTTATATATGTGTCGATGAGGGAAGCAAGTTCAACTTAAGACTAGATTTCTCCTTCATTAAAAGTCGATTAGGCACTGACCGTTACCATTTATTTCATCGTGGAGGCTATATCCTCCAGTCATTCCCCAATGAGATAGTTGATTGCCAACTTTAGCGTTGAAATCACCCAGAGCTATTTTTGTGTCGTTTTTGGGCCATGAGTTGACTAGTCATTCTAGGTGGTTGTAGAATGTTTCCTTAGTTTGTTCGTCCTTTCCTACGATCGGAGCGTGTACGTTGATCTGCCAGGTTTCATTGACTGCCTTAAAATCAATAAGGTGCGATTTCAACTCCCTATCCACAATGAAAACCACTCCAAATTCTCGTTTTCCAGAATGCATCTCACTTTTGAGTATTGTGTGTGAACCTATGTCTTAAATACCATTTCTAGTCCAGTTCGTTTATTAGAGTGCCAATATTTTTACATTATTTTGACTTTCCTGTTCTGAAAGGCCCTGAATAGCACCTGGGTAGTACAGTGATCTGACATTCCAGGATTTGATGTTTCAGTCCTTCTTCCATTTACGAGGTCATTGCCGTCAGTCTATTTCATTTCGAAGCCCTCTTGCAGGTTTCGAAACATTATATGGTTTCTGCAGGGACGGGGACTTATCTCCTCGCCCAACCTCCATCCTGGCGGCATGTTTATTGCTTCCAATCCGTTATCAGGTATGAAAGACTTGCCCTCTTCCTTATATGTCGCCACGAAGGAGATGTAAGTAGGATTAATTAGCAGAGTTTAATGTCTCATTATTGGGGAACCAGTAATTCAAACGCTCGACCCTTAGAACATTTATTACCATTCAATCGGGGAGTTAGGATGAAGAATTATAGAAGCTGTGGCTTGGGGAAACAAGGGGCTGGCTCCCCTTTCTCAAACAGGCTTGGGACCGTTTACGACGGAATTCTTTCCTTCGATGGATTAGCATAGTCTCTAATAGCTGTTATGTAATGCTTATACGTTTTTAATTTTTATTCGAGTCAATTTGCTTTGGTTATTATGCATTTACTGACTATATCCAATGTAAATCATGCGATCTTTTTTATGTAAGAATTATCTGGTGCTTATTAGGTGGATGGTGACTACCTGAGCTTACTAAGCCCTCATATCTTATACACAAACTTACGTGCGAAGAATTTTATGTAAATGGAAACCCCTTTTATTAATTTTTGTTTTTGGGAGAAGTGGATGAAAAGTTATTTTGAGATTTCGTCATTAAAGTCATTCATTAGATGCTAACTCTGATTATCAATAGATGGTCTCTAAGACCATGCAGACGCCATGTATACTATCAACCAGAAACTATCGACAGACTCATTTTAGCGGATCTGTATGATAGACTTCTATTACTAGGTCTTCAGCCTGGCTAAACTTGGGCTCAGAGAACAAAACTCGGCTGGGTACTGTTCATGTCAGTTCTATGCAAGGCAACAAGTACATCATGTACATTCGTCTCTTATGAAAGGTTAGACGAAACTCTACGGAAATTCTGGGAGACGGATAACTAGACATATGACAAACGAGGAAAAGGAAAGTGAAGATCATCATATGAAGACGCTAATGCAATAAACAACAGGAACATATCCTGTTAGTCTACTTTTAAAAATGATATAGACCCATTCAACAAAATGGGCGCTACAAGGAAAATTGCATATATACGATTCAGGCAACTAGAACATCAACTTGTGCGGAACCCGACACCTTACGAGCAATATTACAAATTTATGCAAGTACATATCATCTTAGATCCATTGTCTAGGATACCAACTGAATACTATATTTTCTACCCCATTGCATGACTTCAGCATATTATCTACCCCATTATGTCGTCAAAAGAGAAACCAGCAGTATAAGCAAACTGAGAGTGGTATTCAACGCGTCCCAAAAAGGTTCAAAGGAAAAGACATTGAATAACCTCCTTCATATTGAACACATGATCCAAAGAAATTTGTTGCTTTATTGGTGTAATATCGAGCCGATATCAAGAAAATGTATTGGCAAATTTCTGTTCATGAGTGTGATCGACACTTCCAAGTAATTTTGTGGTGCTTTAAACTAAGTGAGCCAATCCAGCATTTCAGTTATGTATGGGACAGCAATGCACCGTATCTGGTAATCAAGGCTCTATAGCAGCTCACGACAAATAAATGTTTTTCACTCCCAAAGGCAGCTCAAAACTTAAAGAGAAATTCCTATGTGGGTGATGTTTTAACTGGATTGGAATAGGTTGAAAGCCAGCTTCAGCTACAGATGGGCTTGCGAAAGTTTCTGCACAAGGGTAAGTTTCATCTGAAGAAGTGTTCCTTCAACCAACCACATCAGTTCTAATGAGTCCCAGAATCAGAAATGGATACATAGATTCCTTTACATATAGCGGCCACTGAAAATGTAAACACGTTGGGCCTTCAATTGCATCCAGCAGCGGATGAGTTTTCATTCTTTATCGTGAGACCAAATTATTAGACTATCTTCTCAAAACGAAACATATTAGTTGAAATTTGGAGACTTTTTGACCCTGTAGGCTAGTTAAAACCATGCGTTATTATTCAAAAAGTAACACTACGGCAACTTTGGCAAGTAGAGAAAGGTTGAGATGAGGACATTGAGCTATCCATTATCAAAGAATGGATAAAGTTACGTAATCAATTGCATAAACTGGAAAAGCTGCGGATAAACGCTGGATCCAATTTTTCTTTCCCACAAATTTGAGGTGCATGGCTTTTGTAACTCATCTAAAACCACATATGTTGCGGTGGTCTACATATATTCAAGTCACAACAACGACATCAACAAGTGTGACACTCTTGGCTGCAAAGTCGAATGTTGCTCAAGTCAATTTCGAGTTCATCCTCAGACTAGAACTGAACGAAGCCATTCTTTTTGTCCAACTGATGGATGAAGCCACGAATATTATCGGGTATTATTGGACTGGCTCAACCACTGCACTAGGCTGGATTCAAAGTCCATCACCTAGATGAAACGTTTATGTGGCAAACCGAGTAAGCATCATCTAACAATACAGTTCTTCAGAACTCTGTTATCATTTCAAGTCACAAAGCAATCCAGCTGACATCTCTAACAAGAGGATTGTACCCAAAAGAATTGCTAACGTCAAAACAGTGGTAGAATGGACCTGAATGGTTCAATGCATGAGCAATTCATGTGCCACCATCCCTGATTCCTAGGAAGATAGTATCGTTTGCGGCAAAACCACCTGATATACTTGAAAGATACTCATCCAAATGCCGTAGCAACTAAACAGAAGCTGAACTTCATGAAGTGTCCAACACCTGCATACGATTGTCGCAACAATACGCATAAAGTGAAGAGATCCAACAGCTATCCAAAGGTGACAGTATTCACAAAATGAATCCGGTTAAAAGCCTTATCCACTTGGCTAGATTATGAAGGTATCCTTATGGTGGGTGGTCACATTCGATTGACACTACTTGAACTAGTAGCAAAACACTCAGCCATTATCCCAAAGGGTTCCTTGGTGGCAGCCAATACACTTTGGCTGCTCTTCGTTTATCATATAAACAATAAAGAGCTGTGAAACAGGTGTTAAGAGAATGCGTAACTTCAAATCACAGCTAATGGACAATCCACCAGCAGTGAGAGTGCGACTGCAAAAGCCATTTCTACATACTGGGGTTGACAACGCTGGACCAATCATCATAAAATGTAATGGATTGCGGGAGGCCAAGACAACAAAGGTATATATTGCAGTTTTTGCTTGCATGGCAACTAAGGTTCATCGCAAGACGAGGGAAAACTACCTGTATCTTCAGTGACTGTGGTTCTGAGCCAATAACCCACATTTTCAAGAATCGAAAGTTGATGTAGTTGCAAACACGTACCAGAAATGGTTATTGTGGAAAATATATGCATGCACAAGAAGCAAAAAATAAGCTTATAAAAAGAAAAGCAATCAATCAATGAAACAATCATTAATGCATTTTCGGTTTGATTTAGCAGGAAAAGGCTTCACGTTGAAAATTACGAACATGGTCCAAGAGTTAAAGGTTGGTCGTAGGACTTGAGCTCCCCAGTGACTCTATGATCAGATTTCGGCCGTTCTTAACGGAGATATTCCCTTCACTAGCGAGGCTGTTGAACTTGTCAAAAAAAAACCAAACTCCTCTCTCTTGTGATCCCGGTCGTCAACTTCATTGCACACATTTGCTGATTTTAAGCGAGTCATATGATGATATTATTCCTTTTAGAACGTCTGACACTTTTGAGACTAATATTTCTTCTTGATATTCCTGGGCGGCAATTGACCTCCTTGCTTGGGAGGAGTTATCATAACAGCTATTCATTTGTGTGGTTATTCCTTTCTTTTCCTGTCGTTATCACTTTGTGTTCACATGAGGTTTGTTATTACTATGGTTTTAATACCCTTGCTTTGGTCGCTTCGGTAGCGGTCGTAATAGTAACGGTCAAATTGTTGATATTCCTTTTATTTTGATCCGCCGTGCGAACATCAATTGCATCCTGCAGAACTCTTGGTTCTTCTTTTTCAGCACGCCTTGGCAGTCACATAGTTTTTTTTGCTACACCGTAGGAACCTCTGTCTGGAAAAGGCTGTCTGTTGATCTTCATTTTTGTTTCGTCTTTACTGTCATTTTATTCGCCGTCATTGGTACCGTTTTCACTGTACTGTTAACATCGTGGCTCTAAATATTAGTTCTGTCGTCATTGTTGATATGCTTACTTATTATTTTTTTGGGTTTTAACACAGGTCTTTAAGCTTTTCAGTTGACATTGCTCCAGCTTGATTGTGAACACCTCAGGGTAGCTATATCCGTTGGAGTGTGTGATCGCCTTTTTGCTCCCATGGCTACATTTGCAGGGTAGGGAGTGTTACAAACAAGTTTCTTCCAAAATCTAGCACTTTTCTCTGCAAAAAGTATACGATTTGTATTAAAACAGGTAGAATCACCTTAAGCCAAGTAACTTTTGAAATTTAAACAATTATGAATATGAAATTCTCAATATAGCACCAATTGCAAACATAGCATATAAGTTGGGACGAAAGCAGCCATTTTTGCAAAGACAACAACAGCAGCAACAACTAGTTGCGGTAGTGGTAGGCAATTAGCCCATAACATGAGATACACTACGAAATGAAAAGAAATTGACCTCAAACATACGTACACGCACAAAAGCAGTCGAACATTAATTAATCCATTAGTGAATCAATTCAATTGACTGGTTCTTTGAAAAGGGCAGAGGAGTATCAACTCCAAAACAAAACTTTGTGTTAGGCTGTGTGGCATGAAGACAGATTTTTGTGTTCAGGACGGTAGATCAGTGAAACTGCAATTACTTTGAATAGCGACAATATTGGTTCAAGCGAAATATTTGGAAATCTGTAGAGTTAGAAAGCTGGGTACAGTATGGATGAAGCGTACACAACGAAGAAGTCTCATCTTTCTCGTTTGGATCGCTAAAAGGTATTACTTGGGATTGGTGTCCAACCCACCACTTATCCCTTAACAGCCATAAACTATAAACAATTATCTTTAATTACCGAGCTATTTTTAATAGCCTTCGACAGCAGCCCCAACTATCGAGCCAAGGAATCCTGAGCGGAGTGTCATGCTTGAGCAGTATTGATGACCTAGTGCGCGACAATATTGACGCTGTTCTAGCTTCTAATACATCAAACCAGCAATCAACATCGTCACCTCGGAGCTGCTCACAACAAAGGACCAACACTACAAGGAAAATCAGTCAATCACAAAATGCAAAGCGGTGTTTTAGTTTAGCGCTGGAATAGAGGAAACATAAACAAACGAAAGATGATTGACGTTTTGATCATGCACTGCTACCAACGGTAAAAATATAAAGAAACCAGCTAATTAAAAATACGGGGAAAAAGTTCGCAGTAAACGTGTATACCTACCTTTGTTTTGGAGCAAAGAAGGTTGGAGCCACGACTGGTTGAAGATCCGAAAGCACGATGGTGGCGCTGGAATCCATGATTCTAGAAAATTTGTGGCTGACTTTCTTCTTCTTCTTCTTAGCACTTCAGCCCCTCTCGGGCTACCGCTTCCTGCAAAACGTGCCTGCAACTGTCTCAGTCGATTGACCGTGTCCTCCAATTCCGAAATGAGCAGCGATGAACTGTCTTCATCGACCGAGTCAGACCAGCTTTTCCTCGGTATTCCCACTGGTCTCAAGCCTTCAGCTCTCCAACGAATACCTTTTTGGGTATCCGTTGTTCGTCCATGCGATTTATGTGGCCAGCCCATTGCAGCTTCCGCAGTCTTATAATCGTTAAGACCTCCGGTTCATCAAAAATTTTGGCTGACTTTGCAGAAGGGTTTTTAACGGGTCTGGGACTCCATGCAAGGCTAACATGGACCTGATCATGGAGTAGGAGCTTTCTTCTTTTTGGGAACGCAAGTAGAAAGGAGGTCTTGGCCCGAGGAATTGATGGTAGTTTTGGAATGCAAGAATAATATTCAATAATTGAGTGGCAATCACAGCAAAGTCTAGACGTAAGCAGCGACGGACTGGCGGAGTTTTCGTTTTGATTTTTCCATCATTTTTCCCCAAAATAAAGGTTTTCTCTTCCAAAAGTGCACGCCAGGAAGAGTTAACGTTAATTTGTTCTAATATTCACGCTACGCGTCAAAGCCAATCAACCAGAAAATGGAGCACGAAGATCTAACCATGGTCAGCAGGAAATCAAGTGGTTAGCAATTTTGTTGGAAAAGGAGTATATGCAGCAAAAGTTTACCAGGGCCCCTGTCGACGAGAGCTCAGAGTGAGGTTAGTTTGAATATTGTTGTATTTTTAAGAAATAATTTCTTCTATTGTTATTTATTATTGCAAGCCCACGTAAATTATAAAAGTAAAGTGAAAGCGTTATTCTCTTCTATTCTATTAACAATTGTGCAAGAAATTTTGAAACTTAGCTCGGCAGTGCTAGTGGTAACTTTTAGGCGCACACTTTATGCCCAAAACTAGAAGGAAAAGATGGCGAGGAACATGGAGCCCCTCTTGGTTCCTGTTTTAGCTCCTGGTTAACAGGAATTAAGTATTGCAATAGGAAGTTCTGCAGGGTGATTTTCTTCCTTTTTAGGTCTTTCTAAAAAAAATTGTTACAAAGACCTACTAGTTTCGCAACCTGTCTGTCTGTTTGTCCGTCCGTCTGTCCGTCCGTCCGTCCGTCTGTCCATCTGTCCATCTTTCCGTGCGTCACAGCTAGTTTCCTCAGAAACTATAGAGGCTAGAATGCTCAAACTTTGTCAAAATGTCAGAACTGATGATCTCTCAAAAGTTAAGGTCTTACCAAAAATTTAAAATTTTTTTAAGGGGGTCCCCCCTATTAACGAATGAACCTTTAAAAAATTTTTTTAACCAAAGGTAGTCGAGTGGGGTATCAAATGAATGGTATTGATTAGAACTCTTAGAATCTGGAATAAAAAAGTCATTTTATGATTCAGGGGTCCAGGGGAAGGCAAAATGTACCAAAAATTTGTGTCCCCCCTCGCGATTGGACACCTTTGAGCCGAAAAATCTGAAAATTGTCACGAATGTGGACCTTTATGAGTAAAAGAGCAACAAATACCTCAGAAATCGAAATTCACTCAACTTTGTTAATAATAGTATGATTTGTAGATTTCACATTTTCGCCCATAAAATCAAAACGGTACCTTTAAACTTCTTGAAATTTTGTAAAAATATAAACTGATATAAGATTTGTACGTTCACAAAATTTAATTGAGATCGAATCATAATCAAGCGAGTTATAGCGATTTCAATTGTATGAAATTACAACAACAATTACACGTGTTTATGGTTGATACATATTTCAAATTGACCTAGGGACTTTTATTTTCTTTTAAATTTTCATGAAAATTTAAGGAATAGTGCTTAACTTGAATATGCTCAATTGCTAGACCAAAATGGCGGCTGAACTGTGCTTATGAAAGAAACTGTGCATCTTTAGCATAAATTTGAATGATTTCATATCCAAGTATTGGATAAATAATTCAAGTTATCGATTCACGCTATTAGGAAACTTGTTTTTAGCACTGGGATGTTTACAAAGACCTTCTGGTAGGAGCACTCTCCTGCTTACTTAACTTGTTTCAGGGTAATATCGAGTCTTGATGAAGTTATATCCGATAAGTTGGTATCTCGCTCGCTGACTCAAGGAGCGTAGGGTGAGTGAGTGGCATCAGGCCTGTCTTTGGCGAGCTAACCAAGACTAAGGAACTCCAATCAGAGCACCCTCCATTGGAGAGGGTAACAGGAGGCAATGCGAGGGTAAGCACAAGCTCTTATATACTCGGACCCAGATCACCGCTAATCGCCAGTCGTTCTCAACCTAGCTTTCACCACCAACCCAATGGTACAAACTTCGAACGTACCTGCCAAGATTACGCCGAGCGGCGACGATATGGTAGTGGAAAGTACAGTGACTCCCAAAAAGATCCGCACAAGTAAGAAATCTTCCTCCTTTCTCATTTTATAAGGCAATTAAAAACGGGAAAATTTTTTTAAACATTTTATTATGAGCAGAACATAACAGTCTTACAGATCACATAAATAAAATACCAAAAAAAATATACCAAAAAAAAAAGGAAATTCCATGTAAAAACAGAAAATATCATCCCCCAAAAAGATCCGCACAATAGCTAAATTGTAAAAATAAACAAAAATTTTAGTAAGCTAGTATTTTGTTGCATGTCCGTTTTGTTCAATGACACATTTTAATCAATTTGGCATACTGGAGATGATTTTCCGCAGGTATTCCACATCAATTATCACCCATTCTTCGCGAAGCCTTTTCTCGAGCCGTTTTAGAACAAATTGGCGTGCTATGAACTCTACGGTCCAATTCATCCCAGAGATTTTCAATGGGACTACAATCCGGTGACTGAGGAGGAGGATGAACCACTTTTGGACAATTATACAGCTGCCATTCTTGAACAATGCGTGCCTTTTGTTTGGGATCATTGTCTTTGTAATATTTGAACGAATCCAAAATGCCCATTTTAGCAGCGCTTTTTCGCAAATTTTCCTTCAAAATGTCTAAATATCGACGGGAATCCATGATACCATCTATAAATATTAATTCGCCAACACCACGAGTAGATACGCATCCCTAAACCATCAAACTGCCACCTCCGTGTTTCACTGTAGGCTTGAGGTTAATTGGACTCAATTCTTCATTGGGCTTGCGCCACACCATAACACGTCCATCCGAGCCAAAAACATTGAATTTGCTTTCACCGGCAAAAATCACATTATCCCAATTATTGACTTCCTTTAATATAAATTCTTTAGCGAAATTTAAACGCTTTTTAGGGTTTCGTAAAATATTTTTACAAAACCCTTCTAAAATCGCGTCCTGTCTGTCCGTCTGTCTGTCCGTCCGTCCGTGTGTCACAGCGGTTTTTCTCGGAAGCGACTTAAGCTAGAAACATCAAATTTTGTCTGTAGGTGTAAAGTGGTGCTCTCTTCAAAGTTCAATTACAAAAAAAATTTATAAGGTATTTAAGGGGGGTCTCCCCATCCCCGAAAAAAAAAATTTCATTGAAGGTAGCCGATATGGGTATCAAATGAAAGGTCTTGATAAGAACTTTTCAAAACAGGTCTTATTTTGGCAAAGTTTGTTTCAAGGGGCGCACAGGGAGGGGAAATACACGAAAAATTTGTGTCCCCCCCCCCCCTCGCGATTGGACACCTGTGATCCGAAAAATCTGAAAAAAATCAGGGATGTAGGCCTTGGTGAGTACAACAACAACAAATACGTGAGAAGTAAAAATTCACTCAACTTTGTTAGTAATAGTATGATTTATCAATTTTATGTTTTCTTGAATAAAATCTTAACCATACCCTTAAATTCAATGAAATTCACTGCACAGATGACTATTAATATTAATATTAATAATATTAATAAGATTGAATCATATTTAGCGAAGTTATAGTGGTTTGAATTTTCCTGTATTACTATGGAACAATATGCGCTGCATTTATTACTATGGCAACATATGGCTATGGAACAACACACTACAGTTTTGCTAGGATTTGCATGACAATTTCAGGAATGTCAAAGTCAAAGTCAAAAGCGCTTTATTCAATACCAATCGTTATAAATTTTTAAAAGAACATAAAGCAAATTCCAAACTATAAAAAACTTAATGGCCCGAATGGCTCTCTAAATTTATACGTTATCAGTTAAACACATTTAATGAAAAAAAATACACTTGCAAATTTAAATTAATTAAGATTATTACATATTTTTTGATTCAATTGGAAATAGGAGAAAAAACCAACCAGCATTATTCAAAAATTACTTATATTACTAACACAACAATGAACTTATATCCTATACCTAATATGTTACACCCTAATTTTAAATAAGTTCAATCAAAAAACAAAAAAAAAACGATACCTTATATTGAAACCTATACCTAATTTATAATACAAATAAACAACAACACTAGATGTAGCAATAATGAGATGAATCTAAAAAACTAAGTATCGAGAAAAAGCACAAAAACAGAAAATAAACACGAATAATTTAGACATTGTCATTCAGCCACCAATACCTAGATTGCTCCATCTCAGCTCGACCAGCCTCAACGAATCTAGCAAATGAGTATCTCCATTGGAATTGTTGGTCTCGTGAACTCAGATTCGGAGGATATTTTATCTTCTTATCGGTGGCCCGTCTATATATGTGATATATGATTGGGAACATATCGATTCATGTCCAAATACACGAATGCTTCTGGAGGAACAAAGCCAGTAGTGAGGCAAGCCACAATATACCCGTCTGTAGGGTGGAACGGCTGTGAAATCCAAGGGTTTTCACTCACAGTTACAGATCTTGCGACATGATTCTGAAGAAGTTTCAATGTGAAGATATCGACTCTTGTCACTTGAGCGGTTTGATAAATTTTTCTATTCGATATATAGTGCTTCCAATCCGTCACAGGCTTTCTGTACAAACCAGTACATGCACAAAGACATTTCCTTTCGAAAACTCTTAATCTTTCCATTGTACTAGCACTCTGGTTGTACCAGATCTGGCATCCGTATATCAAAACTGGCCTGACTAGGGGCTTGTAACAAATAACTTTGACATTTTGATCAATGTTTCTGGATTGAAAGAGTCGCCGAAGAGCCATGACTACTTTTAGTGCTTTACTGAGCATGATTTTGACATGTTCAGTATAGTACAGATACTGATCGAGATGAACACCGAGGTATCGAACACAGGATTTATGTGGAACCCGTTCTGAACTACCCTCACCAGCCATAATGTGGAAATCCTTCCAATTACGTTTCAGGTCTTGACTGGCCCCCTGCAGCGTTGTCCGAAACAAAATTGTTTCGCACTTCTGCGCATTGATTTTCATTCGCCAGTTGTCGGTGTAGAGCTGGACATCATTAAACATTTTTGAAGGTTGTTCTGAACTATTGTAGCTTTTCGGTCTGCCGTTTAGATGATCTGATCATCAGCAAACGTTACCAATGATCGCGTTGGCGAGACATTTAAATCAAAGCTGTTCAATAGCTTGCGAATGAATATTGAGAAAAGCAGGGGCGCAGTAACTGTTCCCTGCTGTAGACCATTCAAGACCTTGAATTCGCGCATTGTTGTCAGATTTCCATCAGTTACAACAAACGATTTCCCGTATAACATATTACACATCATAGCGGCAAGGTGTCTGGGGAACCTGTCCTGAAGAAGTTTGAAAACTAGTCCATCTAACCACACCGTATCGAAGGCTTTCTCCATATCAATGAGACATGCTCCAACACATTTTTTGTTGTTTAGTTTCCAACAGATGTCTGAGGTTACTTTCGTTATTGCATGTATGGTCGAATGCCTGGCACGAAAACCAAATTGGCAATTTGGCATCAACTCATATTTCTCAATGTGGGCGTTTAATGCTCTGTTGAGTATCACTTCAAACACCTTGCTGATGTTAGGCAGCAAGCTGATTGGGCGATAGCTTTTAGGGCATGAAGATTCTTTTCCTTTCTTCAGGTTCGGAAATACCTTAGCCTTTTTCTATTCATTTGGGAAATATGAATTGTTCAACATGTTGTTGAACAATATGCAATAATTCCTAATAGCAATCTCAGGCAAATGTTGGAGAACTATATTTGGAATACCGTCAGTACCACATGATTTTTTGTTGTTTATTCTGCAAAATATGAAACACAAGTCTTCATAGCTGATAAAATAATCAATAAGATTCAAGGTCGGTATGAGGTCAGATGTTAATGTTTCATCGAAATGAAGAATTGATTGGCCGTTCAGGCTTGATTTGAAGTCGGAAACTTTTGCTTCAACGACCTCCGAAAATACTTCATTCCTTCTCTTTGGGTTTGGCAGATGAACCAATTCAAAATGTGTTCCAATTAGGGCAAGTTTCTGCAATCCATCACATATAATCCTGTTGCCATTTCTATCCAGAGTCGTACTATCAATTTCGATACCAGCTCGATCGAGAAGATTTATCTCATCACTAGCGACTTCAAGATTCGATACCTTCACTCGAGACTTCTTGCGGAATAAGCTATTCACTTTCGCGAAAACGCCATCTGGGTCCTGTGGGCTAATACCCCTCAATTTTTCCGCCCATTGATTGCTGACCTCACTCCTAAAGTATGAACGGATTAAGTTCCGGTTCCGGTTCCGGGGTCATTTCAACAAAGCCAACGAGGGATGGTTGTAGTCCAAAAATCGTCCATAAATATTGTTGACGCGTGTGAGAAGAAGGCTTTTCAATCTTTTCAACCTTGCGATGGTTGGTGTTTCATATCCTTCCATATTGTTTCGATGTTTAATCTTGGGAACAACTTTCTCAATCGTTTCCAACGTCAGCTTCTCTAACTTCGACAAATAGAGATCTTTTTCATTGTCAGTTAGATTTCTGTTATGAGGAACCATTGAGCAAGCATTGCCATCATCAGAAGGGGGACATTGCTTCTGGTACTCGCGATGAAACTTCTTTTGAAACTTTCCCCAGTCTCTTTTTTTGAAATACAACCGATGGTTTTCATGTTGAACTGGAATGAGGAAGAAATCATCCCTTTGATGATTGATTTCCATTACGATTGCGTTATGGTCGCTATCGTCAGGAAGCACCTGCAGTTTCCGTTGAGGAGTATTAAAGCTGAATTCAAGTCTTGCGTCAGCAATGCAGAGGTCCAAATATGAATTTGTCCTAGGGTATGTTGGGAACTCCGACCCATATAGGTTGCACCTGTATTCAATTTGGTTCTTTGTTATCCATGATTTCAGGAATACACCTCTTGGATTATTGGTGGCATTTAGCCATGATGTATTCTTGGCGTTCAGGTCACCAGCAAAAATATAATAACTAGACAGCCTGTTCAATTCAAGTATTTTAAACAAGGAATTGAGTTCTTCCTTGAACTTGAGAACATTTTGACCAGTTGCATAGGCAGAGATAACGAAGAGGTTATACAACTTCAGGAATGATAGGTGTCATGTATATCTTTGAGAATCGGTTCTGCTAGTGGTATCAGTCATTGTAACACAAAAAAGTGGCTGTTTTAAATGCGAAGATTGAATAATTTTGAGTTATTTTTTCCCAACTTTAGCGTTTAAGGTGCATGCTTTGAACACTTGATTCAATTTAATGAATAACTGAAGGTGAGTACTTACAATTAATGCTCATAAGTGAAACAAGTCAAGGAGGCGGGAGAGAGCTCCCACCAAAAGGGCTTTGTAACAACTCTAGGATTCGAAAAAATTGGCCATTGATCGATGATAACAGTAGAGGAGAGTGGTCCCTGAAAAAAAAAATTCATCAAACGTAGCCGATATAAGTATGAAATGAAAGTTTTCACGGGTGCTTTTCAAAACAGTTCTTAAACTGTCAGTTTCTGCTTCAGTGGGGGCACAGGGGGGAAACACATTAAAAATGTGTTTCCTCCCTCGCGAATGGACATCTGAAATAATTATCAAGGGAGATATTTATGAGTACTCGTATAACAATAACAAAAACCTCAGAAGTCGAAATTTGTTCAACTTTGTTAATAATAGTATGATCTTCGAATTTCATATTTTCTCCAATAAAATCGTCATTGACATGCTTCTTGACTTTATTCAATCTGGTGACTGTATTTTGTAAATTGAATTCAAAACCCTTCTGACATGAGCGTAGGTCTGTTTACCCAACTTGTTTCTATTCACTTCGCTGATGAATGGTTTCTTCCGTGCAACACGTCCATTATATTGAGCATTTCTCAAAACTCGTCGAACTGTTTCACATCCTCCTTTTTTCTTAAATTCTGCGAACACCACTCACAATTTTTGGAGCACTCAGTTTTGGATTTTTTTTTATTTTCCGGACGATAGAGCGTTCTTCAAGCGTCGTTAGAACCTTTGGGCGACCAGGACTATGCTTCAAGTCTATTCTGCCTTCCTCTTTATACCTCCGCAGAATGTC
The DNA here is from genome assembly GCA_963969285.1 of Odontomyia ornata. Classification (NCBI taxonomy): domain Eukaryota; kingdom Metazoa; phylum Arthropoda; class Insecta; order Diptera; family Stratiomyidae; genus Odontomyia; species Odontomyia ornata. The sequence continues at coordinate 295,489,980 of OZ017741.1, forward strand.
GTAAACAGTTCTACGTTTCTTGTTGAGGCTCAAACATAATTCTGCCGCATTTTAACCTTCCATATGGTTACAAACCAGCAACTGGATCTTCTCTGGAGACGTGTATTTGCCCATTTTAATTTGAAAAGCACAACTTTTTTTTTAAGCTACGAACAACACGCGGTTTGTGATCAATATTAGATATGATCTGCCGGATCTATTACGACTTTATTACTGAAGGCGATATGCTATAAAGAGGTTACTCAAATGTGTTCGTTTTACATAAAAATGCACATGTTTGCCAAAGTTTCCTTGTTGTGCGGATCTTTTTGGGGCGTGATATTTTTGTGCTTCTTTTTTAATCCTTCGTTTTACTTCTCATTTTGCGGTACATTTTCTACTTTTTTTAGTAAAACTATCGAGCTGATGTTTTGTTCAATTAATAATTTTTCCTTTTTCATTTTGTGTCATGGATTGAAGCATAAATTGAAAAAGAAGGAACATTTCTTACTTGTGCGGATCTTTATGGGAGTCACAATATTGTTACATGTACAAATAATTACATGTACAAATAATTCTGCGAGCTGCTGTCGCAATTGTTTTCATAATCATTAAGAACGCCAACAAATGAATTTACTCGAACCCACGAGAACCCAACAAGCATGATCAACATCTGCAAGTGACGTCACTCCATTCATTAATTTGCTCGAATCTACCAGGTACCTCTCGGTAGAACATTCGCCAACGTACGAGAAATGGGTGAATAGGTAGAGACCCTATATAAAGGCGAGCTGAATGAATGGGGGGATTCATTCATTTCGACCGCGATAAGAACTGCGATAGTGTGTGGGAAGCGATATTGTTCGAGTAATAGAAAAGTGATTTTCGTAATAGTGAAGTGATTTAGAAGACAATTGCGATAAGAAATTTATGGACAAGTGTTAGATTTTTCATAGTGAAAATTAAAATTAGTGAAAAGTGTTAAATGGATTATTGTGCATTTTTGTGATTAATTGAATAAACTCTTTTAAGTTAATTTAAAAGACATTGCGTTTTAACTTCCCCGGAACGTTAAAATTATTGGCCGCGGACCGAAAACACGCGACAATGGTGTCAAGAAGTGAGAAAGAAAATTTTTGGAAGTGAAAACGTTTAAACAGTTTTAAAGTGCACAATTGTGAAAATTAACGTGGAAAAATAGCCGAAACAATAAAAATGCCAGGAAATTTACATCTCAAAATTAATCAATTGAGCATATCAGAGCTCAAAGAGGAGTTGGAACAACGAAATCTGGCTACACAAGGTACAAAGGCTATACTGATTGCACGCTTGCATGACGCGATCGAGTCGGAAGGCGGGAATCTGGATTCGGGTGAGTTCTCAGATGCGGAAAAAGGCGCAGAAGGTGGAGAAGTAGAAACACCAAAATCAAAGGAGCCAGAAAATGCGCTAATGCAAATGTTAATGCTGATGTCATCGAGTCTGACTGCGAAGCTTAACGAACAATCAACGAAGCTAAATGAACAATCAGCGCAGCTAAATGAACAGACATCCAGTTTAGCTGCGAAGCTAAATGAACAATCAGCGAAGCTAGACCAACAAGCGATCGAAATCAAGGCAGATTTTCAAAAACAGTCCACCGAAATAAAAGCGGAGCTTGGCAGCCTGAACAAATAAATTAAAGGCGTCGAGGAAAAGGTTTACCAGCTCGAGGAAAAGGTCAGCCAGGTCGAAGAGAGAATGAATCATGAGATGGAAAAAGTGAAAAAAGAATTGGAAGCAGCGAAGGCAGTAGTAACCACCTCACCAGCCCCGCTTATAACCGCAGCGCAAAGCTCATCTAGGAATGTGCAAGCACCAATATTCGACGGGCAAACGGTCTGGACTATTTACAAAATCCAGTTTGAAGCAGCCGCTAGGATAAATCACTGGAATGAGCAGGAACGAGCAACTGCGTTAATTCTTGCTCTAAGAGGCCCAGCTGCCGAGCTTTTGCAGACTATCCCCGTTGAGCTGCATTCAAACCCGGCTGCTATAATGAATGCGCTGGACATGCGTTATGGAGACGATCATCTGAAGCAGATTTACCGGGCACAGCTACGGCATTGGATGCAGAAGTCTGGCGAAACCTTGCAGCAGCTAGCACAAGACATTGAGCGACTGGCACTCTTGGTTTACCCAGCGTACGACCCAGAACATCGAGATGACGTAGCAGCAGAAGCATTCATCAGCGCCTGAAAGGATAAGGAATTGCAACAAGCCGTGCGGTTAGCTCAAAAGCAAACAGTCAAGGATGCATTGGCTTATAGTTTAAATTTTGAGGCAGCCAAAAATGTGACCCGTACCATTGCCCGGGTTCGCGAGGTACTGGCAGATAATTGCAGGTGTGAGCGCGTGGGAATTGAGCGAGAGCTGCAGGTGAATGGTGCGTCTAGATGCTGGAATTGCGGGGAAAAAGGGCACCTGCAAAGAGACTGCAAGAAGGGAAGAAGACCGAGCTATTGTCCAGGGTGGTGGAGATCCAGACCGTGTCAGGAGCCTAGAATGGAGGCCCATCAAACTGCAAGGGCCAACTTCGTGGGGCGAACGTTGGCTAGGAGTATCGACATCCCCAGCACCGTGCCAAGGCAACATCGTGGAGAAGCAGACAGATGCCTATCTGGTCAAGTTGATGAAGAACAATGCACCCTAACAAACGACACTGGTGCAACCCGATCGACGATCCGACCAGACCTAGTGAGGCCCCAACTGCTTCACAAGGGCAGAGTTCATGGAATTGCTGACGCCCTATCTCGTCATCCATGTCCAGCTAACTGCAAACATTGCCAACGGATTGAGGAAAAGGAGCCGCCCGTTGATCTGCGAGTGATAACGGCCGAATTCGATGAAGGTTTGTCATCGGAGGAGATTCGAAATGCCCAGTTAGCCGATGAAGACATCGGACCAATGCTCGTATGGAAGGAGACGACTGGGCGACCTGAGTGGAAAGACGTTTCAATGCATGGCGCAACCCTGAAAAGCTATTGGGCACAATGGAACTCCCTTCAGGTGGAGGGTGGCGTACTCAAGCGGAAATGGGAAACGGCGGATGGTAGCTCCTATAGGATGCAAACTATACTTCCCAAAAGCCGAATCCACGATGTGGTTAAGGAAATGCATGAAGGATCCTCGGGAGGCCACCTTGGTGTTAACAAGACCTTAGCGAAATTGCGGGAACGGTTCTACTGGCTCCACGCTCGAGAAGACGTAGAGGACTGGTGTCGGAGATGCACCATTTGCGCTTCCGTCAAAGGCCCAAAGCGACGACTGAGAGGACAAATGCAAACCTATAACGTAGGCGTGCCATTCGAAAGGATTGCTGTTGACATCGCAGGACCCTTTCCTGAATCCGATTGGGGAAATCGATGTATGCTGGTTGTAGCCGATTATTTCAGCAAGTGGCCCGAGGTCTACCCCATTCCCAACCAGGAAGCAACTACCGTAGCTGAACAGCTAGTGTTAAATTGGGTCAGTAGGTACGGCGTACCTTGCGAATCACATTCAGATCAAGGCCGAAACTTTGAGTCACTAGTTTTTGGCGAAATGTGTGAACTACTGGGAATACGGAAAACGAGGACAACACCGCTGCATCCCCAATCCGATGGAATGATCGAACGGTTCAACGGCACGCTCAATAAACATCTGGCCAAGATGGTTGACGAGAACCAAAGGGACTGGGACCGACATATCCCACTATTTTTGATGGCGTACAGAGCTGCCGAACATGCATCGACGGGCCAAGCCCCAGCCAAAGTCATTTTTGGAAAGTCTATTCGTTTGCCAGCCGATATAAAGTTCGGAACACCCCCTGAGAAACCCCAAACGATCTCGGAGTACGCAAGTGATCTAAGACAACGGTTGAACCAGATACATCGGACAGTGCGAAAACACCTCGAATCGGCTACTGACCGCATGAAGACCAGGTATGATCTAAAGGCTAATTCTACTGGCTTCCAGCAAGATGACTTGGTGTGGCTATATAACCCGCAACGGCGAAAGGGTAGGTCTCCAAAGTTGCAACATAATTGGGAGGGACCATACCGAGTTACAAAGCGAATCAACGACGTCGTATACCGAATACAGGAACATCGTAAGCCGAGAGCTAAAATGAAAATCGTGCATCTGGACCGTCTTGCCCCATATAACACCCAGGGAGAATTGACTACAAATAGCGACACATCTTTTCGGGGGAAAAGAACTGAGATGGGGGCAGTGTTACATGTACAAATAATTACATGTACAAATAATTCTGCGAGCTGCTGTCGCAATTGTTTTCATAATCATTAAGAACATCAACAAATGAATTTACTCGAGCCCACGAGAACCCAACAAGCATGATCAACATCTGCAAGTGACGTCACTCCATTCATTAATTTGCTCGAATCTACCAGGTACCTCTCGGTAGAACATTCGCCAACGTACGAGAAATGGGTGAATAGGTAGAGACCCTATATGAAGGCGAGCTGAATGAATGGGGGGATTCATTCATTTCGACCGCGATAAGAACTGCGATAGTGTGTGGGAAGCGATATCGTTCGAGTAATAGAAAAGTGATTTTCGTAATAGTGAAGTGATTTAGAAGACAATTGCGATAAGAAATTTATGGACAAGTGTTAGATTTTTCATAGTGAAAATTAAAATTAGTGAAAAGTGTTAAATGGATTATTGTGCATTTTTGTGATTAATTGAATAAACTCATTTAAGTTAATTTAAAAGACATTGCGTTTTCACTTCCCCGGAACATTAAAATTATTGGCCGCGGACCGAAAACACGCGACAATATTTATCAATTTATGGTGAAAACGAGCCAATAAATAGATTTAGTAAGATTTTCAACTACCCTAGCCTATCTTCATTCTTTAATCATCTTGGGATCCCAATTTAAAACCACCGTAAAAAAATTCATTTCCTCCTGATTCCAACCCGTTGATATCCTTTCTCTTAACTTAAAAGTAATAAGAATTGTCATGTAATTACACATCATATAATTTTTCATGGAGATTATTTATTTAAAATATCAAGAATTATGTTATATTTTATTCATAAGAAAAGGTATTCCATTTTTGAACACCTTGATTGGAAATAAACAAATTAAATAAATAAATAAGTTTTATTAGTTTTGGTTAAATCCAGAAGTTAGAGTGAATGATTTGTAAATCTTTCAATACTTAAGCAAGAATATTTTCAAATTTAGAAAGAACAAAGATCCTGTAAGGCTTACAATGACAAATTGCTTTGAGCTTGGTGAGATATAAGATATTATGTGGATGCTGGGGAGAACGTATAAATCTAAGCGCAAATAGTGTTGAACTTATTAAAATCGAAATGATGTCTTAGTAGATGGTTTGTAAAGTTTTAAAACAAATAATCACGAAAGTTCTGGTAATTTAATGTGAAAATTAAATTAAAATTTTAATTATTGCAGACAAGAAAAGGATAATGATCTACAGCTACAATCCAAAATACTATTTAATCTACTGACGGGCGATTTTAATAGATTTCAATATAGTCCAACTTCTATTCTCATGAGTAAATTTTGGCTTAAGTTCATCATGCTCCAAAAACATGTCAAAATTAATTTTTTTTTAATAGGCTTAGAAGCCTAACGGAAATATCAGCTTTAAAGTCCACACACTTGAACCGATACTGCAAGACCCATTTGAAAGTTGAAAGCATCTTTAAGCAAAATAATGAATCGTCTCCTAATTGATTCTGCGTTGTAGTTTTATGATCAGCAAAATAATACCTTAAATGAAAATTTACTCAAAATCTTTCACATCTTCAGCTTTTCAACATAAACGATTTCCATCAATCGCCAGAGATATTTTCCTGATTTTTCCTTAATCATCTTATATTATTCTACCATTTTTTTTTGTTCGTAGAAACTAAGTGCTGATATTTATTTATAAGTTTTATTCTTTATTGCAAAGTGCTTTCTTCTTTATCCCGTTTTTAATTTTTTCGCCTATATTCCACGTTGAAATTATGAATACTTTGAAGCCCACAAACAACAAATTTCAATGGAATTTTTTCTGCTTGTGATTTGGTTTTGTATTAAAATATATTTTCTAATATGTGAAATATTTCGATGGCATGGTTTAAATAGTTTTCTTATCCTCTTCAAACACTACATTTCATGAAATTTGTATGAATGAAAGCTATACAAACATTATTTTTATTCGGACAATAAATTAGATGAAGTAACTTGACCACAATCCGTCGAAAATAAACACTGGACATCCTTGATTTATACTCAATGTTTTTACTCATAAGATAATGTGTAGGTTTGAAAAAATTCCGTTCAAATTATCATTTTTAACCAGACCCAAGAACATCTTAAAATAATATCAGTATCCATGTTTTATAGCACTCGAAATGGAAATGAATTGGAAAGGAATGCCAATTTCATTCATCATTGTGACTCACTCTGAGCGGTGACTCAACAAATCATTCGGAGTTAGTCCGTTTGAAAAGAATTCCTCAAGAAAACAATGTCAGTCACCTACTCTGCTCGAACAGAATGTCCCTCATTATAGACAACACCTTGTGCATGACCCTCCAACCGTAAGGTACGAGTACATCCAAACATATTGACGACCAGCAAACATACTTGTATATCCGGAGAAATGAAATATGAAAAATATTCCATTGAATAAAACTCTCAACAAGAACAAGAAGATGAAGCAGAAGAACGCTATTGATATTAGAAATTCCATTCATTACTCGGAGCATCCTTCAAGGGAATGTGAGGCAACTTGAAATTTTTTCTTTCTTCACCGGGCAAAACTGACTATGAATGAAAAATGGACGGTGAAGGTGTAGGTGACTCTTTTTATATTTGTGATAAACTAGCAGCTAAATATCTTGAGTTGGATGCTTGCTCTAGAAATAAGTGACTTCCTGTTTCTTATTTGCCAATCAAATTAATTGAATATGATATCTTGGTTTTAATTCTTCTTGAGCCACCTTCAATTAACATGGTTTGGATAAGTGTTACCGCTGTTCTTGCATGATATCAGGCCTAGCTTTGTACATCTTGCAATATTGAAATGCGTGGTAGATTGTGATAAATGGTAGCTACAGGTTTCCAAAGCAGGTGGCAAAGAAATCCTATCGAAATGTACAATTCCGATAAGATTTTGTCAATAAACGTATTGTCGCATTTCAATGAAAATTCTTACTACGTTGAGATTTCAAACAAGATTGTATAGATTTATTTATACTTTACTTTTAATTATTGTGGTTGAATATATCTTGGGAGAATGAGTAGTGGTATCATTCATAGAGTTGGTGCCCAAACATTACCAATAACTTTGTCACTAGGAGACCAGAAGTGAACATCTCTAAAATTGAACAGGAAAGTAAAGACTCAATCCGCACGAGCGGAAGTTTCAAACTCTCAGCAAACACGTATCCGTCCCTATTAGCTACAGAGATGTGATTATGTTGTTAGATAAAGTCCTTCAAGGACAGCAGTGATGTTTACTGCCCCAGCGAGTTAAGATTTGCGTTTCGCTGGAATGACCTTGGCAGACGATGCGTTCGCTCACTAGTAGATAGCTTTTGCGGTCATGGGATGGGCTCTTGTCACCAGCGCAAAGTCTACAGCAAAATTATTTTTGTGCGTACGAAATAAAGATATAATTCGGCCAGACGCAGAACTGAACGGGTATCTATTGTGTTATAAATTTACCTACCCTACTGATGACACAAGTCATCCTTCCATTTTCCACGGAGAAGTCAATTAATACCTGAAAATTGGGCAACCAGGTGGCTTTGGTGCCCCCACGCACCTTCCCAACTGGATCAAAATCCCGATGACTAGGACCTTCTTCAGGGAACTATAATCCCATGGCGTTATTAAACTATTTTTTGTCTGCATGGAGGACATTGCTAACGAGTTAATATATATATATATATATATATATATATATATATATATATATATATATATATATATATATATATATATATATATATATATATATATATATGAATTATATTTGTAATGAAATAGCAGTTCTGTAAAATTAAAAACAATGTGCTTAATAAATCAGTAATCCAGTTGAGATGGATGGAATTTAGGGAATTGTATAAACTACAAGATCAGAAGAATGTTACACTCATGCTACCTTATAAGTTTATTTATATGTTTATTTTTTGTTTCAAACATGATTACTACTTTCTCTTGCCATTTCTCAAGCAATTCACATGTCGGAACTGCTTTATTACTACAGGACAGCTAATTTTTTACAATCCTTGTAAAGTGGAGATTGCGAAAAAGAGCTGAAGGACTCACCCTCGGATGAATGAGCTAGGGCAGCCGAGATGAGAGAGAAGACAAAAAGATATTTGAAAAATGGACTGGCAAACAAATATTTATAAACAGATGGACTGACTAAGATAATACAAGATACCTAGCATATATAAACACTAACAGTAAGGCAAACGAAGAATCATGTTATTTGGTACCAACGCAATTCTTTTGCGTGGTATATACCTACTCCTTTGGGGGAAAAATCTGTCAAAAGATAGCGTCCTGGTCCAACAACATTTGACACACAGCTTCAAAAAAAACGCTGGTCTAACTTCGCGTTATAGTATCCTACAGCATTGATATGATGAATATTTTGCCGATAAATAGTACTTTGTCTCCCTTTTCGCACTCCGAGGGTTTGAATCGCAGATTGTTCCACGCTTCCTTTTGACGTCCGGCAATTTTGATTCTCTGCCAAATTTGTGGATGCAGACTTATTCGCTTTTCATGGGGCTCTATCACCACAATCGAGTCTTATTTATTTATTTAAATTCCATTTAACAGATAAACATAATCCAATTACAAAATGGAACAAAACAAACAGAAAAGAAAATTAATGAAAATTAGAATTAAGTGTTAAAGTTAATATAAAAAATAAATTCAATGGTACTAACAACAATAAATATGCGTGTAAAATTAAATTAAAGCACACAAAAAAAGAAAATAAAGTCTAATATTTACTCCAGTTGAGTTTTAAGAATCAGGCATTTTAACCTCAATTTAAAAACTAGGTATGAGTCGGAAAAAGGACCAAGCTCAAGCTTATCATGATTCCTTACCATTCGTATAATAGGAGAGTGAAAATAAAAATTTGTCCGGGCATACGGTGGCACGAAAAAATTGTTTGCCCGAGAAGAACGCGATGATTGACGAAGACGTAGGTCTGCAAACAATGTTAATAAACTTTTTAATCGGATCATTTCACCCTTTTCACATCAATTTAATGTAAATCTATACGACAAATTTGCTCTACATTTGAAGCTTCATCTAACGTCGCGCGGATATCGATCACTCTTTCGGATGGCTCCGATAGCTTTTTAAATTACTTTTTTTATGGAATTGTTTGTAGCTACATATAAATGAGTTGCATATTTTGAATAATAATTTTTTCTGAAAAATTATTAGAGAAGAAAAATGTTAGAAGAAGGTGGTTTCGACGTGTGCACTAATTCTCCTCAGGCCATCACACTTAGATATACACCGGTGATGGCGACCACCATGCTCAGAGGTGACGGAGTTAATTTACCTTGAATATAACTTGCAGATACAAAAACATATTGAGTTTGCATAAGTAGAAAAATTAAAAATTGACTCCCTCACCTCTGAGCATGGTGGTCGCCATCACCGGTGTGTATCTAAGTGTGATGGCCTGAGGAGAATTAGTGCATCCGTCGAAACCACCTTCTTCTAACATTTTTCTTCTCTAATAATTTTTCAGAAAAATTATTATTCAAAATATGCAACTCATTTATATGTAGCTGCAAACAATTCCATAAAAAAAGTAATGTTAATGAAATTTGATTGTGGCAGAGTTGATACAGAAAACACTGATCTAGATACATGCGACGGGATGACAGAGTAGGCAAACGTAGGAAGGATAAACGGCAGTCATAGGGTTGATATGGGATTTTGAATTTGTAAAACAAGACACGAGTAAATTTACGCTGGACATTCTCTAACGAGTCAATGAGGTAGGAGTGTCGGGGAGACCAAACTACAGAGCAATATTCGAGGATAGGACGGGTAAGACAGATAAACAAGCGGACAGGGGAAGATATATTGTTAAATTTATGAGCGTACCTGAAAATATGTCCCAATATTTTCGAGGCCCTAGTAGTCGCGATTAGAACGTGTGCATCAAAATTGAGCTTAGGATCAAAAGTAACGCCAATGTCCTTAGCAGAGCTCACAGCAGCGAGTGGGACTTCATTCAACATATAGGTAAAAGTCAGTGGAGAACGATTCAGATTAAAAGTCATTTTATAGCATTTGGCAACATTAAGACAGAGGTAATTAGACGAACACCAGTTACTTAGTGCAATCAGGTCCATCTGAAGATATTGACAATCTTGTACAGACCTCATAGCTCGAAAGACATTAAAATCATCGGCATACAGTAGGCAATTGGAAGCGATAACCGAAGGAAGATCATTTATAAACAATAGGAATAGGAGGGGACCTAAAATGGAACCTTGAGGAACACCAGAGGACGGATAGAATGGAATAGAGGTAGTTCAACCCCAAAAGTTTTCAGTTTATAACAGAGAAGTTGATGGTTGACCGTGTCAAATGCCTTCGAGAAGTCAGTGAAGATTACATCAACCTGCAATCGATTGTCTAGGGCCTTAGCAATAAAATCGGTGAATTAAATTAAATTTGAGCTCGTAGAGCGACCTTTGAGAAACCCATGTTGTTCTTTCGACAAGATAGGGGTCAATGAAACTGGAAGCCGGTTGTGTACCAGACGCTCAAGTAATTTTGGGAAACAGGAAATTAAGGAAATAGGGCGATAATTCGACACAGAAGAAGGATCACCACTTTTAAGAATAGGAACAACGTTTGCTCTTTTCCAATAAATAGGGAAAATACCAGTCTTTAGACTGAGGTTGAAGAGAAATGCCAGAGGGAAACAAAGTGAAGACGCTAATGACTTGACAAAAATATTCGGCAAGCCGTCAGGACCAGGTGATATATTAGGATTAAGTGAATTAATGAGGGATTCATTCAACTTCGATATGGTCAGTGAAAAGTGAAGAAATGTCAATGGAGTGAAGTCCGGGTGTATTAACTGGATTAGAGACATGAGAAGAAGGAATAAAAGTTGACGAGAAGAACTGAGAGAACAAGTTGGAAATATTCTGTGGAGAAGAGCTAACTATATTATTCCAGCGGACTGAAGGAGGGGCAGAAGAGGAGGACTTAAAGGATCTAATGTATGACCAGAATGGTTTCGCGAAATAGTTTTTCATTGCAGTCTTTAGTTCTTTTTTTGCTGCAAGACGTAGATCACAAAAGCGGGCTCTGGATTCTTCAGTACCACAACGCTTGAAACGGCGGTGTGCCTTACTTTTAGCATTCAAGGCACTTAGTACTTGCTTAGTTAGCCATGGTTTCTGCTTTACTTTACGAAGAGCTTGTAAAGGTGTGAAGTGTTTAATCAACTCATAGAGGTAATTGTAAAACTTACTCAGAGCTTCCTCACACTCCAAATTATCAAAAAAACTCCTGCCAGTCAATCAAGCTCAGCTCGGAGGCTAAAGCTACGTAGTTTGCTTTGAAGAAGTTGAATTTTGGCGAAGAAGCAAACGTACGACTTGACAAAGGTGTTATGGAGAGATCGAGCGATAATAGCGGATGACGACTATCGATACTCACTAGAGGATTTAATGCAGTGGAAACAGATAGACAGTTTAGTGGAAAGGTAGAAAGAACAAGGTCAAGTACCCGACCATTAGCATTAGGGATATTATTGAATTGCGATAGGGAACAGAGTGATAGATACGAGGAGAGGGATAAAGAAGATGCATCGGTTGATGAAACAGAGAAAGGAAGGTTCTTCGTCCATTGCACTGTTCCCAAATTAAAATCACCGCATATTAGAATTAAAGATTGCGGATGTTGCAATAAGACATAAGAGGAAAACTCGTCAAAGAATGTCTCATACACAAATAAAGGAGTGTTACTAGGTATGTAGACAGAGGAAACTAATAAAGATGTATTGTTAGGAAGGAAGATCTTGACAATCACACAATCCACAACACGGGAAAAGCAAAAATCAGCACAAAGGGAGCTACGCACTGTATTACTAACAGCTACAAGAACACCACCTCCATCTACTTTCCAAGCTTATGAGATGTCGGAAAAGCTCATGTGATTCGCCATGACAGGTCATGTGTTGTTCAAAAGCGGCAAAATATGACAAGATGCCCGTTACCAAATGCAAAGATGACCGTAATGCGCACGTAATTGTGGGCAATCTGTTAGCTCAATCCTTTTGATTTGGATGTACATAAAAATAAACAGCGGAGACTATGGTGCGGTGGAGATGTTCAAAGGTGTTGGATTTTGATGAACAGAAAGAGGTTATTCTATCCCGCATTGCTTGAGTAAGTCCTTAGACTGGTGGGATCAAAACTCAATCAATTGTGCTCCGTTGTCTGTATAGAGGTTCTCTAGAGTACCAAATATATGAAGGACCTGGTTTTTATTAAATCTCACGACGGGGGTGTTCGCGAATTACTTTATGGGCTCTACGAAAGAGAATCAGGGCAATTGTTCCCAGACGTAGATAGTACCAACACTACCCAATGGCTAGTGAGGGCACGGCCAAGCTCGTCTAGATACAATCGCTGAAAAACGCGCTTGAAAACGTTATCTAGCCCATTAGTGGTCGCAAAGCTTGGTTTCGTGATTTACTGCTCTTAAACGTTTTGAAGGTGGCAACAGCCTCACCGTCAAAAACGTGGTAGTTTACGGACCACGTGTAGGTAACTGGTTTTTAACATGAACACATTTTCTTATAAAAACTCATCCTTAGACCTACAGTCAATGAAAAAACCTTTTTTTGTTCCTGTTCACTAAGTGTGGGGCTTTCATGCTCACAAGCGTCTGGATTACCCACTGTTTGCAAATGAACAACATGGCTTCATTTAAGGTCATTCAACAAAAAATAATTTGTGTAAGCTTATGAATACCATCTTCCTTGCTTTTGACCAGAGCTAGCAAGTTGATGTCGCATGCACCAATTTTGCTAAAGCTTTTGACAGTGTTGATCATGGCCTTCTAAATAACAAACTCCCATTGTTCCGCATTTCCAACTCAATCCTCTCTTGGATCTTATCATTCTTATCCCATCACTCCTTTACCATTCCATGGAATAATTTTTTTTCGGTCGGCTTCATTTGGTCCGAAATCTGGTGTTCATCAAGGAAGAATTTTATGCCCTTTGCTATTTAACGTTTTCATGAATGACCTTCCCCAATGCCTGTCCTCTAATCGTCTTCTTTACGTTGATGATATGAAAATTTATCGTTGCATTAGCTCCAGCAAAGGCTGCTCATGCCTTCAAAATGATCTTGACAGTCTCTAAAATTAGTGTCAAGGTAATTTACTTTCTCTTACATGAGATTCACCAACAAAATTCATCCAATATTATATGAATACCGGATTGATGGATCGGTGCTCGCACTTGTGGACAAATTTAAAGATTCGGGAGTAGTATTTGACCCAGGTTTGTAATTTGACATCCATATTTCATGCATAACCACTAGAGCTTAACGAGTCACTCGTTTTATTTAACGATCCTCCAGCAAGTCCTTTAACATCTTAACCAGCGTCCATCTTTTTGTACTCCTAGCCCAGTTAATCTTTGAGTATGCCTCCCAAGTATAGTCTCCTCACTATACCAATCTTTCGGCTGCTGTTGAGACTGTACAGCGTAAATTCATACATTGTCTATTCGACAAGTATAATTTTCATTACAGCTTCTGCGATGAGTGCTTATAGATCCTCAACATCCCATCACTCAAAAAAAGGAGAGAATTCTTAGACCTGTGTTGTTTATTTAAAATATGTCTCGGTATTCTTGCAGCCAACTTTCGGGTAAGGCTTTATAGTCGTCCCACCTCAAGAATGTGCTCAGCTGACATACTCACTGTGCCTTTTTTTCTACCTAATATTTATTTTTTATTCATTTTTAGTACGCGTATCACGTCGCTATAATGAACTCCAGCTGGGTCTCCCGCCACATTCCTTAATCACTTTTAAAAGCATATTACATAAAATTCTCCTAAGCTCCTAATAGTTTATTAGTATTTTATACTCCTGTTTCTATTCACTTTTTTTGTTGCATTTATGATATTTCATCACCTTTTTTGTAATTGGATTCATGGATCTGTAAAATAACGTAAATAAATAAACACCTGAGAACCTAACCAGGAACCATTCCATCCATTACTTCGGTTCAGGTACGCTGTAAGGTACCTTCAAGCGATAGATCCCTCTTCCAGTGGGAGGGGAGGGAAGAAGAGAAATTTCCAGCCCCAACGTTACCGGCTGCTGTGAGTTCCTTTTATCTTTTAGGACTGCCCGAATATAATGTGCCACATGGTTCCATTTGTCAACTGATGCAAGCATCACAATGACAATACTACCCGGGGTGAGCTCTCTTCCTTCCTTTTAGAGGTCCTGTCACAGCTTGTCCAATTTTTCGCATGGTAAAAGTGTATGGCAGGCATAGTCTTCCTTTCTTGGGAAAATCTACTGTGGTAGGACCATGACTTACAAATCTTATGCTGGTAAGACTAAAAACACCCATGCTTGCTCAATAGTTGGGTCGAATGCAAGTGAGTCTCACCATGGCTTGGATTCATTCATGGTCTCAAAGCCAGAATGAGCCAGGCAGTCCACCTTCCCATCATACGTTTCATCTAAGACTGATGAAATAGGTTAAATTTTTGCAAACTTGTTACGTTTGTGAATATATTTATCTATCACATTTATGTCAGGCAGTTGTAACTGTCGGGAAACAATTATATTCCCCGAATCTTTGCACCATCTCGAGATGAGTTCTAGGCTGTTGAGGCATACTTCAAGTCGGCCATCATCGTTTTGGACCAATTCTGCGGCCGTGGGTGAGAATATTCTCAAGAGCGAGTCTGATATAATATTTTGGGTTCCGTTGTAGTGTTTAATGGTGAAGTCAAACCCCTTCAGTTTGAAGGTACATCATGCAAGACGACCATATGAGCCCACTTGTACTATTAACCATTGTAAAGAGGTATGTTTGGTACCGAATTCAAGTGAGTGGCCTTCTATATGTGTCCAAGGTCTTTGTATTGCCATAACTGCTGACAGACATTCCTACTCGTATCTGGTATAATTCCTCTGGTAAAAGTTAAGCTTACTGGACATGAATCAAATCGGAACTTCCTTACGATCTTCAGTCAATTGTACTAACATTGCCCATACTTCTTGTTTACTTGCGTCATATTGGATGGAGAAGGGGTTGCCGAGATCGGGGCTGCGGAAAACGGGGGCAGAAGTTGAATATTGCTATAACTCATTAAATGCTTTTCAGCTGTCGTTGGTCCAGACGAATTCACTCTTTCGAAGCATGTCTGAGAGTGAAGATGAAACTGTGGCATGATTTTGAATGAACCTGGAATACCTACCGCAGACTCCTAGAAAGCATCGTACGTCTTGGGCAGTGGAAATTTGTCAATGGCCCTTGTCTTATCTGAGTCTGTTTTGATGCTGCTATGACCAACTATTTGTCCTGGGTATTGGATCTCTGTCCTTATGAATTGACTCTTCTGTATGTTGATAGTCAATTCTGCTTTGCAAATGTGCAGCGCTACTTCTTGCAACAGTCTTCTGGTCAAAGTTCTCAGCGATAAGCAGAAGATCCTCGAGGTATGCAAGGACTTGGTGCCAAAGGTGTGGCGGAATTACCTTGTCCATAAACTGGGTCATGGTCTACGGAGTATTACACAGGACAAAAGCCTTGGTAACAAACTGTTATAAAGGTCTCCCAGGCACGATGAACGTTGTCTTGTCTCTCGATCCTTCGTTAAATGGAATCCACCAAAAGGCATCTTTTACGTCCAGGCTCTTGATAAAGTTTGCTTTGTGTAGCCGACTTGGTAGACAAAGAGGACTTCATTGGGTTTCACCACATAGGTTACAAGAGAGAGTAAGTACTTTGCGGCTCCCCAATGACTCCTAGCTCTTGCATTGGGACGAGTTCAGCGTAGACCAAATTTTCTATCGCTGGTATAATGGCGGAGTGCCACTGCTTGAGCGGTTTGTTGTTTCCGACATTGATACATGGTAGCACGCCCGAGTCCTTCTATAGCATACGATAGAAAAGCTACTATGATAGCCTCTTACTGCCGATGCTGGCTGTTATTCGACGCATGTTAGTTAATCGATGTCGTAAGTTTATTAACTGTTCGAGCGTTAGTGGGTACATCCGTGAAAATATCTGTGGTCAGACAAACTTTTGGACGAAATCAACTCCAGGATAATCATTTTGACTCAATTATGGAATAATATAGAAGTCAATAGTCATAATATGACCCTGAAAAGTTACAGATATCATCAAGACTCGTTTAATGGTGTGGTTTGTACCATCTGTAGTGCAGATCATAGAGTGCCAAAGTTATACAAGGTCGAGGTGTTGTGATTGAATTTTTAGCGCTTAGGCTAAAAGCAAAGGAGTTAATATTTTCACTTGTCTCAGTTAAGCCAATAACTATTTCTCTGAGTAGTTTGATAAGTGCGTATGTTCTGGTGTCATATTCTATGACCTTACTAATATTATACATGGTGAGGTGTTTGCGTTGGGTGTGCACTCTCCTTGAGGACTGCGTTCAACATCGGCTGTGCCTTAGGACTTATGTTGGCGTTGAACGACCTCTTCCGTGCACTTTCTTTAAGAACTTCCTCCAACAGCGAGTTGAGCCTTAGGGCTTATGTTGGCGTTAAATGACCTCTTCTGTGGCAATAAGTGCTCGTGCGGCATTATATTCCCAAAGTTTGAAGCAACACGGTCTTTGTAGGTAGTATACTACCTTATTAGGTACGGTCGGGCCTTTGGGAGGTTGGAGTAACATTGCCTTTAGAGAGATCCCTGGAGAAGATATAGCATCCGCTGCAGTTTGACTAACCAAGTGGGTTGTGGTGTCTAGCGTTCTCTTTTCCTCCAGCGAAAAGCTGGTTATTGTGGGACCATCAGCAAATGGTACTGGCTGATAATCCGTTACACTGCCGGTCTCGCGTGCTACTGGCTAGTTTGGGCACTTGCTTGCAAGTTTTTTGGCTTTCTGGCAATAACTCCAACAAGTAGTAGGTCGTATCTTAGATGACCGTTTGTGATGGCGGGATTGTCTCATCCAAATCGTCTATTGTGGACTGTGTGATGTAAGATGGCGTAGGTAATGCTAGTAAGTTGAGATCAATCTCTGCTACATTCTGCCGGTTCTGTTGATTCCTTCTGTTATCATGCTTATACTAGTGTGCTAACCTCTGATGGCAATGGACTGCCTCCAACTCCCTTGCTAAAGCACAGAGTACAGGGACGTTATGCTAGGTAGTAAAAACCTCCGGGTGTTTCCAAAACTTTCTGTTTGGACACCTAGTCCAAAGCTTCTGCTTCAACATAGTTTCACTCTCGATCGGGGCAAATTCACGTGACAAGGCATATTTCATGGGACTCCAGTTACAATAGGGATCGGAATCAATGAATCGCCAAAATCAATGCTGAGCACTAACCACAAACAGCAGCTGCGCATGCTTCGTTACAAGCTGGAGATCTCCTACAATGTTGATGCCGGTCATGTGCTATACCCTGCGGAGAAAATAGCAACGGGGTCATCTTTGCTAAAAAAGACCAACTTCTAGCTAGCAATCATCGCGGGTACTTTTAATGCGGGAACATGATGTCCACTTCGTTCTACATTGCTACCAACTGGTAGTGCTTGTGGTTGTTGATTAGCATAAATGTCATTCAGTGATCTACCGTGTTGTGCTAAGGAGAAAGATCCGATGCATCTCAGGACATCAAACGAGTCACATTGCCTAGCCTGTATGTAGGCTCTTGAGGTATAGTTCCCGACCTTTGTGGTTGCAACGTTCCTTCATGGAGACCTTGCGCTAGGTTTTCCAATGCGGGGTTAATCCAAGGAGATGATGGTGGCGGTGAAAACAAGCTGGTCCTAGGTTTATACTCAAGAGCCATTGGATTCATGGCAGAACTAAGACGGGCTTGCTCAGGCTCAACCTTCCCTGCAGGTGGTAAAGGCCAAGGTTTTGGGTCTAAGTGCCATTGTAGAGAGCCCCGGGGATGATTTGACTCCCGGGTTTTTTCCATGTCCACCATCCGCTGCTCTAAATGCTCGATCTAAGTGGCCATATATTTTAGCTGGTAGATAACCTCGTCAGAATTGGATGTGAGCCCATGCTAATAGGGAAATAGTTTCGATCACCGCAGGAGCTTCTATTCCTCCAGTGGCACTTCTTGGCTGTTGTAATCTTTCAGCACTGCTCGCTATACTTTAAGTGGAACCTCCATGTGTGAAGGAGCTGCTGCCGGAATTGGCAGCCAACAAAGTGGACAGCTATTTGATGTCTGCCAGAGGTATTGTAGATAGCTGCGGTGTCATTAATTATCATACTATAGTGTCTGCACCGGTGGATCATTATCTGACATATAGCGCAAAGTGCGGTCTATATTATATCTGGACGCAGGCACTATGTGTTAGTGACCACGAATACAGTATTAAAATGTGCGCAAATTTGTCTATTTAGGTGCCAAAATAACAAAACTGGTACCAATTTTGATCACCCCCGCCGATACAGCGAGGTATCATGTCATCAAATACGCGAGCGCAGCCGACTTCGAGCAATACGGGACTCCGTCGAATTCGATGCTATAATTGTTTTGAGGTGGGGCATATTTCACTGAACTGTCGTAAATCGCAACGGAAACAAAGATGCGAGAAGTGTCAACGAACATCACATACGACCAACCGATGTCTGGAAAATGAAACTGCGACCGCCGTCAGTAATGTTCGTCGCATAAAATCAACAGAAAGAATTAATCCGCTGGTTAAGGAGGTTCTTCTCAACGGATACAAAATTAAGTCCTCCATCGACCCTGGCAGCGAAAGAACACTCATGCATCGAACGATCGCAATGTCAATGAGAGGTGTGAAGCAGTGTCCACCGATCAGCTTTAGGAACGTGCAAAAAGACACTTGAGGCCGAAATTCGGTTGGGTGGTAAGAATCTAAATGCGAAGATTTTTCCAGTGGATGACGGCTTGACCTCCTCGGAGCCACTTTTATTGGCGTCAGATCTACTCTGAACATCGGACAAACGACTGATCATTAAGCCGGGAGCTTGCTGATTAGAAAACACTTTCCGAAACGCTCCAACTTTTGAGCCAACGCTATCCGTCAAAGAAATGGACCAACTGTATCAGCTCATCAGTGAGCACAGAGAATGCTTCTCTGAATCGTTTGTTCAGTTAGGTCAATGCAAACCAGTACCGATGACGATTAGATTCACGACCTTGAAACCTGTCCAACGCCAGCCATACCGGATACTGTTCACAGAGCGTGAGCGCGTTCAAGAAAGAGTAGACAAACTACTCAAAAACGTCCATCATCACCAGAATATTTGTCCTCGTTCGCAATCAAAATGGTGAGGATCACCTCTATGTTGATTTCCGTGTGCTCAATGCTACCACTGAAAAGCGTCTGTTTCTCATGCCAACTGTTGAGGAGCAGCTATCATCGATCGCTGATAATTTATTTCATATGACTCTCGATTTAATGACCGGCTATTATCAAATACCAATCACAGGAGAGTGCAGGAAATACACTGCATTTGTCATGCATGCAGGCCAATATTAATTCAACTGGATGCCTTTCGGCCTGTGCAATGCACCGAGTTATTTTCATGAGGTCATTACCAAGTTGGTACGACAAATAAGAAATCGAGCACTTAGCTACGTGGATAAAGTGATTCTGCCCAGCAAAACCATCGCCGAGAGTTTAATCAAATTTTTGGTTATACTTCGAGACACCGGTATGACGCTTCGGCCCTCTAAGTGTACGTTTTTGTCTAAAAAAATCACGTTTTTGGGTCATCAAGTCCAATTAGGACGAAATAAAATCAGGAGCTGAAAAGACTAATAAAATTCGATAGTTTCCGGAACCAACCAACGTTGCCGAAGTTCGAAAATTTCTGGGATTGAGCGGGTTTTTCTGCAAATTCATTCGCGATTATTCTCTAATATCGAGGCCGCTTACACTTTTGTTGATGCAGAAGGACAATTCACAGTTTTCCTGGTCGAGCAAACAACGAGACGCATTCGAAAAGTTGAAATCAGCACTTTGCTTCAATCCAGTGCTCAGTGCATACGATCCGACGAAGGAACATCAAGTTCACAATGACGCGAGTACACTGGGTCTTGCCGGAATCCTCATGCAACGAGACGACGGTGGCAATTGCAGACCGATTTTCTACTACAACCACCAGTGTATTGAATCTGAAAGCAGATACCATAGTCATGAGCTTGAAGTTTTGGCTGTCGTCGAGTCGTTAGAAAGATTCCGCATTTATTTGCTCGGTAAAAATTTCGAGATAATTACCGATTGCGCCGTAATTAGCACCACAACAACGTTTAAGCCATTGCTTTCGCACATCGGTCAATGGTTTCTGAAGATACAGGAGTACGATTTCCGCATCATACATCGATCGGCTGAACGCATGAATCACGGAGATGCTCTAAGCAGGGCTCCAAACGAACCACCAAACGGGCCAGAGATAGCATCGCGGAACATAGTGCGAGTGGAGAAAAATGAAGACTGGCTTGTGCTCCTACAACGACAAGATGTGAAGTTGAAGGAGTTAATCGAAGTTCTGAGGAGCGATATTGAGTCCGCTCAATCCAAAAAGATCAAGTCAGATTATCTGCTCAAAAACGGTCAGTTATATCATGAGATCGGCCAAGATCTCAAATTCGTAGTTCCGTCTGCAGTCAGGTGGAAGATCATCCGCACGTATTACGATGACATGGGCCACTTTGGCCTTGAGAAGACCATAAATTGAGTTCGGCAAGATTTTTGGCTCAATAATCTCCAAAAATACATCAAGTCGTACATTGCAGCATGCTTAGAGCACTGCTATGATAAAGGAATCGCAGACAAACCAGAGTGTCAACTCTATTCGAATGAGGTGACACCTATTCCGTTCTGGACATTATACGTTAATCACCTGGGAACTTTTTCACGCAATCGTCGAGGTAATTTGCGCATTATTCGAATATCTGATTCATTAGTAGGTACTTAATTTTGACAGCTGTCGAAACTACGAAATCGACGCCCATTCTCGACGCATTCAGGGATCTGCCATTGTGCTTTGGTCTACCTAAGCATATAATTAGTGATCAAGGCACTGCTTTTATACCACGAGAATTCGCTGAACTCTGCGCATCTAATGAGATTCAACATATTGAGGTTGCCGTCAGAACATCTTGAGGAAATGGCCAAATCGAATGTGCGAATCGGTCCATCTTATCATTCCTAAGAACTGTATCAACTGATCATAAGGATTGGGATTTGCGATTGCGCAATCTTCAGTGATCTCTGAATTCGTCATGCCACTCTGTGACTCAGTTTAGTATGATCGAATTGATATTCGATTATCGCCTTCGAGACGTCATCACAAATTGGCTAGTTATGGCTCTAACATCAGATGAAGCAACTGCTGATCCAGCGGATTGCGATATGGTTAACCGAAGACAATTGGCTGCAGAGTGATTTAGCACCGAACGAGAGAAATGGAGATTGAAGTTGAACGAAAAACATAAGAAACCTTTTATCTACAAAGAAGGAGAACTCATCGTTCTAGAGAACGTACCTACTGCTACTGAGAATCTCAAAAGTTAGAGCACAAATATCGTGGGCCCTACATCATTTCGAGAGTTTTACGAAACGACAGATATCTCGTTTCTGTTCGGTGTATATGAGTGAAAAGTTGAAACCGTGGACTGTCGTGAGTCCCGAACTCGATTTTTATGCTGATGCTGTGGATTCGGAGACGGAGTAATGAATCAAGACGATTCATTGTGTAGTAATCGAGTAGGCATGGCTCAAAAAGCCAACGTGCGAGAGCTTATCTCGTTGCCCAAATAAATAATCTCTGGAATTGACATATATTTTTATTTGTTCTTCTTCCATCTTCCATCGAGCCAACTCATTCCATTTTACAAGCTAGCAGATTACTGCACTATGTTCAAAGCAGAGCGATGGGAGGTATAGCTTTTACCATCGCGCAACTGCAGAGGTATACAAAGCTCAACCAAGATGAATGCAACCAGAACAAGTTATTGTATTGTTAGCTTGCAAATTATCAAATACAAAAATTTCAAGTGAGATTTTAGTCTCCGAATTTTTCATTGATGAACAGTTAATCCCCAAGTAAATACGACGTATACTTTTCACTCTGATTGATTGTGCTGGACCAGACGTTCAAAACTTGAAACAACTACCGCTAATATACTAGGAAAGTTATACAGACGTTTCATCATATCCATCCATTAACGGAAACGTTATTAAATATTTCAAAGTGAATGTTATACTTCTGTTATCCTCAAGTATTATGTGAGTGCGATCTAGTTTTATCCACTTTGCTATATGCAAAGTCATCCTCAGTATTAAATTTCAACGAACATCAAATTAAGATAAAAGCATTATTAACGCTACACTCATCTTTAACCTTTGTCGTAAAATGTAACATCGTCTCACAGTTGAAGCAAAAATTACAGTTTCCATCATTAATTACATTGGATAACCTTCGCTTGTTTAAATTCTTTGAATGAACAAATAATACACACATAGAGCCTTAGTGAAAATATGCTCTCCCAAGTATTCAACAAACGCCAAATCATTAATAGAAAACAGTAGTTATTGAAAGCAGTCGCATATGATCGATACATCCATACTTGTACAAAATTCAACATGGTACAAATAAAACAATCAATTCTCTTGTGTATGAAAATAAGATATCGAAAAACAAAAATCAATTATCAAAGTTTAAAATTGCACCAACACCAACATCAAACAAACAATTATACTACCATTTCTTCATTTATTAATTTTAATATAAAATACTTTATATTAATGGTAAAACCATCCATCTAATAAAAAAAGCAATCCAAACGCAAATGAAAATACATGTGGACATCAAACACAGATTAATTGAAAGAAAACAACAAACAAATAAAACATACAAATATGATAACAACTTAAAATGTGATGATTTCAAATACATATACATTGAATAGATAAAAACAATTATAAATGAAACTACTGCCAATTCATTTTCTAACACAAGCATAAATGGGAAGAGAAGAAGCGATCCAACGACAATGACCAAGCAAGAGTACTGCAAGAAGTACAGCAAGTTCAGTGGCCAACTCCACGACATCTAGAGATAGTTGAGCTCACGATCGGTAGGACTTACAAACACTACGGGAAGTCTGCTTGAGATCGTGAACCAGCGTGGACGTCGCGAGAAATAGAGAGGTCGAGATTGACATGCGTGATGAAACAGTTAGGCTAGCACGCGATTAAAGGTCGATTTTTGGTTTTAATAACTTTAAACTACGCGCAATTGGTTTAACTACTGTATGTTGGTGTTAGATCTAAAGAAAATCCTACAATCGATTTCTGACAAATAAATGATCATGGCGGCTGTTTCTTGAATTACTCGGATTAAATATTGATCGGTGCAGAAAGTGATCAAAAAACCCAGTGTTATTATAATTATCAGTCATACGTAACGGCAATCGTAAACGGCGTGAAAGAAACGTATTTTAAAAGAGTCGGAAAAAGATAGGAAATATTCTCCACAGTGCTGCGGCTCACGAAATACAATGGAATTCGTTTGCACGTGATATTGCCATCGATGAACTTCTTAGTGGCTGGCGTCCTTTTCAGCTCGACAATAGTCTTTGGGTTTACAGGCATTCTTGCCTTCTACAATTTTCAAGCATGCAAATATCAAATGGTGTACCAATAGCAGACCAATGTTCGGCAAATTTTTTTATCGCATAAAGCATTGAAAGGAGAGATTAGTGAAGTAACCGCTCGATTCTCGTCAGTGTTCGCATTCTCAAAACAGACCTGATAACTGTTATCAAAGGGGAATTTCAGTGTCCATGTATTCAAGTTCACGAGCACGATTTGGTTTCGCGTATGAAAACGCTACGAAACCATGCTCTGGAAGTAGTGCTCTGCAGTCGGATTACACAAAAGTGTTCGTTTAACGGGATCACCGTAAAGGAATATAGGTCAAATTTCATACAAGACTTTTAAGGAACTTGATGGTCATATTGAAAGGCAGAACTTTGAACCGACAATAACAACACTTCATTATCATTTTGCTGAAGCAGAGTAAGGATCTGGTAGCACATACTGCGAAGGATGTTAAGCCCGTCGAACAGCTTATTTGGTTTATATGTGCACTGAAACTCGCCACGAAAAGACTTTTTCGAAATATATCGAAATTTGTTGCAACGCAATTTAGATTTGTAATTGAAATAAACGGAAGCGGCCAGTGTAATTTCGCTGCTAAATAAAGAAACTGAAGTTACAGGCATATCGTATGCATTTTCACTGTGCGATTTTTCGGCAGACTTGCTCAAACGGTCGTGTCCTAATATAACAGAAGAAGGATTGAAGGAAAATCAGTTAGCTATACAATAATAGTTCCCCAGATTTGATCGATCATTTATCGTCTTCAGAACGCAGTGTAAGGTAGCATATGATTCGTATAACAGAACTACGCGAGCTTTCAGAAAAGTGAATTTAGACCAAAGCGAATTTAAAATTGCGGCCTCTGAGTGGTTCCTGCTCATCGTGTATAACTGCAGCTTCACGCCGTCTCGTTGAAACCTAGCCGTTCACGTCAACATCGGCATTCTCGACTAAATATCATCACATTGATGTCATCATCATCGCCGGCGCGATTTCTCGACATTTCGTTTAAAATAAAATCTAATTGTAACGTAGAGGATTATCATAATTTTTTGTGAGTGTCCCAAGCCCAGTGTTTAATTAAAAATATCTGTAAATGTTCAATTTGCAAGCCAGGACTTACGCACCCCACCTCGTCAACGAGCGCTCGTCGTCGGAAAGGTTGGGTAAGTACCCTTTTGGTTTTCTATTCCTTTGCATTAAATTACACAAACTTTATATATTCAAATGTATTTTTGTTAAACATTCAAATTTATATAATTTTTATTAAACATTCAAATTTTATTTTTTTTTTTAAATTTTACCTCTCAAAAGGAACTGTAAGGAGTAATAGCAACAGTTTAAGTGATTTTATTAAAATTTAACGTAAAATAAAGGAAAAGGGGCAACACGTTTAACGCCTGAACCGTGTTAAATTTGAATATGGGAGGAAATTGTAAACGTTTAAGTACCAATAATACAATGAAGTAATTACAGTTACGCTTCGGTCTTTTCGTTTTGGTTCATCCTGACCGGGTATAGGACCCGGTACGGTGGCAGGCTCACCCTATAAAACATGAGCCAGCCACCGGGTACATTATAATTTTCTTTGTTTCAGGTGACATCGCGGGTTGAGTGGCCCAAGCAGAGTGCTTCTTTATGGCATAACGTTATGCAATCGAATTGTATAATTCTATGGCATAAATTGGTCACCGGGGTACTCCCCTTCTGATGGGAAAGTTTATACAAGTCAAGTTGTATGAGTTTTCCACTCAGAAGAGGAATACCTGGCCACTGCAACAAAATATGGATTTATTCCGGTTGGGTGGGTGTGAAGGGGCTCCATCACCATCCGGTTTCCCTTCTTTCATTTGTGGGCCATGAGCTTCGTCGGGTAATGACGAGGTTACCCCAAGTCCGCCCTTTTCTTCAGGTTCCACTTGTTCTCGGAACAAGTACTTTCTCCCTCGGTGTAGTTATCTATACTTTTTACGACTTCGGTCGCCTCTTGATCAATTGACCATCAAATTCGTGAGTGCGAAATTTTTTTGTAGTGAGTCCTCGTGCTGGGGAAATGAACCCGCCCCACGACACCGCAATGCTAGCCTGCCAGCGCATTCACGCGTCCCCAGACGAGGGCATTCTTGGCAGATATTTTCATCTTCCTCTGCCGAGGCAGCAGAACATCGCTGCGGTCCTTTACGGACTTATGAAACATCTTAATTCACTACAAATGTCGGGATGGTCGAGTGTCATAGCAACACCAATTGAAGAGCACCGGCATCGGAAGAAATCAAGAAGAGTCAGTCGCATCCGAACTATCAACCGAGTCATTGTATTTTGAACACTATAAATTGATTATTAACAGACGGTGCGCGTTAGTTTATTGTCTTCCTTCTACAATTATCCTGTTCCCAAGGTCCACCCCTGACATTAGTAATAGTATGATTTATCAATTTTACATTTTCTTGAATGAAATCGCGATTCAATGGAATTCGAGACTTAGAAAGTTTCTTGTGAGACTCGCCAGCTTTGAAAATTTTAGAAAGATCGAATGGTATTCAAAAAAGCAATGGTGATTTAAATTTTCCTGCATTAAAACAGCAACAAACCATGACTATAGAGAAATATGTGCTTTCAATTGACTTAGACACAACAGGATTGCTAGCATTTTCAAAAACTTTTCAGGAAGGATATACGAGTATGTCATGAATATCTTTGGGAATCCAATCAACGAGCGATTTCAGTAATCTACAAACAAAACAGCGGCCATTTTAAATGAGAATATTGAGTGTAGTAAGTACGAATTGGGCTTTTCATCGTACTAGACACCATACTTTTGAATGGATCTTCACCGGATTTATGAGGAAAAGTGATTGAAACAAAATGGCGGCTGAATAACAATCGTTTGATGTCGTTAAAGTTTTTCTTGAGTTATTCATTATTGGTGCCTGCATATCGTCTATCCAACTTTGACATTGGGGTGATTATATCCACTTATTACTAACTCTCAATTATCCAGGACGACAACACTATTTGCACTCGAATATGAGCCTAATCAATTCAATCGAGTATTTGGTATGCGAAGTACTTTGTATCACGAAAATTGTCCTACATGCTTGCAGGATGGTACGAAATGTGCTTCGACATCCGTAACAAACCGTGGCTGAACAACTGTAAGATATTATTGGGGCTACAACCTACGCATACGAAAATATAAAATCCAACTGAACCGTGACTTATGAAAGCACTTAATTGATCACTTATTTTGCATAAGAACAAGCGACGGCCAGAAGGTGTTGAACTAACGCATCCACCGCGAAGGCGAAGAGATCTTGCGAAAGCATTTTATGAAAGAGACCCGTACAATCTCGACTTTTTTCGAAATCGAAGCATAAGTGAGTTCGAAAGGGATAATAGGAAACGATTCGCTCGTCGTTAATATGCATTGTGCTGGTATTTATGGCGACTGTGCATCTGATGGCGATGTAATAAGAAGATTGATGGTTCCGATGCACTTAATCGTAACGACGGTAACAATCACGCGATCGGCTGTGATCTACGACACGATTTTTATAAGTAGCTCCAAAATGCAAATGAGGCCCGAGGAGTAACACAAATGCTTGTAGAGCTAAATGTAATTTATACTCGTCGACGAGAAAAAATGTTGTTCGGCTGCTGGTTTTGTTCACTGCTTTAGCTTTATTTTGGATCACTGCGATCACAACTTGGGTGTGTTCGCGAGATTAATTTAGGGGCAAGTGAAAAGTCGATCCTGTTCTATTAAATAAATTTTGTAATAAATCCTTCATGAATATTTCCAAACAACGTTTTAATTGGAAAAGAACTAGTAGAGGTCTTGAGTAGAAATAGAGTACTCTTACCATGGACGAAGAGATTTCGTCTCAATCCCAAAAATTAAATCGAAAAGTTTTCGGATCTCATCACAGCCCTACCAATGACCTTTTCGCACCCTATTAACCATTTGTTCTAAAAGATATTTCCACGGGACTATCATCACGACAGCTCACCCGAAACCAAACACCCAAAAATGAGCTTCATTTCAATTCAATTACATACATACCTTGAAACAGACAAATGTGACGATATCAGATTACACGATCTTTGTAGTTCTTAGTTTGTGTTATTCCATTTGTAATGAAACGAGCAACCAAATAAAAAATCGGATGAATGTTAAATGATCGCCTCAAGATCAGACGCTTGAGTCATGATCACGAAAAAAACGGCGAAAACGCTAATAAATTCCAAATCAAATACCATAAAAATGTGTTGACTAATAAGTTTTCGAATTCTACTCATTTCCAACACGACTCGAAGCTACTCACACTGTGAATGTAATTAGGCACCCCTCTGCGATCAGATTGATCCCTGGGCGGTGATTGTCATGATCATTTGAGTTTGGTGTCTTAATTTTTTGGGAGTGTACGGAAGAATTTTAAGGTTGTCTAGGCTGCTCGCCCATTAACATAATTTTCTGTGTAATTATCACATGAGGAGCAGAATGTTATAGTACCCATTGGACGAGATGAGTTTATGGGATGCTTTATGCAATTTATCTGCTTAACGATTTCCTGCAATTGTTAACAGATGCTTCGTGGCAAAGCATGGAAATCTGATATCGTGCTATAATTTGAAGACATGGAAGTAGTTTGATTAGATTAGTTATAAACTTAAAAATCAGTGCTGAATTAAATGAGTCGAGAAATTTTTACAGATCAGGTTTATTACATACGAGCGTCGTCATTTTATTACTAGCTACAATCGATAAAAAGTGGAAATATAGTGGAAAATGTTCTATTAAAATTACAATAATGTATATCACGCTGTAGCGCACCAAACGGAATAAGTTAAAATAATAAACAAACTGTTCAAAAAAACCATTCTTAACTAAAATATTTCATTTCGCATACTTTCATTTTAAAATAATCAAAATTTTCCACCAGTACATACTTTTCCGCACTATGAATCCATCCCTAGGTCGCATCATACTGCAACACCACCCCATCATGGATTAAATCTTCCCACATACATAAATTTAATAACCACAACGGATTTCCCCAATCCATCATTTCTCTAAAACCTGACACATGTCCATATTGTACTCATCCTCAGGAGCCGTCTCGAAGGCTGCAAAGGATTAACTTCCGAATAATATCCAATTCGGTTGTTTTGTAAACTATGTCCTTGCCTTTTAAATCTTCTTTTTCTCCTAATAATTAATTCATGTCTCACAAGCAAATAATAGTCAGCAACAAATTCGTATTTTTTGCATTCCGTCTGCATCCTTTCCGATCACCGTTTAGTTAGTAGATAAAACTTTAGAAAACCTTAAAAGATGTGAAAATCCTTTTTTGAGCGAATTAAAGGACAAGACACTGTAATATGGTAAGGCAAGAGATGCTATCTTAGCTCTACTATCGCAGCATGGAAATTGATTATTATGAGTAAGAATAATGGAAATTAGAAAGTGACTGACTGCCGTGGAGGAGTGAAGAGAAAGAGGTAGTAAGATGGGAAGACCACATTGAATTTTTTTTGAGGCTCATTCGTGACAATGTGACTCGCTGTCGGATAATCCGAATTTTAATTTGACTGATTATGGTTTTAAGGGATTTAAATATGTATTCAAGGCGTTTAATAATATTTTCGATGTATTATGCTAGAAATACTCGTATTGTTAAATGATATTATTAATTGCAGGTTTTATCAACTTCAGAGGTATGTTCGGCTATAATAACCTTAGTTCTGGAGCTTAGTTGAATGTGATTTTTTTGCTTCGATGACTTCCGACCAAAGAGTTCGTTTTTAAGGGCTTTGTAACATTTTTTTTTTACAAAGGCCTACAAATTCTGCGACCTGTCTGTCCGTGCATTACAGCAAGTTTCCGCAGATACTATAGCAGCTATAAATTTCAAACTTTGTGAAAAGGTTGAAAGTTGTAGTCTCTCAAAAGTTTTAGTCTTATCAAACATCCCAAAATTTTTTTAAAGGTCGTCCCCCTTATAATGAAGTTGACTTTGCATTTTTTTATGAAAGGTAGCCAAGCGGGGTAGCAAATGAAAGGTCTTGATTATATCTTTTACAATTTGAAGCAAAAGTCATTGCATGTATCAGAGGGTCCAAGGGAGGTAAAATGTAAGAGAATTATTTGTACCTCCCTCGTACTTGGACGCCTTTGAATATAAAAATCTGGAAAAAATCACGGTGGTGGGTCTTTATGAGTACAAGAGCAACATACATTGTGGCGAAAAAGGACCCGAAAATTGCAAATAAAACGCAAAATATTTAATTATTCATCAATATTTATTTTGTCGCCTTCAAATTAATCCCCATCAGATTCACTACACTTTTCATAAGCACTTTTTGGGATGGCCTTCAGCTTCATGTTTTTTCGCTTATATGGTCCATTAAAATAAATTTGAAAGTACTAGATTAGAAGCAACATAAATACACAGTGAAAAAAAAAAACTATAATCATTTTGTTGATATTTATATAAAGTGTATATATCTTATTTTTTGGAATGGAAATAATAATGTTGGCTCATTAAATTAGAACGCCGGTATTTCCATTTTGTCCTGTCTGCCCGGGTATAGGACCCGGCACGCTAGAAGGCCCTTTCGAAAAAATGGGCTAGCCGTCAGGCGCGCGCCAGCCGATTTTTAGTTTCAGGGGCTCTCGCGGTTGGGGTGGCATCTAGTCAAGGTGCCTTTTTATGGCATAGGGTTGTGTGATTCGATCACATAGCTCTACGACATAAATTGGTCGTCGTTGTATTTCTTATCTGATTGGAAGGCTCATGCAAGGTATGTTTGTATGAGTTTTCCACTCGGAAGGGAAATATGTGGCCGCAGCAACGTTTTTGGATCTTGATCTGGTTGGCCAGGTGCGAGGGGCACTACCACCATCCGTTTGCCCCACTCTTATTTGTGGGCCATGAGCATCGTCAGATAACGACGAGGTTCCCCTAAGTCCGTCTGTTTTGGTTTGTTTCGGCTTGTTCTTTGAACAAGCAATCCCTGCTTTTTGTAGTTACCTACAATTTTTCGACTTCGGACGACCTAATGTTGGGACCCAAAGATTTGGGAATGCGAATCTCTCTTGTAATGTCCTTGTGCTGGGGCAACGAACCCGCCCCACGACACCGCAACGCTAGCTTGCCAGCGCATTCACGCATGCCCAGACAAGGACAATCTCGGCTGACATTATCATCTTCTCTCGCCGAGGCAGCAGACCATCGCTGCAGTCCTGTACGGACATGTTTATAACTATCTATCACTACTAATATTTAACAATTACAACAACATTCTTCTTCTTCTTCTTAGCACTACAACCCCTCGTGGGCCTTCGCTTTCTGCAAATAGCGCCTTCAACTGTCTCGGTCCAGTGACCGGGTCCTTCAATTCCAAAATCCGAGCCGCAACGAACTGTCTTCGTCATTCCCCAGTGGTCTCCGGCCTTCAGTTCTCTCAACGAACGCCTTTTTGTGCATCCGTTGTTGGTCCATACGATTCACGTGACCAGCCCATTGCAGCCTCCACAGTGCTATAATCGTTGAGACCTCCACATCGTCAAAAATTTCATACATCTCATAGTAGTATCGAATTTGCCATTGGTCCCCGTCTAGCTTCGCTCCGTTAATTCGGCTTAGGACCCGTCACTCAAAGGTGTTCAATATATTTGCGGATGATTGCGTAAGGGTCCATGTTTCACACCAATAGTATAACACATGTCTTCTCACAGAGTTGTATAATTGGAGCTTTGTTTTCCTGTTTATGCAGCTTTTTAGGAATTACAATCAATGGACTTGAGTATTTCGAACAGCTTTTTCGAACTATTCTTTGCGATTCCATCTTTTTTATCTTTCTGCGTACCTCCTCTTCATGCTTAGGGGGGTACTGGTAAAATCTTGCGTTTATTTGAGCATCTGTGATTATTTTAATTTCGTGTTCAATGGATGGAGTACTTGTTAATATGTCTCCTTCTTTATAAAAAATACCTTCGAACTTTTTTATCACCTTTGTGATTTCCGTACATTCCTCTTTATTTAAATATTCTAGTTTGAGTCTTTCTAAAAAATTATTCCGGGTACTTTCTAATGAGAAAATTTCATTGAGATTGTATGGGGTATTTATGAATTTAATTATTTGTCCAATTCAGGATATTGTTTTTTCTTCGACATCAATTAAAGTTTATAGTGTATTAAGAAGGTCCGTACCAATTATGAACTGGTATTTTCTTCTCCAAAATGATTTAACTTTCCATCTGATTCTAGCTGCAGATGGTAGTTTTCTAATTAAATAAGGGCTGAACACAGTGGAGTTAATTCTAATCAAGTACTTTATTGAATATAAAATAATAAGTTTACACAATGAGTAGTGAACGCGTCAAGGTACAAGATGAATCTGACTCAGCCCAGAGCTAAGTGCGCGGCACGCTTATCCAGTGCGACATCTATGAGCAAGAACTTAAACTACTTCTATATTTATAACACTATATTTATAACACTCTATTTCTATATTTATAACACTCCCACTTAGAAATTACAATATATACATGTGAAACATACATTACAAATCTCGTGCAATACATTTTTAGGGTTTTGTACTAAAATACAAAACCCTATTGCAATCACGACCTGTGTCCGTCTGTCCGTCCGTCCGTCCGTCCGTCCGTCCGTCCGTCCGTCCGTCCGTCTGAATGTCACAGCACTTTTTCTCCGAAACTATAAGGGCTACAGCCATGAAACTTTGTAGAAAGGTCAGAAGTGGTGACCTCTTGAAAGTTCAAGGGTGAAAAAATTTTTCAAAGGCTTTTAAGGGGGGTCTCCCCATATAAGGGGGTGACCCCTCAAAAAAAAAATTTCACCATTGGTAGTCGAGTAGGGTGTCATTGGAAAGGTCTCAATGAGATCTTCTCAAAACAAGTCTTAAAATTGTCTTATGAGTACCGAGGGGGGCAGGGGAAGGGGAAATGTACGAACTTTTCGCGTACCCCCCCCCCTCGCAATTGGACACCTTCCATCCGAAAAATCTGAAAAAAATCATGAATGTAGGCCTTGATGAGTACAACAACAACAAATACATGAGAAGTCGAAATTCACTCAACTTTGTTAGTAATAGTATGATTTATTGATTTTGTGTTTTCTTGAATAAAATCTAAACGGTACCCTTAAACTCAATAAAATTTTGCAAGGAGATGACTATTTATAAGATTGATCTTCTCGGAAAGTTTCATAAAGATCGAATAGTATTTAACGAAGTTATAGCGATTTGAATTTTCGTGTATTACTATGGAGCAATATGCCCTGTATTACTATGGAAACATATTGCTATGGAGCCATATGCGCTTTTTACCGACTTAGACACTACAGCTTTGCTAGAATTTGCATGGAAATTTCAGGAGTGATAGGTATCATGAAGATGAGTACATACAATTGAAACATGTCGAAGAGGCAGGAGAGAGCTCCTAGTAAAAGGGCTTTGTAACCATTCTAGGATTCGAAAAAATAGGCCATGAATCGATGATTACAGTACAGAAGAGTGGCCCCTGAAAAAAAAAATTTCATGAAAGGTAGCCGATATGAGTATCAATTGAAAATTCTCTATGAGAGCTTTTCAAAACAGTTCTTAAACTGACAGTTTTTGCTTCAGTGGGAGCACAGGGGGGGAAATACATGATGATTACAGTACAGAAGAGTGGCCCCTGAAAAAAAAAATTTCATGAAAGGTAGCCGATATGAGTATCAATTGAAAATTCTCTATGAGAGCTTTTCAAAACAGTTCTTAAACTGACAGTTTTTGCTTCAGTGGGAGCACAGGGGGGGAAATACATGAAAAATGTGTTTCCTCCCTCGCGAATGAACACCAGTGATCTAAAAAATCTGAAAAAAATATCAAAGAAGATAATTATGGGTATAACTATAACAAATACCTCAGAGGTCAAAATTCGTTCAACTTTGTTAATAATAGTATGATCCTCGAATTTCACATTTTCTCCAAATAAATCGTCTTTGATATGTTTCTTGATTTTATTCGTTGCTGGTTACTGCATTTTGTAAGTTGAGTACAAAACCCTTCTGACATGAGCATAGGTCTGTCTACCCAACTTGTTTTTGTTAATTCTGATTCAAAAAACAAACATAATTTATTATTACTTTATTTATTAGTATTACAAATGCCAATTAATTTTCTCAAACGATAAAATGATTGTATTCTAAATGCTTCCGTCAAGATATCAGCTTGCTGATGCTCAGTATTAATATATACTAACAACAATGCTTTAGAATTATAAAGTGAACTTACAAATTTATATTTTGTATCAATATGTCTACTTTTATAATGATATCGCTGATCTTTAAGTATCTGAATGGTACTTTGGTTATCAATGTACAATACAGGTATTTTTACATTTTTACTATTTGTTATTTCTCGAACCATTTGTAGAGTCCAAATAATCTCTTGAGCAGCGCAGCAAGCAGCATAGAGTTCCGATTCAGTGGTTGAAAGAGCAATCGTGCTTTGTTTTCGCGATCCCCACGAAATTGTACTATTACCTAGTTTTACGATAAAACCCGATACAGATTTTCGCGAAACAAAATCACTTGCGTAGTCGGCGTCACTGTAAGCCGTGATACTCGAAAAATCATTTTTGCCCGAATACACCAAACCGAAATTAACTGTCTCTTTAACGTATTTTACAATTCTTTTTAAAGCGATTCAATGAGTTTTGGATGGTTTTTCTGAAAATCGACTAAGTATTACCACTGAATATGTTAAATGAGGCCACGTTACGGTGGCTAAAAACATCAAACTACCAATAAGCTGTTTAAAGGGTACATTAGTCGCATAAGGCTCCAAGTTTTTATAGCACAATGAAATGTAATTTGGGTCAGCTGGAGTCTTACTTATTTTAGCATCTTGCAAATTAAATCTATCAATAATTTTTTGAGCATACATACTTTGATGTAACAAAATTGATCCATTATTCAAATATTTTATTTCAATTCCTAAAAACAGCTGTAAACTATTTGTAGTTATTTCAAAATTACTTTCAAGATAAGAAAGAAGTTCATTAACTCGACGTTCGTTTTCAGATGCAACAAGCCCGTCATCTACGTATATAATTAACATTAGCTTTTCGTCCGCAGTATAATGGCTTACAAAGACGCATGGATCGGCGTCCGTCGGATGCAAATTAAAACGTTTTAAACATGATACGAACTTAGAGTTCCAGCATCTCGCGTATTGCTTGAGACCGTAAATACTTTTCTTTAAAACGCAAACCCGATCTGTTCCATCTTCAAAACCTTCTGGCTGGCGTATGTATATAGTTTCGGACAAATCGCCGTTTAAAAAGGCGGACTTCACGTCAAACTGTTTATAAAACATTTGCTCCGAAACCATTATCGCGCGAAAAGCACGTGTATCTAGCTACTGGACTGTAGATGTCGGTATAATCGATGTATTTTCTTTGAAGGTAACCGCAAGATACGAGTCTCGCCCCCAACTTTTATTTACCTCCATCGAGATTAGGTTTTATTTTATATACCCAGCGGTTCGAGAGAATTTTAGCATTTAACGGCGCGTTTTGTAATTCCCAGGTACCGTTTTTAACTAAAGCTTGATATTCGTCTCTCATTGCCGCTTGACACTGTCGAGAGTTCTCAGAATTTATTGCTTCTTCATAACAACTTGGTTCATCATTATAAGCATGAGCATTTAAAGCAACAAATAAATTGTCTATATCAATATGATCTTCGTCATCAAACATGCAATAATTTACAATATTACCACGATCAGGTGGCTGAATATTTGCTCGATTTCTCAAGCTATAGCGAGGACGCTCAGGTACCACAATAGGATTGTTATTATTTTGATTTGGTTCATGAATTTCCCCCTAATTTTCAACAATACCATCACGAGCAACTTCATTCAAATCATAATTTTGGTCATTTTCGACATTTATATCAACGTTAGGCTCATTCAAATTTTGATTGTTATTATTCTCAAAATTGTTTTGATTTTCAACGATTTCGCGTACCTCGTTCACATCAGCTCTTGGTTCAACATTTTTTCGGACACTCAAATATACAAAAATCGTAATCGCTAATATTTTCAATTACAATATCTTTTGAAGCATTTTCATTTTTAAACAAAACATCGCGAAACGTTTGAATTTTATTATCATTCATTAACACACGATAGCCTTTTACGTTGACATCATACCCAACAAATATTCCAATTTTTGATTTTGGTTCAAACTTATGCCTTTTCACCTTGGCTATATGAGTGTACACTTCGGTACCAAAGATTTGAAAGGAATTAAAATCACTCTTTTGACCATGCCATATTTCAAACGGTGTTTTACCATCAACACGAGTTTTTCTACTACGATTCAATACAAAACAAGCAGAATTTACAGCCTCGGCCCACAAATTTTTATTCAGGCCCTTTGAAAGCAACATTGTACGCCCCGCTTCTACAAGAGTACGGTTTTCGCGTTCAGCGCTTCCGTTCTGCTCTGGCGTGTATGTGACCGTACATTGATGTTTTATCCCGTTCTCAAACAAAGTACGAAGTACATTAATCTCGTTACTAGTTTCCTTTTCAAAACGTTGCATAAAATTTTCAAAACAAGCTTTTACTTCTGTTTTACTAAATATGAAGTACAAGGCCACGCATTTCGAGAAATCGTCTTTAAAAAGCAAAAAATACCTCGAATTGCCAAGTGAATAGACTTCCATAGGACCGCAAAGATCGGTGTGAATAATTTCTCCGACTTTAGTCGTTTTATGGTCACTTATCGGGAAAGGAATTCTATGCACCTTTCCCAGCGCACAGGCATCGCAAAACGGAGTCACTTCTTTGAATGCAATGTTATTTTTATGAAGAAAGTTCCTAACGTGTTCAAAATTTTGATGTGCAAAACGCTCGTGCCATATTTGCAATTGAGATTTAACAGAATTATTTTCAGCTATCAGAGATATTTCAACATTTTGATTATTGTTATTCACTTCATTTTTATCAATCATCTTAAATTTATTACTTGCAAAAATTTCCATTAAAAATAAGCTACTTTTTACCGGTTTTTTACCAATTAGTAAAACTTCACCATTTTCAAGAAATTTGCAAATATTTTTATTAGACTCAAATCTCATGCCTTTCATAAGAGCAACGCTCATTGAAAAAAGATTATACTTTAAATTCGGCACATAAAGCACATCAGACAAATATTTACTTGTCCAAAGCATAAACATCAACATTACCTATACCAACAGCGTGCACGATGTGTCCGTCTCCAAGACGAATAGGAATTCCCTCGATTTGCCGAAACGTAGAAAAATATTCTCGACCAAAGCTGGATTCGAAGAATTCTGCTTACTGGAGACTGAAGAATTCGGCTTATCGGCATTGGACTGTTGCGCGTTCTTGTGACGCTCATTACCAGGAAGGTTCCAACAGTTCTTACGTATATGCCCAACTTTTCTACAGAGCCAACATTTTGGTTTTTGTTTACCACGATTCTTCTCTCCATTTGGATGATTATTCTCTTTTTTCACAAAATTCTTTGAATTATTTGCGATCAAAGCACCAGAATGTTCGGTTTCACTTTGCAAAGCACGAGTTTCTTCAATTTGCAAACGTGCCGAAATATTTTCCAGAGTTCTTTCTGCAACTGGCGTAGAATCCCAGGCAGACACAAAATGACTATATTGCGGAGGCAAAGTCATCAGGATTTTTGTCATTACCATGTTATCCGACATTGGCTCATTCAATACTTTTAAATTGAAACTCAAATCCAGGACTTTCGAAATGTACGTAGAGATCCTTTTTCATGCTAAACCAACGTTGTTGCAGAACGTGTACACTAGCCTCCGACCTGTCCTCGTAAATAGAATGCAGTTTATCCCACATAGACTTTGCAGTTTCACACGTCATTATATGCGTCATGGGCTGCCTCTCCATGGATGTCACGATAAACTTTTGTGCAGTGCTATCTTTCTGTGTAAAGATTTTCAGCTCTCTTTCATAGTCACTTTTTGCAGTCATGTATGCTGCTTTTGCTTCGTTCGTTGCATCTTCTGCTGGAGCAACAGGCGGTATTGG
Organism: Odontomyia ornata; assembly: GCA_963969285.1. Lineage (NCBI taxonomy): Eukaryota > Metazoa > Arthropoda > Insecta > Diptera > Stratiomyidae > Odontomyia > Odontomyia ornata. Next base: position 295,527,969 of record OZ017741.1, read on the forward strand.
CTTTCACAGTACACCATTAACAGCATCGAACACTTCATGTGATAGTAAAATCACGCGAATTTGAAATCGCCAAACACTCCAATTTTCAGCACCTTTTACTTTTGCTACTTTTACCGCGTCACTGTCCGATATTATGTCAACTTCACTATTTCTTATTACTCGTAAGCTTTAAACAACGATAAGCACTACTACTCAGTGGCCTGGGCCCATAACCTCTTATTAAATAAGGGTTAAACACAGTGGAGTTAATTATAATCAAGTACTTTATTGAATATAAAATAATAAGTTTACACAGTGAGTAGTGAACGCGTCAAGGTACAAGATGAATCTGACTCAGCCCAGAGCTAAGTGCGCAAAGCACGCTTATCCAGTGCGACATCTATGAGCAAGAACTTAAACTACTATTAGTAATTTCTATATTTATAACAAGTTTAAATTCCCTAGGTGCAACTGTATGCACTTCATAATTTATTACATCTTTGCTTGTAATTGTACTAAATACAATGGGTTTAATTGGCACTTTCTTAAAATAATTAATTGCTTCATCAATTAATGAAAATGATGAACTGATATCGATAAGAGCGGTGAACTGGTTTTCATTTATCGTTATTTGTATCATGGGAAGAATTTCCGAGGCTAGTTTTGAAAAAACAGGGACTCGTTATTATCATTATTCACTTCCAGAAAATATTGGAATGGGGTTAGTCTTTTTATTAACAACGTCTTGAGAGAAATTTTGCGATAGATTTCTCAACTGAACTCTTTCAAGGTTATGAATTTTTATACGCTCTGGCCAATTTGAAAGGAAATTTTCGTTTCTGGCAAACCTGTTTTGAACTGGTTGCCGACGTGCGTGCGTAATAACATCCAATACTCCAAAGCAATACCCGGAAGAAATCAGCTCCGAGTGATTGTTCTGGAAGCGGGTAGTTGTCGTGGGCCGACGCGTTGATGGACTGTCATCCGTATTTTGGCAATCCCAATACCCTGCTTTATACCAAACAACAGCGAAAAAAGTATGTACCACATTTACGCTGATGGTATTGGGTGAGTCCGGTCTAGGCGATTTGGCTCTAGCGAATCATTAATATTTAATAGACCGCTATCCAGAACGTATTACACCAGTTGCAGAACAAATTTCCGAGGTTGGATATTGCGTGGGCGCACTTGAATGTGGACATTGTCAATGCTCTGGTGGAGAAAGTGACCCCGGATTTGTTACGGCCTATGTGGATTCACATTTAGGAGCTCTTGGCGAGCCAGTACGCAGCCTATCAGAACTAGATTTGTCGGAAGGTAAAGTACTCTCCTCAGCAGCAATAGCATTATTGGTCAAATACCAAGGCAAGAATACACATCATTGTCACGTTGCTACAGTATACCAGCGACAGCACATAAGTGACATTATTCTTATATCTAGATGTATCAGGTCTTTGTCCGAAACAGCCTTGCAAATGCTATGAAATGCTTATCCCCCTGTAGGTACTATAAATAAAAACCTAAATAATAAAGTACATTATTTAGAAGAAATCTTGGCGTTTCTATGTTGAACGCGAGATGCAAATTCTACAGCAACGTGCTGTAGAATTTCATGATGTGGATGTTAAATGCAATTAAATAAGCTTTGTGTCGTGTTATCTTCATATCTAGCAACCACTACCCCTTTTTGATAAATTGCAATTTCTAAACAGATCAAGCTCTTTGCACTTTTTCGAATTTAATATGTATTTCAATCAGAAACAAGTTGAGTAAGCAGGAGAGTGCTCCTACCAGAAGGTCTCTGTAAACATCCTAGGGTTAGAAACAAGTTTTTTAATGGCGTTAATCGATAATTTGAACTATTCGTCCAATACTTGCATATGAAATTGTTCAAATTTATGCAAAAGATGTACAGTTTCTTTCATAAGCACAGTGGAGCCGCCGTTTTGATCTAGCTTAAATGATTTTTCTGAATGCTCGGCCGATTGAACATGTTCAAGTTTAACACTACTCCTTAAATTTTCATGAAAATTTAATGAAAATAAAAGTGACTAAGTCAATTTAAAAATATATAGGATTTTCCAATAAGAGGTGTTATTTTGAACAGATCTTGTAATTTAACACCTTGCGACTTCTTCCCTTGGGGCCACGTGAAAAAGAAGGCCTACGCCAAGAGCCCAGCGTCAATTCAAGACCTCAAAGATGAAATTCGTGAGGCTATCGAGGACATAGGGCAGCCTCTTTGCGATTTGGTTTTGGAAAATTTCATGAAAAGGATATGGTCCTGTAAGCATGTCGTGGTGGTTATTTGCCTAAGTAATTTTTTGCTATTAACGGCATATCTTTTTCTTTATAATGGGATAAACAGCCGATCATTCGTATTAAAAAATGGCATTTTTCTTTTAATATCAAAATAACACCTCTTATTGGAAAACCCTATATCAACCATAAACACGTGTTATTGTTGTTGTAATTCCAAACAATTGAAATGACTATAACTCACTTGATTATGATTCGATCTCAAATAAATTTTGTGGACGTATATATCTTATATCAGTGTATATAATTGCAAAACTACAGTTTTGATTTTATGGGCGAAAATGTAAAATCTACAAATCACACTTTTATTAACAAAGTTGAGCGAATTTCGATTTCTAAGGTATTTGTTGCCCTTGTACTCATAAAGGTCCATATCCGTGATAGTTTTCAGATTTTTCGGCTGAAAGGTGTCCAATCGCGAGGGGGGGGGGGGGGGGGGGGGCACACATTTTTGGTACATCTTGCCTTCCCATGGACCCCCTAATTCATAAAATGATTTTTTTATTTCAGATTCTAAAAGCTCTAATCAAGGCCTTACATTTGATGCCCCACGTGACTACCTTTGATTAAAAAAAATTTTTAAGGGCCAATTCGTTATTGGGGGGGACCCCCTTAAAAAAATTTTTTATTTTTGTTAAGACCTTAACTTTTGAGAGACCATCACTACTGACCTGTTCACAAAGTTTGAGCATTTTAGCTTCTATAGTTTCTGATGAAATCAGCTGTGACGCACGGACAGACAGGTCGCGAAATTGTCTTTGTAAAAAATTTTTACAAAGACCTTAAAAATGGGAAATCCGATTTTGAATTTCGTTCGTTTAGATTAGTATGAATACTGATTAATTTCCTAATAATTTGTTGCGATTCCGAATTTGTGTTAGTAGTAAAAAATAAAAATTAAATTTGTAATGGGTTGAATTTTTGATGATAGATTTTATTTAAAACAAAGCTGAACTCTTTCCTTATCCGTATGTGTTCGTTCTTTTTCAGGAGGAAGGGAAGCCGAAGGTGAGTATGCTGCCGAGGGGGTAGGGCTTAGATAATCTGCTGGCTTAGCGTTTTGAATTAGAGTAGATTGATGTGGTTTTTGAATTTCGGTTGAAAGTTTGGTTATTCGGTTCTGGATAACGATAGTTACTTCGTTGTCCAGAATTTGTACTGAAACGGATTTGTCCGTCAAAATTGTTTGCTAGATTGCTCTGATTCCGATATTGACCCTAGTAGTTGTTTGATTGGTTATAAGTTAAGTTTGTGTTTCGGCTCTGTCTATTCTCGTTAGCCCTTTAAGAATGTCCCGGTCTACTTGATTGTTCAACATCAGAATTTCGATTATTTTTATGACTGTTAGTATTTTTATCGGGATCACTACCGAACATTCTTTTTTCACAGTCCCTTTTCACTTTTCTGTACTCATATCTTAAATTTGAGTTTTCGAAACGTATTTCTGTTATTTTATCTAGAAGGATTCCCTACGTCATTTCTTTAGCAGTGTTGATGGGAATCGCGTCAACATTATCAAGATCCACGTCCGGGGAATGTGTTACACCCACTTTTTACTCCACGAGAGCCACTATGGCCCTCAGGGAAATTGGGGTGCTCCGGCGGGGCTTATGGTCCCGGTTTAGCTCGTCCGGAGACGGGCGTGGGGCGCCACTCGCTTGTCCCTTAAGGCCCCAATTAGCCGCCAAGCAAGAATGCGGCTTACCGGAATAATCACGACGCGATTTGGCCGAACCCTAACTATCAAGCACACACGGACTATCACTCAAACCCTACACCTGCACAACCGTACTCCTCTACTCCTTCCTAGCACTAACCTTCGCCGGGACCACTACACCAACCCCGAACACTTTGATTCTCGATATCACTAATTTCACTCTATTATATTAAACTTTTACTTCGACTTGCCTCTCAAGCCGCACCCGTTACAATCCGCAATCTGAAAAAAAGATCTTTACCTTTCTTGCTCTAAAAGCGTAAATTTCTTCTAAAAGCGTTAATTCGTTTCAATGAAATACGACTGGGTAAAATTTCCAAAACATTAATCCAATTCGCCAATTCAATATAATTAAACATGTGATTCACGGTAAAACTAAAAAGGACTTACTTCTACTGTGTACCTACAAGGGGCCCCTCCGATGGTTGTATTCGTCAGTGCACTTTCTGATTATTCCTCTAACATCTGGGCTTTGCTGGTCGCTTCGATTTCAATCTTCCTTTCTTCCGCAATTGCTGATTCTCGCTGTCTCACACTTATGATTTTCTCTGCACTTCGAATTTCCTCCGCACTTAAAATTTCCTCCGCACTTCTTGCTACTGCTCAACTTCTGCTTTGCCGCACACAATAGGAAAGGAAAAAGAGGAGGCGCGTCATTCTTCGCACGCTTTTATAGCTTTTCCGCTCCCCTCTGGTGGTGAGCACTCCAAGTGCGGCTGAATCAGCTGAACATAATTTACTAACAGTTTGGCCTGTCAGTGGTGTTTGTTTACTTTCATTGTTGAGTTCTGATTGTTGTTTAAGTTGTTCGGTGTGCTTTTTCAGCTCAGCCTGATGCTTTTTCACAATTTCATTGATGTGTGTTGATATAACTTGCTCTACCCATTGATCAAATGGTAATGTTAAAGCTGATCCTGATGATGATACAGCTTCAGGGAATAAGCGTTGTAAAAGATCTCTTAACCTATCTTCTTGATTGTGTGGAGTTGTGATAGGTACTTGTTGATTGTTCTTTTCTTTTTGTTCCTGTAACTGGTTCATTAACATATCTTCTTTGTTAATAAGATTCCTAATGTTGGCTTCGTATTCTGCAATTTTTTTGTTCTTTCTCCTGCACTGTAGTATTCATTTTACTCAAAATGTTACGTAAATCTTGTGGTTCGCTGGCCTGTTCCATATATTGCCTGTTCAGGTCTTCAATTTGAGACGTTAAATTATGAACATGATATTGTGAATTTGTTTGCATTAACATAAGGTCTGATTTGGCTTGATCCAATGCTGCTTGCAAATTATTATTATTATTGCCCATTTGAATCAGTTCGGATTTAGCATTGTCCAATGCTGACGGCAGATTATTAATTTGCATTTGAGCGTCGGCCTTCTCCTCGTCCACTTCATTCTTTTGGCAAATGAGCTTATTTTCAGTTTCCTTAAAACTTATCATTAGAGAATTGTTCTGATTGGTCAAATGCAATATTTCATTACGTAATGCGAGGTTTTCATTTTTCAATTGAGTCAATTCTTCGTTTTGAGGTTGCAGTATTTCCAAAACTTGATTCACAAATGAATTGCGTTTCGCGTTGTCTTTGAATTGGTTTAGATAGTTGATTTGAGCTAAGAGCAATTGTGGATCAAAATGTTCACTTTGCATTTTAAGCAAATTGTATTGCTCTTTCATCTTCTCAATTTGCTCATTCATGTCTTGGGTTGAGTTTTGCAATTTAGCTTTCAAACTTTGAATTTCTTCCATATATCCTTTGACCGATGCATTGTGCTGCACTTGCTCATTATTAAGAGTTGTTCGAAGTTCCCGTAGCTTAGCTTGAATACCTGCTGAAGCAGCTTGTTCCTCTTCAGTTGCCTTTTCTTTTTCTTCAAGCTTCTTGCGTAACTTTTGAACAATATCATCGCTCCATTCAGAATGATTAGCTGTAGTATCTTGCTGTTTGTTTAAGAGATCATCAATAAGTATTTGGATTACACCTCGTGTAAATTCGGCATGTGATAAGATGGACATCACTGAATTTACAGTCGGAATTGGTAAATCTTTCTTCAAAGCAGCAGATGTCAAATTTGCTTCGGTTTTCTTTTTAACTTTAGTTTGTTTGTTTTGAGCTTTTGGTGAATGAACCTGCTTCGCCAATTTCTCATCGGGTTGTTTAGTTTCTTTATTTTGCAAGACTGGCGTGTTTTCAGTAGGAGAGTCTCAATCTTTGCAACAACTTCCTTAATCACAGCTACCGGCGCTTCTCATTTCGACTGTTTTGCTTTCTTTTGCTCTTTTGACGGATTCTTAGGAGTTTGAGGCCTTGCAAGTTCAACTGCTTCCTCCTTCGCTTCCTTCACCTCCTTCACTTCTTTCACATGCCTTTTGCTAACAACAACCTCTTGAACAATCTTTTCTTGGACGTCTTCTACTGGGCTAAGAGATTCATCATCTGAATCCTCCTTGACAACATCTGGCTCGATCTTGTTAGTAGCGCTTGCATTATTGGATGATGATTTGGGGTTACTTTTTTTCGCTTATTAGTTTTCGTTCCGTGGTGAGCATGTAATCGTTTCGAACTTGATCCGGCACGTTTCGACTTAGTTCCATAAAGTTTTTCTGCCAGAAGACGCTTTCCAGTTGCCATTTCTTCAAACGTTTTGCCACGGAAAAACTTATGGATAAAAATTAGTGAAATCGGCGATGTTAAAAACACACAAGCGATAACGATAATTATGTGCTAGTCCATGTTTGCATAGTTCCTGTCAAATCTTTGATTCAACTGTGAATTTCAAATGAATCTACCGGAATTGTGTAAAACTCCCGTAATTTTGTCGTCTATCTAGAGCCTTATTGTCCAATGTATTTCCTTTCACTTCAATATTCGCATCCAAATAAGCAGGGTCAATGAATGTGGGACTATCCCATGAAGGACCAAACGGGCTTCCGTGTCCTGTATGTCGGAATGAGTCATGCACTGGGCGACTAATATCATTGTTAGGTTTTGATTTTTCCGAAGTATTTCTGGGAAACATTCCAATTTCAAACATGCGTTGATTCTGACCTTCACTCGATGACAACTATGTTTGCTTAAAACTAAAAATAATCGTATTTAAACAACTATTATGAATACAATTTGGAGTGGCAAACAAACCCTAGTCGAGTGCGGCTTAGCTTTCTGACTATACCGAGTCACGCGAATGCTACGATAGTGTTCGGGGTGAGGTAATACTGGTGCCCTTCTGTTTTATCCGTAACAAATGCTTGTAGTAAATACATAACTCATCTTTTTTGTATTTAATTTTTTTTTTTGTAAATTTAATGCTAGATCACTTACGGTGTTTATTCTAAGTTCGCTGATCATTCGATAAATTTCGTATGGCTCTGCATCGGGCTTGTAGCGTAGTTGTAGTGCTTTTCTGACGGCATTCCAATCGTTTGGCTCCCTTATATTGATTACAACATCCTTCGCTGCTCCTTGGATCTTCTTAAAAAAGATGTGCCGTGTTACTACTCGTTTAATTCCGGATCTTCGATATCGTTGAGATAGAATTCGGTGTTGCTGATGAAGAAGTTGATTGAGACATCCCCTGTCCTAGTAAATGCCGCCATGTGCCGTATCTCTTTCATGAGTTTATGAGATGGGTCCAATCCATGAATTTGAGAGATCGTCATTTGATTAATGGCTTCGGTCAAATGGCTAATTTGATTGTCTGTACTGCTGTTGTTAATGAAAAGTTGTACTGCTGCTGCAAGTTGTCCGTATTCTATCTATTTTGCGAGAAGCTTCTGCTCCAATTCGTAAATCTTTGCTTCCATCGTTCATTGTGTTCTTATGTCGGTGAAAATAGCATACCGCTTCTCCCTTCTAATTTGCATGCCCCATCACACTTTCAATTAGTTAATTTAAGTTCATTCACTTTTTGTTAATAGCAAGAGATTCGGCAGCCTCACCGGAGATTTTATACAGCTTTAAGGCCTTGATTTCGCTGTTCTTGCTTGAAATTATTAATTTTTTTTAAAGGGGATAGTTTAATACTGTTATTTTAAATTGCTGGTTATCACCGATTTGCGATTTTACTTTTCCGATACATTTATGTATCGTCCGAATAGTAAAACGGTTTTAATTTGCATTACTTGTTGCTTTACCGACTGCGGCAATTCCGTGGTCGTGGGCCGAGCGGACAAAAAAAAATAAAAATTTAGTATTTAGTTGAACTAATTTTCACTATCTTTGTTTATAGCACAGATTACAAGGATCGTATCTTACGGTTACGCGACAACTGAGAGAGAAGTTACTTCTCATCGCGAATTTATAATTTCGTACTCGTAATTGCTGACGCCCCGTCTGGCTTTTTAGCATTTTCTAGAAACGATTCTAATCTTTCCAGGTGGTGTCAGTTTTACCTGAATCTAGAAATAATTCATCTTGGAAATCAACTGCAGATGCATGGGAATGTTTTTGTATGTGGAACGTGGTGTATCATATGTAACTACCTAGCTTACAAGTAGCTGCCACAAAGTAGAGTATCAGATATGTGAATTGTGGATCTTTATGGTACAATTCACTATCGCATCTCCAAACTTTACGTCCGCAAGTGGATATTGTGGTCAACTTCGACATGGGATTGTAAAGTGAAACAAGTTGGGTAGACAGACTTATGCTCATGTCAGAAGGGTTTTGTACTCAACTTACAAAATGCAGTAACCAGTAACGAATGAAATCAAGAAACATGTCATGTTCGAGGATCATAGTATTATTAGCAAAAATGAAAGAATTTTGACTTCTGAGGTATTTGTTATAGTTATACCCACAAATATCTCCCTTGATAATTATTTCAGATTTTTTAAGATCACGGGTGTCCATTCGCGAGGGAGGAAACACATTTTTCATGTATTCCCCCCCCCCCCCCCCTATGCACCCACTGAAGCAAAAACTATCAGTTTAAGAACTGTTTTGAAAAGCTCTCATAGAGAACTTTCAGTTGATACTCATATCGGCTACCTTTCATGAAATTTTTTTTCAGGGGCCACTCCTCTGTACTGTAATCATCGATTCATGGCCTGTTTTTTAGAATCTTAGAATGGTTACAAAGCCCTTTTGCTAGGAGCTCTCTCCTGCCTTTCCGACTTGTTTCAATTGTATATACTCATCTTCATGATACCTATCATTCCTGAAATTTTCATGCAAATCCTATCAAAGCTGTAGTTTCTAAGTCAGTAAAAAGCGCATATGGTTCCATAGCCATATGTTTCCATAGTAATACAGGGCATATTGTTCCATAGTAATGCAGGAAAATTCAAATCGCTATAACTTCGTTAAATATTATTCGATCTTTATGAAACTTTCAGAAAAGATCAATCTTATAAATAGTCATCTGTTTGCTAAATTTTATTGAATTTAAGGGTACCGTTGGATTTTATTCAAGAAAACATAAAATCGATAAATCATACTATTACTAACAAAGTTGAGTGAACTTCGACTTCTCATGTATTTGTTGTTGTTGTACTCATTAAGGCCTACATCCATGATTTTTTTCAGATTTTTCGGATGGAAGGTGTCCAATCGCGAGGGGGGGGTACGCGAAAAGTTCGTACATTTCCCCTTTCCCTGTCCCCCTCGGTACTCATAAGGCAATTTTAAGACTTGTTTTGAAAAGATCTCGTTAAGACCTTTCCAATGACACTCTACTCGGCTACCAATGGTGAAAATTTTTGTTGGGGGGTCACTTCCCTATATTGCGAGACCCCCCTTAAACCCCTTTGAAAATTTTTTCAAGAGGTCACCACTTCTGACCTTTCCACAAAATTTCATGGCTGTAGCCTCTATAGTTTCGGAGAAGAAGTGCTGTGCTTTTATACAGCGCTTTGAAACATTTTGAGAAAACTTACATAGAAGTTAGATATGTTGTATAGCATAAATCTTACAATCTTGTAAAAATCTTTCCAGTGAGGATGTGGAGTGATGTGGAATGTATTAGCATTACAAAAATACTTTCCTGAAATTTACAAAGATAAAAAACTTGCATTTAATATCAATTGATTTCCGAATGCAATACAAATATCAAACCATAGCATTAAGCCACAAAATAAGTCCACATTTTTGGCGAATCAATTCTCTAACATCTCTATAGCAATCGTTCAAATAATGACCTTAAATTAACCTCTCATCTGCCGTCCATCACCCAACCAACAGCTTGACCATAAAATGACCAAAGCAAATGTTCCTCATACAATCCACAGGAGTCCTAGAGGCAGTAACCCAATCAAAACATTTAACAATTCAATTTCCTAATGAATGCCGGACATGGTCAACCTGGTCACTTACCCCCAGGAAATTCACAGAAAAATTGCATTGAATGGTTCAACCGTTAACATTTCATTTTCACTACAGTCATGGGTGTAGGATACAATTCCTTTTGCATAGAGTTTATATAAGATAAATTACTTGTAAAAGAAATACGATTATGTAATTTATCAGTTTTATTTTATGAGAAAAAGCATTCAATTTAAACATTAAATTCAATTTCTTAATTAGAAGAAACATTATTTAATATCTTAACTTCTTCTACTGAGTTCCATTCATTTTCAGAGAGTGTACACTTGAAAATAGACCAGCCAATAAAAGGACATTCGTTTAACAAACTGTCTAACACTCATCCATTATTAGAGTATGAGCAAGATATTAAAAACTGTCTCGACTTGATAAATACGCCAAAAGGATGTGCCAGTCTTTTTCATTTCCACTTCTATTTGTGTACGAGAATTTCGATCCTTGCCCAACGGGTGGTCCGCAAAATGACAAATGTATCCATTATTGAATTCGAGTCTTTAGTGCCATACGTTCCCGAGCTCTATTGAATCAACACTTTATTTTGCTATTTTGCTACAGGGAAACAAAACTAGATGACACCCCTATTCATGCGACCCTCCACATTTTATACATTAGGGACACAAGTATCACCGAAGAACCCGTGTTTATCTTCAATTGAAATTGTAACGAAAACAAATCAATTGTTGGCAAGAAGTTGCTTTTTCATTTTTGCTCGGTATAGGAAAATCATTTTCAACAAATGGGAAGACATAAGTGTGAAGATATCCTTGAATTTTCTTGAGAACAGATGTTGAGCTCCGTGTACATTGCATGGGCAGTTTTCAACCCTTGCAATGTTTTAGTGCTGTGATATTGCTTGATTAGGTTGCTCGCCCAGGTGGTGAATGTTTGAGTGGAAATGGACTTAGTAGTTCCACGTATTTTTGTTATGACCAACATTTGAATCAATTGAAATACGGAACTTACTGACATTGTTGGTGATTTGCGAAAATTACCTTAAAGTCCAATAAAATATAATTGCATACTGGCCTGTAAGGCAAATGGAATGCAAATGGTTTTGATTTTAGAAATGTGTGTCGAAGTATAACTAGGACACACATTTATAAAATCAAAATCTTCTGCCCATTAAATATTTAATTTGAGCTAGAAAATGTAAAGTGAATGAATTTTCCCAGTAATATTTGTTAATATATATGTAAAGTACTCCTTATTAAACAAATATTACTGGGAAAATGCATTCACTTACATTTTCTAGCTCAAATTAAATATTTAATGGGCAGAAGAATAAAGGGTGATTCGTAACAAGTGTACACATTTTTGTCGAAAAAAAACATAGTTTTTATGAAGATTGAGCTATAATGTTTATTTGTTATGAAAATTTGGTCCCTTACAATTAAATATGAAACATTACTTTGGGCATATGTGCACCTCGTGCTGCTTTACAGACTATCAAACGATGATATTTTCGCAAATTTCCGGCGTTATTAGGCGTATGGTGGCTCGAATATTGTTTTTTGATGCTTCAGTAGTCTGGAGAGCATCAGCGTAAATACGATCCTTCAGAAATCCCCAAAGGAAGAAGTCACAAGGAGTCAGATCACATGACCTCGCCGGCCAATTTATGGGTCCATTTCGTGAAATTATTCGATTTCCAAACTTGGTCTTCAATAAATCGATTGTTTCGCGTGATGTGTGACATGTAGCGCCATCTTTTTGAAACCAAATGTCTGTCGAATCCATTTCAGCCAATTCTGGCAAAAAAAAAAAATTCTAACATGCTTCGATAGCGCAAAGAATTCACGGTAACCGCATTTCCCTCATCGTTTTCAAAGAAATACGGACCAATGGCTCCATCCCACCAAAAACCACACCAAACAGTGACTTTTTCGGGAAACTGGGTTGCTTATTGAATTTCCATTGGGTTTGTATTGCTCCAATAACGACAGTTTTGTTTATTTATTTATTTATGTTGCGATTAACAGAGTTACCTCTAATACAAACGCTGAAGTAAATACTAAGAAACACACAAAATTAACAAATTAGTAAACTAATAAGTTTTTGTTTAAGTAAATAAAGAGAACGAGGAAAAGGACCAATTTGTAGACGATCATGATTGCGAGGTAGCCTTAGCAGTGGAAAATGGAAGTACGGGTTGATCCGAGCAAAAGGTACAAGAAAGATACTAGCATTTCTACCCGAGCGCAGATTCAGCCTATAATAAATTCGAGAATCAAGATTTGTATCCGTAAGGCGGTTACATATTTTAAAGAGAAGACATTCATCAAGTATCAATCTGCGAATTTCAAGAGAAGGAATCTGAAGGAAGGACAGGCGATTTTCGTAGGTCGCATAAGGGATTTTGAATTTGAAAAATAGAAAACGGGTGAACTTCCTCTGGACAGATTCAAGGAGAACAATCAGAAAATCAATTTGAGGTGACCAAATTTGAGAACAGTATTCAAGAAAAGAACGTACGATACAGATAAAAAGTTTGATAGTAGACTTAGGGTTAGAATAAATAGAAGTATGCCTAAGAACAAAACCCGAAACACGGGAAGCTCTAGTGACTAAGTTTATAATGTGAAGGTTAAATTTGAGCTTTGGGTCGAAGATAACCCCTAAGTCTTTCACCTGATCCACTACTGTTAGATGAGTTTGATTCAGTAAATAGGAATGGGATATTGACGAACTTTTCAACGAAAACGACATTTTGTGGCATTTTGGTACATTTAAATTCAAAAGGTTAGCCTTACACCTAGAAGACAGAGATAACAGATCGTTTTGGAGAATATGACAGTCAGCAGGCGAGTTGATTACTCTGTAGATCTTCAAATCATCCGCAAATAAGAGACAGGAAGAGTTAAACACTGATGGGAGATCATTGATAAACATGGTGAAAAGGAACGGACCTAAGATGGAACCTTGTGGAACTCCAGAGCAGGGATGAAATGACTTAGAAACCGAGTCATCAATGATAACTTGGCATGTTCTAGAAGCTAGGTATGAAGTTAACCTTGACAAAATGGAGCCACTCACACCATAATGCTGCAATTTGCAAATAAGAATGTCATGGTTGACAGTGTCAAATGCCTTAGAGAAATCAGTGTAGATAGTATCCACTTGAAGACTGTCATTTAAGGCTACCGCCACAGTGTCAGTAAGTTCCAAGAGATTGGTTATGGTAGAACGATTTGGCACAAAACCATGCTGCTCAGGAGCTATTTGGGAACAAAGAGAAGAATAGAGCTCTAGGTGGACAATTCGTTCTAAAATTTTAGAAAAGGATGAAAGTTTTGAGATAGGGCGGTGATTCTCCTCCATGGTCGGGTCACTACTTTTGTGTATTGGAGTAACATTAGCAATGTTGGAGCAATCTGGCATGTGACCTGTTGTCAAACTTAGATTGAAAAACTATGAACGTTGAAAGCTAATGGTAGATGCTAATGCTTTAATAAAGAAATTTGGAATGCCATCTGGCCCAGGTCCAACGTAAGGATCCATAGAGTTGATAATAAGTTCAACTTGAAGAGGATTCGTGACTATCGAGGTGATAATAGGCGAAGGCAATACGGAAAAAGTGGAAGGTATAGCAGTCTTGTTACATGAAGAAAATGTAGAGGAGAAAAAGGTGGAGAATAAGTTAGAAATTTCAGAAGGGGAAGAAGCAGTCTTGCAATTCCACTGAAAAAAAATGTACTTGAAGATCTTTGAGCTTTAACAAAAGACCAAAAAGGCTTAGTTTGGTAGGAATGAAGAGACTTTTCGGTATTGTTATAATATGCTCTTTTGGCTCTCAGAACCTCCATATTGGCAATTGACCGATAGCTAACAAACTCTTGACGATAATCAATTGTTCCATGAGATTTCCACAATTTATGAGCTTTATTCTTATTTTTAATGGCTTCCTTAACATGCCTCGTAAACCAGGGAGGATTAGCGCCTGCTGAGGAGGCATAAAGTGGAGTGAAGTTATGGATACTAATAAATAGAAAGGAAAAGAATTTTGATATTGCTTTTTCACAATCCAAGTCAGCAAAGAAACTTCGCCAGTCAATGGTAGAAATATGCGTGGAAATTGAATGGAAATCGGATTTGTAAAAATTGAACCTAGGCCGCGTACGAGTTTTGCATCGTGCTAGATATTTCAAAGAAAGGACCATAGAGAGGGGAGGGTGAAATGAGTCATTGTCTAGATACGGAACTGCCGACCGAGATACAGAAAGATGTTGATCAGCAACGTTGGAAAGCACTAGATCCAGCAGTTTGTCGTTAACATTATGTACAGAATTAAATTGAGAGAGGGAGCAGTGATTTAAAAAAGAGAAAAGAACGATGGATAGATTATTCGTAGAAGACGGAACTGATGCAGGAAAAGATGACCAAGAAACCCAGGGTGAGTTGAAATCTCCACAAATTAATAGAGGGGAGTCTGGGAAGAAGGAGTCAATGTAAGATGAAAGCTCATCAAAGAACGTTTCATATGTAGGAATCGAAGAGTTACAAGGAACGTAAGTAGAGGCAACAAGAAGAAACTTATTGTGCGAGGTTTAGACTTTTACAAGAATACATTCCATAGGAGAAGACGGAGAGAAATTCGAACAGGCTGAAGCTGACAAAGTCTTCTTAGTAGCTATCAAGACACCCCCGCCATCCATTTTAGATGAAGCTGTGATGTCTCGATCCCGTCTAAAGATATTGTGTTCAGTCAAAAGTTCATTATTAAGGATACTTCCATTCAACCACGTCTCTGTAAGACAGATGATATCATCCGACGCGGTAAAGCAAGACGTATTAAAAATATTGAATTTGGTCCTTAGTCCCCTAACATTTTGATAATAAATTTTAATGTTATTGATGTATTTATTGTTTATTCACATACCCATCCAAATGAAAATGTGCCTCATCGCTAAGGACCAATGATTGAGAAAAATTCCCATTTTCCTCCAGCTGTTGAAGGTTCCAATCGATGAAACGTCGTTTCATCTCATGATCCAATGGCGTCAGACGTTGAGTTAACTTGATTTTGTATGCATGAACTTTCAAATTGCGAGTTGAAACTCGTTGCAAACTTGAATAAGAAGTATTTAACTGCTGTTATCGACGACGCAAAGACACTTTCGGGTTCTCACGAACATGATGGCTTACAGCTTGAAGTTTTTCAGGTGTGCGGACTGTGGGCTTATGAGGGACTTTTTTTCGGTCCAACAGAGTATGGTTCTCCAAGAAATTCTTCACAATTCTTGAAATAATCCACGAACTTGGTCGATTATGTGGACCAAAAAATTCACGTAGCGTGCAAAATGTTTGCACTGGCGATTCATTATTTTTGTAAAAATTTTAACAATAATAAAACGTTTGGCTGTGTGTATGATGCCATGGTTAAAATTGTATAAGACCAAACTGTCATAATCTGTCAATATATGGACCTAAATTTAGTGATAAATAAGAGTTAAGGCCCATTTGCGTGTGTACACTTGTTACGAATCACCCTTTAGCTGTATACAGAAGGAAAGGTTGGATTGAATTCACTCCATTGGATCATGTGAAGTAGATGCGAATAGTGGATGAGTGTTGAAATCATTGTAAATATTTCAAAAATTTCATTAAGACAAAAATATTTAAGTGTAGTATTACAGGATCACCATTTGGTAGACCATTGCCGTGTTATGTTGTACAGTAAGTGGGACCTACCGGCCTCTTACGGGGAGCCCTCTGCGTAAACTTAACCTGCGCACTCCTGTAATTACCTCTTACCTATCTCTTAAGACCTCGTCAGCAGAACACTCAGTTCTAAGTTTTACAGTTATTTCCTTTATTGTCCGTTTCTTTTACATTGATACACTTCATACAATTTTCCTAGTCGATTTCCATAAAGTGGGTCACCTGCAGGCACTCCTTCGCTCGATGATGGGCTCGTATCTCCTTTTTTTATCCTGCAGCGCAACTCCTTCGTCACTGGAAAGGGGCCCGCTCAGCAGCTGAAGAGGAGAGGCTTGCGAGTCTGCGTAGGTCATGAAGCTCCTTCTGTTTGAGCTCGTTATGACTTCCACGATGGCGCTTGATGTTGGCTGCGCACTCGCTGGTATCTAGTAGTGCCTTTATCCTGGCGAGGTACTCCTCTTTAGTGATTGGCCGGGGTCCTGTTCATGGCTCCCCCTGGAGCGGCTACTCCAGACTACGTTGTGGGGCCGGCTTAATTCCTCTGGCTCTGTCAGTTGACAACGAGTGGGCTGACTTGTAGACACTAGATAGTCCTGATGTCCTGGACTGATGCATAGCTGTCTGGAGCGCTCGTTGGTCAGCATGACTGAATTCTTCCATAAACTATTGTTCAGCCCGCAAAAGTGAAAATCTTAAGCGCTGGATAGCAAAATGGCATGAACCCCAAAAGACTGGTTGAGGATCACAGCTCAAGCCAACACCTCATCCCTTACCCTCTGAATATCTCCACACAACACCTCAGGCTGAAATTTCAATCGTGAATGTCGCGTAATTTACTGAACGTTGCAGATTTGTTGGGTAAGTGGGTAGCAGCATGCTCCCCAGTAGATTCGAATCAGAAACTGAGCTACCAGTACTCCATTAAGTGCTTATATTTGGTTATGGAGTGATTTTATCCTCCGATTTTCCCTAAAAACTGCTAAATATGCAAACATGTGAGCTCCCATTCCACGGAATCTCTTCTTCATCTCTTATCGTTTGTATGTAAACTGAAAGAGCCAACAAACGATATTCACTTGTGGAAGAAGAACGAGGACGGTTTTTGAGGTGATTGTAGCCTCTCTAGAGCTCTCATCTGGTTGACTTACGCTCGCTCGCAAGATACGTTTTGCTACTATTTTTTCTTCTTCTTCTTCTTTCTGCGCCCGTTATTATTTTCTGCTGGCTGACTCGTACTTGCTTATGAGAAACATACCCCTGCCATCTCTTTAATTCCACCGCATACCTGCTGTATGAGACAACACATTTTGATCGCAATTCCATAATTCTAACCGTGCAAACGATCGTAAAGCAGAAAGTTGCTGATACCTTTTAGTATTGATGCCATTGGCTGGTAAAGGTATGAGGCGGCGCATTTGCATATTCACAACACATGAAAATGATGGCAGCTTGGCGGGCCCATTGATTGCTGCAAATGTGCTCTCTGTACCATTTATGAAAAAAAGCACGGACAAATCTCGCATTTAGCCTAATAACGAATGTACTGAGTCATCGTGAATTAAAACCTTCATTTGCAGATGAAGAAGATGAATGTGATAGGTATGCCAAGCTTTTAGCCAAAAAGATTAGAGAATTTCTGAAGGATGAGAGGGAGTGAATTATGTATGAAATAGATGGTTTATTTATCGAAAAAATTAAACGAAGGTCATTTCCGAGAGATAAACCATCCCCTATATATCCGCACTTTTCTAGACCGTCATCAGCGTCAAGTTGATACACATTATCAAAGCAACCTCTGCGTGCCTAGTCGCCATTTCCTGAACATTATTCAACATGATACTAAGGGCCTTTGACGAGGAATGATACTTCAAATTTGGAAATAACTTCCACTCCATTACTACCACCAATGCCTCAAAATATCGATGATAATCTAATTATTTACTCCAATCAGACTAACTCCTCAGACTCCGTTAATATAATATCGGGTGAAACCATTGTGCCCTTCAGGTAAAATATAATTCATACAGCATTTATGAAGATTTTGAGCAGTTTAATACGAGTGAATAAATAATAACATTGGTCGAAACACTGACTAATATTTTTGTATACCTAGTGTTTAATAAAGTAGTCCGCGTGGCTCAGTGGTTAGAGCATTGAGCCCGTAAGCTGAAGGTCTCTGGTTCAAGTTTTGTTGGCGTCAACGAGATTTAGTTCGAGTGGTTCTTCGGACGGACTATAAGCCTGTTCAGTTAAGATACGCGCTGGTTTAAAAATCAGAACGTATTGTAGCTGGGTGGACGGGACACACGGCCAAAGCGTGATAATGATCATATCACCTTGTGGAGTGCCAATACATTAGATCATGATAATGAGATACTCTGACTATCTCTAAGCGAAGGCCCGAAAGGGGCTGTAGGGCTACGAAGAAGAAGTGTTTAATAAATAAAGCATTTTTTATAAGTATCAGAAATTTTCTACCTTACCTTTAATTCATCTTTCTCAACTTCATTGATGGCTTTGCAAACATCAGGTACAATTTTAGATATAGCCTGGGTAGACATTTAAACAAATAGTGAAGACTTTTATAGCAGTAACTAGTCGTTAAATATCTCAATGTTTTTGCCAGACGATATTTAGCTGATATGGCTTCTCTGAAGCTTGTATTTTTTTTGGAATGATGATTGAAACAGCACTTAGCAAAAATTCAAAGTCTTCATAGCTTATTCGGCAGATGTTGGCAAATTTTACGGATGGTTCATAAAGAAGTTCATAGAATTTTTTTCCATATATTCCCTGCAATAGATTAAAGAAAATAAAAATAAGTCAAAGTAATAGAAGAGTGCTTATGCACAAATTTTGGGTACATTTTGCCTTCCCCTGGACCCCCTAATTCATAAAACGATTTTTCTATTTCTGATTCTAAAAGTTCTAATCAAGACCTTTCATTTGTTACCCCACGCGACTACCTTTGATTTAAAAAAATGTTTAAGGGCCAATTCGTTATTAGCGGGGATCTCCCTTAAACATTTTTTAAATTTTTGTTAAGGCCTTAACTTTTGAGAGACCATCACTTCTGACCTTTTCACAAAGTTTGAGCATTCTAGCTTCTATAGTTTCTGAGGAAATTAGCTGTGAGGCACGGACAGACAGATCGCGAAACTAGTAGGTCTTTGTAAAAAAATTTTTTACAGAGACCTAATAAGTGCCTCTTATAAAATAATTTCAAAATTATCTGGTACAGTTTTTATGGATTTTAACATCCACCAGCTTCTTTGTCGTTTCCTTTCACTTCTTTTTTTATAACAAAAACAGCTTAGCCTAAATGCTATTCCCGATACAAGCTCAACACTCGCAAAAATCAAGAAAAACGCTTGGAGAGGTTTGGAGTTTGCGGCAAATACCAAGCGTCTGGATCTGGCAATACGAGTAAATGTAGAACATATTTTTGACTCAAGCATTTGAATTCAAATAACCGCGAGATTAAATATAAAGGCAAATATAAAAAGATGAGAATACCGAGAATGCCGAGGGCTCTCGCGCGAGAGGTCGAGTGACGAGAGCAACCCTGTAAATTCTCGTTTATTCATACCGTTTGCAATTGTCGAGAAAAATGGATGCGTTAGAAGTCACAGCAGCAGTAAGTTGATATGCTTTTAGCTATTTCAACTATGTGCAAATCTATCATGTAAGGACAGTTAATAAAATGGCGTAAACAGAGACGATGGATGCTCACTATGCATCAAAATAGAACACAGTAAGCATAGATTTTAATTGATTTACGCTTTTATAACTTCTTTCTGTTTGATTTTCACAGAGCTACGATGCAAAGCCAACTTGCAGAATTAGTGGTGAAGCCTCCGGATGAATTTTGAAAATTTACAAGGATGTCATCATCGGATTTTAATTATATATTGAATAAAGTGAAGCCCATCATATCAAAAAAAGATACTCAGCTAAGGGAGGCAATCCCAGCAAAAATTTGTCTTGCAATAACATTGAGGTTCTTGGCTTCGGGAGACAGCTTCGCAAGCCTTCATTACTTTTTCAAGATATCTAGTTCATTGATATCAAAAGTAGTACCCGAAGTCTGTGCAGCATTGAACGAGGTGTTGAAAAATTAAGTTGAGGTTAGTAAATAATACATCCGTCAATATATTGTGTTTATTAAATTGTTGATTGATAAACTGAATCTTTTTTCATAAAAAATTAAAGTGCAAATCATACAAAGTTTTATAGAAAGCATATCAAAAACATGGAAAAATGAGTGAAGTCAATGCATAACAAATACCTCAGAAGTCAAAATTTGTTCAACTTTGTTAATAATAGTATGATCCTCGAATTTCACATTTTCTCCAATAAAATCGTATGGATGCCTTTAAACCCGACAAAATTCAATATTTGACTAGCCTTATACAAGGTCCTTATACTCTGTAAGTTTGATGAAATTCATATCATATTCACGGAAGTGAAATTTCCCCAATTACAACAATAACACACTATTTAGGTATTTTATGGACTTTTCAGTTTTGATTTGATTGTCTTCAAATTTTTTGATACGATTGATGACATAAATGCTTTTGGTATTTCATGATTTGAGTGATTTTTGTTAGTTGAAAATGGAGAAACAATGGATTTCCTTTTAGACGAGCAAATCTCTTTGACATGTTTCTTGATTTTATTCGTTGCCGGTGATTGCATTTTGTACGTTTGGTACAAAACCCTTCTGATATGAGCATAGGTCTGTTCACCCAACTTGTTTTAACTCTTCAACTGGAAAATCCATTTGCTCTGAAATTCCAGTCCAGGCATCTGCGGTTTTTTTGTCCTTGTGAAATGGATGCGTTGGATCCTATAATACAGGCTCAGTTTGGTAGACTTCTAAAAAATTAAGTTCTATGTCGTTACTCCACATTGCCTAAATACGTTTTCGCGCTGCCTCGCGAGGCCCTTTGACTCGCGCACACAATAACGACAAGGGCTGGAGAGCTGAGGAGGTGAGGTGATACAAAGCATGTAGGCATCGGAGTCTAACTTTCTGTGCGTAAATGATATTCACCTCTCAACCACAAAAACATGGTCTTAGAAACTAGTTTGTTAATAAAGTAGTAAATATGGTACTTCCAAGTGTTGTTGTTTTTTCTAAGAACAGTTTCATATAGCCGTTGCGACATTCTCTCTTCTTAGCAACACAGCCCCTTTCGGGCCTTTGCTTCCTACAAACAGTGCCTCCAACTGTCTCGGTCCGTTGACCGCGTCATCCAATTCCGAAATCCGAGCAGCGATGAACTGTCTTCGTCAACCGAGTCAGACCAGCGTTTCCTCGCTTTCCCCACTGGCCGCCGGCCTTCAGTTCTCCCAACGCATACCTACTTGGGTATCCGTTGTTTGTCCATACGATTCATGTTTTCAGCCCATTGCAGCTTCCGCAGTCTTACAATCGTTGAGACTTCCGGTTCGTCAAAAATTTCATACAGCTCATGGTTGTATCGAGTTCGCCATTGGTCCCCGTCTGGCTTCGCTCCGACTTTTCGCCTCAGGACCGGTCACTTAAAGGCGTTCAATGTATTTGCGGATGCTTGAGTTAGGGTCCATGTTTCACACACATAGCATAACACAGGTCTTATCACAGATTTGTATACATGGAGCTTTGTTTTTCTGTGTATGCAGCTGGTCTTCAAGATCGTCAATATTGAATAAAATATTTTATTTGCGAGCTGTATTCTTCGGCATATTTCGTCTCTTTCATTGCCCGTTTTCGTTATTTTGGCGCCTAAATACATGACTTTGCTAACATTTTCTATACTATATTCACCAAGTGTGATATTTTGTGCATTTGGGGTATTCTTCCTCGACTGCGTCATGAGCTTTGTTTTATTTTCGTTGATTTGCAGCCCTACTAGTTTTGCTTCACTGTCGAGTTTCGGAAAGAGTTCTTTGGCAATCGTTAGTGACCGTGACAGAATGTTCATGTTGTCCGCATAAGCCACTACTTGGCTCGACTTGTATAGTAATGTACCTCGTGTATCGACAGGTAGCTTCCTCATAACGTACTCATGAGCCAAATTGAAAAGCAATGGGGCCAGCCCATCTCCCTGCTTTAGTCTGATATTTGTGTCAAAGGCATCGGTGAGTTGATTATTGATGCGGACTTGGGAGGTCGTCGACGTCATTGTCATTTTGGTAAGACGGACTAATTTGGCTGGGATGCCAAAACCAAGCATTATTTGGCACAGTACGTTACGATCAATACAGTCGTATGCTTGCTTGAAGTCAACGGAAATTCGGTGTACGTCTATGTTGAACTCCCAGCATTTTTCAAGTACCAGCTTGACTGTGAACAATTGCTCTGTTGTTGATCAACCTGCCCTAACACCACCTTGATACTCCCCAATAATACTGTTGGCGTATGATCCGATTTTATTTTCTAAGATTTTAGAAAATATTTTGTACGCCGTAGAAATTAGAGATATGCCTCTATAATTTTCGCACTGTAGCTTGTCACCTTTTTTGTGGATAGGGAATATAATTGATTCGCTCCACTCTTTTGGCATATATTCTTGTTGCCAAATGTGCTGAATGACTTTGTGAATAGCTTGATAAACACTACTGCCACCATATTTGATGAGCTCCACTGGAATCTCATCAATGCTCGGCGCTTTATTATTCTTTTGGGCTTTGATGATGGAACACACTTCATCCAGATTTAGTGGGGTCAATGGAAGCTCTCCGCAGACATCTATAGGTTCCGATGTTCTGGAGCTGTGCGGAGGATTAAGGAGGTGCTTGAAATATGTTGCCCATCTTTCCTTAATCTTGATTTCATCAGCGATGATATTGCCGATGTCATCACGAGAGAGCATGGTTTTTGGGCTGATAGCCACGTTTCAGGCTTTTCACTACTTTGCATGCTTGTCTTGTTTTATTGCTCGCTAAACTTAAATCTATACTCCTCAATTGATCGTCATAGTATTTTCTTTTCTTAGTCCTAATTATCTTATTTGTTACTCTTCTGAGATTTCCATAGTGTTCTCTCTTTGTCCTGGTTTTCCTGCCTACATATTCTTTGTACGCCTGATTCTTTTTATCTAACGCATTCTGGCACTCATCATCGAACCAATCATTCCTGTTACGCCGGGCTTGATGTCCGATTATCTGTTCTGCCACGGTTCTGACAGCCGCCTTCACTTTCATCCAGAGCTCGTTGCTCGTCTTTAACGATGCGTCTGATAAGATGGGAGCCAGCTGGTTGTCGAGGGTCTCCGTGAAATTTTCGGCCACAGACACCGTTTGGAGCCTTTGAATGTCAAATTTTTGTAGCGGGCTGGTCTTTGCTGAATATGCCTTTGACATACGGCATCGATTGTTTAATTGATCTGAGTTACAATTGGCTCCGCTGTATGTACGGACTTCAAGTATGCTCGAGGCCCAACGTTGTTGGATCAGACCATGATCGATCTGGTTTTGTGTGTTGCTATCCGGTGATACCCAGGTCATTTTATGAATGCGCCGATGTGGGAAGCAAGTCGAACGTATGACTAGATTTCTGCTACATGCAAAGTCAATCAGGCGCTGGTCGTTGTCATTTGTTTCATCGTGGAGGCTATATCCTGCAGTCATTCCCCGATGAGAAAGCTCATTGCCAATCTTAGCGTTGAAATCACCCAGAATAATTTTTGTGTCGTTTGTAGGCAATGAGTTTATCAGTCTTCCCAGGCGATTTTAGAATGATTCCTTCGTTTCTCTGTCCTTTTCTCCGGTCGAGGCGTGAACATTAATCAGCCAGATTTTGGAGAATTTCGCTTTTATACGGATTGCACACAACCGTTCATTGACTGCCTTAAAATCAATAACGTGCGATTTGAACTCCCTATCCACAATGAAGGCCACTCCGAATTCTCGTTTTCTAGTAGGCTTCCCACTTTTAAATATTGTGTGCGATCTCATGTCTTGAATGTCGTTTCCAGTCCAATTCGTCTCCTGGACTGCCAGTATTTTTAATTGATATTAACTGGCCTGTTGTAAAACGTCCTTAACAGCGCCAGGGTAATTGAGTGATCTGACATTCCAGGATCCAATGCCATAGTCCTTTTCTCGTTTGCGAGGTCGTTGCCGTGAGTCCAAGTCCAAACAATTAATGATTTTCCAGGGACGGAAAGTTAGCCCGTCGCCCAACCTCCATTCCGGCGGCATGGTTATTACGTCGATTCCGTTATCAGGCGCGGAAGATTCGCCTTCACCCTCTTACGTCCTCACAAAGGAGGTGTAAGCAGGATTTAGTAGCAGAGCTGTAGATGTATTTGCAGTTATGAGCATTTCTCGACATTTAATGTTACATTATTGGGGAACCAGTATACCCAATGTGCACCCCGAGAGCATTTACTACCATTTAGTTGGGGGGGTTTGGGATGAGAAATCATGGAAGCTATGGGTTGGGGAAACAAGGGGTGCCCTCCTCCATTCTCAAACGGGCTTGGGACCGTCTATGGCGGAGTTCGTTGCGATATGGAAAAGTTAAAATTTGTACTGATTTTAATCAGCACCAAAGTGTGGTACTGACTATGTAACCTTCTTGAGTGCTGATAGTCTAACTTTCTCTAAGCAATTGTCAGAGAGGCTGTAGTGCTACAACAAAAAAATTTTTTTTAGCGTGCAAACTTGTATGGTTTAAATCCTCCTGTAATAGCCAAAAGGCTCTTATAAAGCGACACCCCAAAAATCCAGTTTCATCAAAGAAATGTTTGTTTCATCTTGAGCGTCCATAATAATGACTTTGTTTTATAGATTCATTCACATAAAACGAATTGACTCTGTTTTTATTTCATCCAGTCTTTTACGTTTATTCTTGCGACTTCTATCTTAGCATCAAAATCGTATAAAAAGAAGAAAATGAAAAAAATCGGTGGAAATCTTCAAGATACTTAGTGACGTCTCCATGGATTTCATTGTAGCACTCCAGGATATCAAATCAACGTTATTTGTTTAACCACGCTAAAAGCAATGACGAGCGCGTCCTTTTTAGTCACCCAGCGAAAATACTCCATGTCACATGATTTCACACAATTCATGCAAATAGCATTTTTGCATGAATTTTTGTAATCATTCAAGATTCAAAGACGTGGACCAAGTCTTTGGCAAATGCCAAGATATGGAAATCGTTTGCCACGACGAAAGTCCTTTTGTCTAGAAATGAATATTGTCTTTGGGTGAGCTTATCGCGTTCACTTGAAATGAGAAGTGAAGTCGAGCGCAAATCCTTTTCGTCATTTCAAAACGAGCGGATCTACGTGAAAGTCAACTTCTAAGAACAAACACAATCATTGCAAGTCCTGATGATAGAAGTCCAAGTCCTTAGCAAGCCAATGTGCTCCATGGGTGGTAGTGTATATAGTTGTTCGTCTAAACTTAAGATGGTTGTTTGTCATCCGTATTGATCCTAGGGTTTGTTTCTAACCAAAAAAGTATTGTCATCTTTTTGAAAATTTGTTGCGTAGGCCATGGAAAAGTCCTTTTGTTGAAGATCGTTATAAGTAGTTTGCTTGAATATAAACTTGAATCTTAAAATTTATTTAACAACTAGCATGTACAACTTCAATAAGTAAAACAAATAATTATTAAACTTAAGCAGAGGCGGAAAATCCAAATGACAACCCTCTTTCATCACCTCCTTCAATTTTTTAAGCAATGGCTTATAAAGACATTTCGAGGTGGATTTAGCGGTTAAACACTTTGCGGATGGAGAATCGCACCATGCAATTACGGAGCATTCTGTGGATTTTGTTTATTTGCTATGCCTTAAATTGCTTGCAAGCACTCGCAGTCGACTCACCCGAGAAAATCAAAATGGTATATCGTCTAATGAATATTTCATTAGTGGATAATACTGCAAGAGGGGACACATTTTCCCTCTTGTGTTTTTGCCGTTAAAGAAAATGTTCTTAGCTTCACAATTCTTGTCAATACAATGCACAACCTTATGGCTCAAGCAATTCTTCGACGTGCAAAACTTCAGTCGATTTTGATTGGGCGTTAAGGGAGGAAAGGTAAAAGAGGGTTGAGTTCTGAATATTCCCTTAGTAATAACAAGACAACCATTCCAAACCTGTCAATAAATCACATTGTCCCAATAAATAAGAAAATCCTGAAGAAATCCCTGAGAAGAGGAGAAAACAAGAAGAAAATGGAAGGCCGAAAAAATACATATCTGCATACTTGGACCATTGCGAAAAGGGATTTCGTGATATGGCATCCTAATAGAGGCCTCGTCCTTTTGGATATCTCGACATAAATATCTCAGCCTGTCAAATTTCTTATTCATGGGATATTTTCAGATTTCATACCTTTTTCTGCCGAGAAAAGCCTCCATCGGATTTAACATTTAAAATGGCGTCACGGAAAGGACAAAGATGTAAAACGATGAATTTTCTTGGACAGCCTAGGTTGAAATGTAATATGTATTAAATTGATGTTCTTTTATAAATAATGAGGTAATCTTAGAAGGAGAGATTAATTTTAGTAAATAAATCAATGTGTTGGTGTGACATAAAGAAAAGTTGAATTCAAATCTTTGAAACAGGATCAATTACATTTGCGAATGAAGTAAGGAAAAATTTTCAATTAAATAAATAAATGATAAAAGTCTGAAGTCCCATTTATGTAGGGGAGAGTAGAATTATAGTGCACAGCGGGTGCGCTTCGTTTTTTCAAATAAATCAAACAAGGTGGGTGGCTCCAATAAGTGCTGCAGCCAAGCGGGGGTCTTATAAACTAATATGTGACCGCATGCCACTTTTGAGTTTATGTGAGGCTTAACGTCGAACGTTGTGTTCGTCATGTTATTTTCGTGGTTGGAAAAATAGCAAGGTAAGGGTAAGATTTTAGTTTACTTAGGACTCAGCTACTATGAAGATTAATGGTGGTATATGAAGTGTGACAATTAAGTAATGAGACAAATTTTATAACCACGCTTGTGGTAAATGGTGGTATATGAAGTGTGACAATTAAGTAATGAGACAAATTTTATAACCACGCTTGTGGTAAACTTGCGACCTTGAAATTTCCTACCCCTTCCTCGTCGTCCTTCCCGTCTCCATTAATATATTTACTATCACTCTAGCTTGTTTAGTTCGCCTGCTGTGTCGTGTTGAGTATTCGTGTGTTGGTGGTGATCGTCACGAAAATGGAGCAACGAAATCAAGAGCAACGCTTCGCGATAAAATTTTGCTCTAGATAAGGCGAAACAGCTTCGGAAACGTACGCTTAAAATTGTAAAAGTGCATGACGATAGTGCTCCTAGTGATGCCCAAGTGTTTCGATGGCATAAAGAGTTTAAGGAGGGCTTTAAAAGCGTGGAAGACGAGGCACGGAGTGGGAGACCAGTCGAGATGCGGACTGACGCGAATGCACAGCGTGTGCATGCTCTAATCCGTGAAGATTGGCGTTTACCAGTTTGAATGTTGGCCTCGGAACTGGGTTTGAACCGTGAAACAGTCAGACAAATTTTGACCGACGGTTTTTGGATGAAAAAGTTGTGCGCGAAGATGGTTCTAAAGAATTTTCCTGAGGAGCCCAAATCATGTTCCAGTATTTGGCCTCTAAAGGAATCGCCATGTTTCAACAGCCGCCTTATTCCCCCGATATGTCACCCTGTGACTTTTTTTGTTCCCTAGAACAAAATCGGTGGTCAAAGGAACCCATTTTGAGTCAATTACAGACATCCAGGTGGTCGTGATGAGGATACTTGCGGACATCCCAGTTGAAGCGTTCCAGAAATGTTACGAAGCATAGACATGCGCTGCAATCGTTGTATAGCCGCCCAAGGGGACTATTTTGAAGGCGATGGCAAAGTTGTAGAATAATTTTTAAATATACGGGTTTCATGGAATCATTCTCATTATTTAACTGTCCACTTCGTGTGTTTTATATATTATTTTAGCCTTTCATAAGGTAGTAAACTAAAATATCTATCATTGCGCGATCGGGTAATGGTGCGCGCGATTCCCACCAAGTTGTCATATGGTACGAGTAAAACCTGATATCAATTTTCCGTTTTACATTCTTGTTTTTGCATGCAAAGATTATATACAAGGAAAAACGATAAAGCAAAGTATAGCAAGGAAACATCATTGGAAGCTCATGGCGATAAAAATGGAAGAAAGGCTATTGAGGTTGGGAGGTCATTTAGTATTTCTGAGTTTTTTTTAAGGAAATAAATGCAATTAAATCTGCTCCGGTCTCCTGGAGTTAGCATGAAAGCAGTATTTTCACCGAATATTGAGCAAGATCTGACAGAATATATCTTAAAGCTGTGTTCATTATTTTGTAGGATAGCCCAAGACCAGTTGCGTCGGCTGGCATTAACATATGCAGAGGAATGGAATACCCGCTTCTTTCAATTGTAAGCAGGGATTGAATGGTAAAGGCTGGCCTTATGCTTTTCTTGTAAAAACACTTAAATATAAGTTTTCGACAACTTCAGGCCACTAGCCTGTGCAGGTTTGCTGGGTTCAACAAAGAAGAGGTCCAGTTATTTTAACAAAATTTGGAATCAGTCATGCAAAAAAATAAGTTTCCCACCCAGAGAACTTACAAACAACATGAGAATGAGATTAGTACAATTCAGAAGAGGTGTACAAAGGTTTATGGACCTAAAGGGTAAAATAACTTGGTGCTGTGACTTCTACGAAGCGTGGAAGAACGATGACAGCAATTTTCGCAATGAGTACTTCTGGAAATTTTCTTTTACCAATGCTGATTTACCTTTATCTCAGACAAGAACCTCTCCCTGGAAGATATGTGTAATGATGACATTTTTATAAAGTGGTAGTCTCAGTTCAAGGATAATGTTCACCTAACTGAAGATTCATCAGTTTTGCTGACACCCAATAACCACAATAGTCTCGTATGGATTGAGGCTTACAAACCAGTAAAAGTAACTTTATACACCGTGTCAATTCCACCGTAAACTTCCTAAAGACTTCAACTCCTTAGCCTCACATTTTTCAGCCCACTTGAAACGCCACTTATAGAGCGTGGCCGTACTAACATCACGTTCCAGAGCTTTTAAGTGTCGCTTTTAAACAGGCACATATAAGATCGCACACAATATTTAAAACTAGGAAGCCTGCTAGAAAGCGAAAATTTCGAGTAGCCCTTATTGCGGAGAGGGAGTTCAAACCAAACGGTATTGATTTTAAGGCAGTCGTTACATGTGATCCATACAAAAGCAAAATCATTCAAAACCTGAGTTATAACCGCATATTCCTCAACTGAAGAAAAGGAGAAAGAAGCAAATCAAATGTTCTACAATCACTTGGAAAGAATAGTCGACTCATTGCATTTAAACGATACAAAAATAATTCTAGATGGTTTCGACGCTAATGTTGGCAATAAGCTTTCTCATTGGGGAACGGCTGGAGTATATAGCCCCCACGATTAAATAAATGAACACAGCTAGCGCCTGATTGACTTTTACATGTAGCGGAAATCTAGTCGTATGTTTGATTTGCTTTCCACATCAACGCATACACAAAATTACCTGGGTACCACTGGATGGTAGCACACAAAGGCAGATTGACCTTGTTCTGATCCAACAACCCCCAGCACACATGACGTCCGTCCATAACTCAGATCATTACTTGATCAAACCAGTATATTAATACCATATGTTAAAGGCGTATTCGGTGTGGGCCAGCCCTCTACAAAAATTTGAAACTGTAAAATTTTAAAGAGAGCCTGTGGCAAAAGGTTTTACAGAGACCCTCGACAACCAGCTTGCTTCATATATAACACACATAACTGAAAGGAGTAGAAGTGGCAACGAAGTTTGAAGCAGAACACATGATCAGACATCAAGACTGGCGCAAAAGAAATGATTGGTTGGATGAAGAATGCCAGGATGCTTTAGATGAAAACAATCAGGCGTACAAAAAATATTTAGATAAGTAAAACAGGACATATATATTGTAGAAAATTATGATAATTTTAGAAGAGTATTGAATAACGTTTGGCCTCAAGCATACTTGATCTCCATACATACCGAGGAGCCAATTATAACTGAGAACACTACTTGATCAAATTAACCTACCGACGTCGGATGTCAAAGACAAATTCAGTAAAGACCAGTCCGCTGCATAAAGTTGACATTGAAAGGCTGCAAACGACGTCAGTGACCAAAAAGACACCCTCGACAACCAACTAGTTCCCATCTTATCAGACTACTCTGGATGAAATTGAAAGCGGCTATTAAGATCGTGGCAGAATACACAATCTTATATCAATCCCAGCGGAAGAGAAACGATTGGTTTGATGATAAGTGCCAGAATGTGGTGGACAAAAATAATCAGGCGTGCAAAGATTACGTAGGTAGGAAAGCTGGGATGAAGAGAGAACATTATGGAAATCTCAGAAGGGCATCAAATAAAATGAATAGATCTTAGAAAAGAAAATAAATGACGACAAATTGAGAAGTATAGATGTAGATTTAATATGCAACAACACAAGATAAGCATACAAAGTAGTAAGAAGCCTCAAACGTGGTTATCAGCCCAAAAGCACGCTTCTTCGTGATGACATCGGCATTACTATCGCTGATGAAACCAAGGTTAAGGAAAAATGGGCATCATATTTAGAGAACCTCCTTAATGCTTTGCAGAGCTTGCGAACATCGGAACCTAAAGATATCCGCGGAGAGATTCCATTTTCCCTACCAACTCTGGATGAAGTTTGTTCCATCATCAAAGCCCAAAAGAATCATAAAGCGCCGGGCATTGATGAGATTCCAGTGGAGCTCATCAAATATGGTGGCAGTAGTGTTCATAAAGCTATTCACAAAGTTATTCAGCACATTTGGCAACAAGAACATATGCCAAAAGAGTGGAGCCAATCAATTATATTCCCTATCCATCAAAAAGGTGACAAGCTACAGTTCGAAAATTATAGAGGCATATCAATACTTTGTACGACATACAAAATGTTTTCTAAAATCTTGGAAAATAAAATCGGATCATATGCTAACAGTATTATTGAGGAGTATCAAGGTGGTTTTAGAGCAGCTAGATCTATAACAGACCAATTGTTCACAGTCAAGCAGGCACTTGAAAAATGCTGGGAGTTTAACATAGACGTAGACCAAATTTTCGTTGACTCCAAGAAAGCATATGACAGTATTGATCGGAACGTACTGTATCAAATAACGCTTTGCTTTCGCATCCCAGCCAAATGGGTCCATCTTACTAAAATCACACTGACGTCGGCGACCTCCCAAGTTGTCATCAATAACCAACTCAACGATGCGTTTGACACAAATATCGGACTAAAGCAGGGGGATGGACTGGTCCCATTGCTCTCGAATTTGGCTCTGGAGTACGTCATGAGGAAGCTACCTGTCGATACACGAGGTACATTACTATTCAAGAAGAGCCAAGCAGTAGCCTTTGCGGGCAACATTAACATTTTGTCATGGTCATTATCAACTGCCAAAGAACTCTCCCTGAAACTCGACAGCGAAGCAAAACTAGTAGGGCTGCATATCAATGAAAATAAAACAAAGCTCATGACGCAGTTGAGAAAAATGTCCTCAAATATACAAACCTTCACATCTGTTGAATAAAGTATCGATAATGTTAGCAAATTTGTGTAGTTAGGCGCCAAAATAACTAAAACGGGTAATGAAAAAGACTAAATACGCCGAACAAAACAGCTTGCAAATAAAATATTCTATTCAGTTTTGACGATCTTGAAGATCAGCTACATTCACAGGAAAACAAAGTTCCAAGTATACAAATCTGTAATAAATCCTGTGTTATGCTATGGGTAACATAACCGAAGCATCTGCAAATATATTGAACGCCTTTGAGCGACGGGGCCTGAGGCGAATATTCGGAGTGTTGCTAGATGGGGACTAATGGCAAATTCGATACAACCATGAGCTGTATGGAATTTTTGACGGAGTGGAGGTCAACGAATGTAAGGCTGCGGAAGGTGCAACAAGCTGGACACATGAATCGTATCGACGAACAACGGATACCCAAAAAGTTGGAAGACGCGGTCAATGGGCCGAGACAGTTGGAGGCGCTGTTTGCAGGAAGCGAAGGCCCGAGAGGGGTTGTAGTGCTAAGGAGAAGAAAAATTAGCTAGAAATCAGACAAATTTATCATTTGCTGTCATTTCATTTTGACATCTGCCTTAACTTGATAACTTCTACCAGTTTTATACTAGATTTGCAGTGTGTTATGGTTACGTAGTATACACATGCCAAGTTTCCTTCGATACCGCATATGTTACGTCTAGCATTTATTGCAAATAGACGTGTTTTTATAAATTGCTGTCAATAATTTTTAAAAATTAAAATAATTATTTAAAGATTCACTGCGAAGCGAATATGTTATGTTAATAACGTTTTCAGGCGTCGAATTATTTGTAAATGTAAGTGGCAATGATGAGGTGCATCTCAAAATTTACCTACGGCTTTAATCTCTTCAGGAAAGAATTAATCGCAAAATCAAAAACTCAATTTCATTTTTCAACTTCCGGCCAACATGCTTCAAAATAGTTGGTCATTTAGTCGCCTTTCCATGGATAGGCTTCACCTCATCTCGATCAACGTCAATTCCATTGTTACTCTACATCGACGTGACTAGCTCCTTGAATTCATTGCTAAGCAAAAGCCTGACATCACGCTTCTCACTGAAACCCACCTCAATTTCTGACACTTCATGACATTCAAGGATATAGAATTCGCAAAAAATGACGGGGTAAACGGCGATGGAGAAGCCACCAGGTTATTGGCTAGAAGACTCTATTGTTTCCAAAATATTGGTAAAGTCAAATTCAAAAACATTGAGTTTCTTGAAGTATCTGTTATCAAAATTTCACTGCCTGGTGGAGACAAACCTTTCGTTATTTCTGTCAAAACGTGCTCAAGCTTAAGCAGGAGCTCAATTCCTTGCCTGAAATACTCAAATTAAACAGGCTGCATAATTATTGTATTTTTGCTGCTGACCTAAATGCCCGACACACACCATGGCTAAACGTCCACAATAATCTATGAGGTGTATTTCTTAAATCGTGGATAACAGAGAACCAAATTAAATATTGGTACTATCTATGAGCATATGATGATTTGAAGTCCACCTGCCTCTGTCCTGCTGATGCAAGACTTGAATTCAGCTTTACTGGTCCTCAACGGAAACTGTAGGTGCTTAGATACGATAGTAACCATAACGCAATCCAAATGGAAATACATCAAAGGGATGATGTCTTCCGCATTCCAGTTCAACATGAAAATCATCGGTTGAATTTAAAAAAAAACAAGTTGAGTAAACAGACCTACGCTCATGTCAGAAGGGTTTTGTATTCAATTTACAAAATGCAGTCCCCAGATCGAATCAAATCAAGAAACATGTCAAAGACTATTTTATTGGAGAAAATATGAAACACGAAGATCATACTATTATTAACAAAGTTGAACGAATTTCGACTTCTGAGGCTTTTAGTATTGTTATACTCATAAATATTTCCCTTGATAATTATTTCAGATGTCCATCCGCGACGGAGGAAACACATTTTTCATGTATTTACCCCCAGTGCCCCCATTGAAGCAAAAACTGACAGTTTAACAACTGTTTTGAAACGCTCCCATGAAAACTTTAATTTCGTACTCATATCGGCTACGTTTGATGAATTTTTTTCAGGGGCCACTCTCCTGTACTGTTATCATCGATTAATGGCCAATTTTTTCGAATCCTAGAATGGTTACAAAACCCTTTTGCTAGGAGCTCTCTCCCACCTCCTTGACTTGTTTCACTTATGAGCATTAATTGTAGGTACTCATCTTCAGTCATTCATTAAATTGAATCAAGTGTTCAAAGCATGCACCTTAAACGTTGAAGTTGGGAAAAAATAACTCAAAATTATTCAATCTTCGCATTTAACACAGCCACTATTTTGTTTTACGATTACTGATACCACTAGCTGAACCGATTCTCAAAGATATTCATGACACCTATCATTCCTGAAATTTTCATGCAAATCCTAGCAAAACTGTAGTGTCTGAGTCGGTAAAAAGCGCATATTGTTCCATAGCCATATGTTGCCATAGTAATAAATGCAGTGCATATTGTTCCATAGTAATACAGGAAAGTTCAAACCGCTATAACATCGCTAAATATTATTCAATCTTTATAAAACTTTCAGGACAGATTAATCTTAATAGACATCCACGTACTTAATTTCATTGAATTTAAGGGTACCGTTAAGATTTTATTCAAGAAAACATAAAATCGATAAATCATACTATTACTAACAAAGTTGAGTGAATTGCGACTTCTAACGTATTTGTTGTTGTTGTACTCACCCAGGCCTACATTCCTGATTTTTTTCAGATTTTTCGGATTACAGGTGTCCAATCGCGAGGGGGGGGACACAAAATTTTCGTGTATTTCCCCTCCCTGTGCGCCCCCCGAAGCAAATTTCGCCAAACTAAGACCTGTTTTGAAAAGCTCTCATCAATTTTTTTTTCGGGGGGTCACTCTCCTATATGGGGAGACCCCCCTTAAATACCTTATAAAATTTTTTTTGTGGTCAAACTTTGAAGAAATCACCACTTTACACCTACACACAAAATTTGATGTTTCTAGCTTAAGTAGTTTCCGAGAAAAACTGCTGTGACACACGGACGGACGGACGGATAGACGGACAGACTGCTCGCGAAACTAGTAGGGTTTTGTAAAATTATTTTACAAAACACTTAAAAACGGGCTGGAGAAAGTTTTGAAAGAAGTTTAATGGAGAGTACCAGAAGCAATCTCCTCCTTCTGATGATGGCAATGCTTGCTCAATGATTTCTAATGACAGGAATCTAACTAAACATAAAAAAGCACTCTATTAATCGAAGTTAGATAAGCTGACGTTGGAAACCACTGAGAAAGTAGTTTCCAAGATTAAGTATCAAAATCCCAACTATTGCAAGGCAAAAAAGATTAAAAAGCCTTCTTCTCACACACGTCAATAATATTTATCGGCGATTTTTGGACTACAACCATCCCTCGTTGGCTTTGTTGAAATAACACCTGAAGAATGTGCGGAACTTATTTCGTTCATACTTCAGGGGAGAAGTCTGCAATCAATGGGCGGAAAAACTGAGGGGTAGTAGCCCACAGGTACCAGATGCGTGTAATAAACATAAGCAGTCAAGTAGCATCGTGTATCCAGGAGTGGCTGCTCCTGAAGAAACTGCTTTGTTTGCTGTTTAACCAGTTTAAAGTAAACTATATCCATCAAGATTCCATCCTTTAGGCAGAGATGAGTGGTTCAATTCATCCACTTTAACATCTTTAGGTTTGACATTCCCCTTGTGATGCAACGGCCTTCTTTGGAGAAAGTAACGGCCGCTTTTTGTATAATGTTTGTATTTGTCTCAAGCCTCTTTATCCGCTAACTTTAACGAGAAAAAAAAGTTGAATTATTGTAGAGTGGCTTAATTGATACATAATAGAACATTTCTAAGGATAATAGAAATTGATTGGTACGTCTCGTAGAGTAGAATACGTGACAAATAGTTTGTAGTGTAGCTTCGTGGCTCGACAACAACCCGCCTCATATGATCCCGCAAATGCTAATCGTCAAGCACGCGTACGCGGTCGTTGAGCGACGCTATTTAGCTGAGCCAGACAATCGGTACCCGTACCTTACACGGATATTTGGAAAAAAAGCAATACATGGTGTTTTCATGAACGTGAATAGTTTATGCAGGTATAGTATCTTGTAGCTGCTAGTGATGAGATAAATCTTCTCGATAGGGCTGGTATCGAAATTGATAGTAGGACTCTGGATAGAAATGAAAACAGGAGTATATCTCATGGCTTGCAAAAACTTGCCCTGGTTAGAACTCATTTTGAGCTGGTGCATCCCCTGAGGGAATCAAATATTTTCAGAGGTCATGGAAGCAAAAGCTTCCGACTTCAAAACAAGCATGAACGGTGAATCAATTCTCCATTTCAATGAAACATCGACATCGGACCGACATTTACGGAGCTTGAATCTTTTTGATTATTTTGTCTGCTATGAAGACTTGTGTTTCATATTTAGCAGGACAAAACAGAAAATCATGTGTATCGACGGTGTATCAAATATCGTTCTCCTATTAGGAATTGTTGCACTTGGACTGCTCTTTTTTGAAATCTGCACCAAGTAAAGTGTTAAATCCTTCTTTTCCACCGTCAATCTTCTTGTCGCAAAGGTTCTAATGGAAATAAATTCAATTTCAGCTGCAGCTTAATTGTAAGCGTTCACATCCTTACATGGGTAGCCCCCGATCCTTTTAAATTTCTTTTTCGATTACAGAACTTTCATTAATCTGGAACATCTAAGCTGTTCACAAAATATGATCACCGTAGCTTATCTAGTTCCTGAGAAAACTCGCTGTGATGCACTGACAGGTGGGCAGACGAATGGACAAGTACCGATTTTAATTGGGTATTGTTAAAAATTAACCTTGAAATGACCCTTTTGTAAGAATTTGTGGAAAAAAATTATTTTTACTAGAAAATACAATTTTTTCTTACATTAAAATTTTAATATCCAGTATAAAAAAATATGGGTGATTAAAATTTTTAAAAAAGATATATTTCGAGAGACTTCAACTGTCACTGTTGCTTTATTTCGTTGTTTATATGCGTCCATCTTTTCCACAATCCAAACATGGTATTTCGAAATATCCATATAAACAGCGGGGTGATCTTTTACAGCGCATTGTTTGGCAGGACCGTAAGCCACCGTCCCCACAACAGTACCATCACACACCAATGGACCACCTGAATCACCGAAACATGAGTCATTTCTTCCAGCCAAGTCACCTGCGCAAATCATTTGATTTTTGTCAAAACCTTTTGACCATTTAGAGCATACTTCATCATGATATATGAGAACTTTGGTAGTTAGTAAAGTTTTTGATATCTCCAAATTTTCTGTTAGACCCCATCCGGCAACGTAGCACGCTTGCCCCACTTGAGGGGTTTTAGTGGCAAGACGAGCGGGCTGAACACTATCAGTGAACACAATTGACCAAGTGAGTTCAAGCAAGGCCAGGTCATGATGTACTTTATTTTCATCATAAGATTCATGAAGAATGATCCGATCAACTTCAAGATGCTGTCGTGAATCAGGCGAGGACTCGTTGAAATCAATGCGAATGTCTCCAACCATTAAAAGCGTTAAGGCAGCACAAACTTCGAGGTCCACACATGGAAAGCTGTGAGCAGTTGTCAACACCGTTCGACTATTTAGCACGATACCTCCACAATGGTGTGTTGAGACTATACTTATTTGCACTATCATTGGAAACTGGCCAAGTTTAGCATCAACGCCACCGAAAATCCGATTTTGAGCAAATGATTTTCCAATTTTTAAAAGCGTAATAAAAGCTACAAAATAAATTGGAAATTTGAGTCAATCAGTATATAGCAAAAAATATCTTACTTATTAACGTGAAATACATAGTGCCTATTTCGCTTAAAGTAAACTGCAAATTTTAAGAATAAAATTGTATTAAATTTTCCTAGTTAGTATTAAAATTAAGCTTCAACATTAACAAATTAGGATTTACAGTAATACATCCGAAAATGTCAGTAAAATATATTTTTAATATACGCATGATTAAACACTGACAGTTTTATTATATTCGGTATAAGCATTCAAAAATTTAAATGTGTGTGAGTTACAATTCCTCATTAGAATAATATGTTTAAAAGCAACCATTTTCAAAATTTAGCAGATATTATTTAACAATATTCAGTTTAAATATTTTTTTTTGTGATAAAGAGATGCAGGTATAAGCAAAAACATAGGTCAAGGTCAAAAGCGCTTTATTCAATACCAATCGTTATAAATTTTCATAGAGTATAAAGCAAATTCTAAACAATAAAAATAATAAAACCTAATGGCCCAAATGGCTTTATAAATTTAAACGTTATCGATCAAAAGCATTTAATCAAAAAACAATATCCAATTAAAATTAAACAGGAGAAAGCACCAACCAACCAACCACCAAAATTAATTACAATGCTAACACAGCAGTAAACTTTTCGCGTAAATCTAATATGGTATAACCTAATTCTAATCAAATTCAAACAAAAACTTTATTTTTCACACGGTGGTACAGAATTAGCCATCCAATTTTGTTTTTGAACCACTTTTTACTAAATAAAAATAAATTATTTAGTGTGGTGAAAATCTTTATTGTCTTTTAAAATTTTGTCTGCTAAGTGGAAAATATTATATCCATCAAATGGCTACCGCCAGTGTTAATAAACTTTTGTGCCGGTTTAAACGCATTTCCCGTGACTTTCCACGAGATTTTCGGTAATAACTGTTCACATTCCAGTCGAATATTCTCCTTAAGTTCTGCGATTGTCTG
Organism: Odontomyia ornata; assembly: GCA_963969285.1. Classification (NCBI taxonomy): domain Eukaryota; kingdom Metazoa; phylum Arthropoda; class Insecta; order Diptera; family Stratiomyidae; genus Odontomyia; species Odontomyia ornata. The sequence continues at coordinate 295,566,376 of OZ017741.1, forward strand.
AGGCTTATTGGCGTAAGCTCGCGACTTCAAATAGCCCCTAAGAAAGAAGTCTGGTGTAATGAAATCAGGCAATCTTGCTGGCTATGCCAAATCGCCAAAATGGGAGATTACGCGACCAGTAAACGCATGCTTCACAATATCCGTTGTGGCTCGAGTTGTATGTGGGCGTTTGCACCATCTTGTTGTCATGTTCACCAAGCCCCACTAATGCAATTCCGGCAGTAAGAAGTCGTTTATCGTAGCCCTGTAGCATTCGCGATTAACAGTGACCCGTATTGCCGAAAGCGACCTCCAAAAATAGGCCCGATCACACCTCCCTCGAGAACGCCGCACCACACAGTGGCTTTGAATGCATGGCTATTCGTGCATCACACGCGGATTTTCAGTGCCCCAAAACTGAAGATTTTGCTTATTGACGTAACCGCTTACATGGAAATGCGCCTTGTCGCTCATGATGATTTTCAATAGAAAATCCTCACAATTAAATTGACGCAATTATTGTACGTTCTTGCTGAGTATAGCGCACTATTGCTTGTATTTTTGAACACTGCAGCTGTCTAGTTCAAAAATATCAAATATGATTTACGTACGATGCCATTTGCAAAAGTTATAACATTTTTCGATAGGGTGATTCATTTTGCGCCACCCTGTACTAATGCAATGCTATCACAATATTCCTAACGTAAACTTTAGAGGTTGTCTCTAAAGCTGATAAAACAACAACATTTATTGCAGCAGTAATGAACTGAAACACAAAAATGAAGCAACTATACAAAGAAAAAAATAACCACGAATAAGTTAGACATACCTGGATTGCCCCGCCCCAGTTCGACCAGCATTAATGAACCTTTCAAATGAGTATTTCTATTGGAATTATTGGTCTAGTGAACTCAAATTCAGAGGATATTTTATCTTCTTATCGGTGGTCCGTCGATATACGTGATGTAATTGGAACACCTTCAGAATTAAAAACATATCGATTCTGGAGGAGCGAAGCCTCAATATACCCGTCCGTAGGGTGGATAGGCTGTGAAATTCAGGGGGCTTCACTCACAGTCACAGATCTTGCGATATAATTCCGAAGTAGTTTCAATATAAAGATATCGACTCTTCTCGCTTTAGCAGTTTGATAAATTCTTCTATTCGATACATAGTGTTTCCAATTGGTTTGAGGCTTTCTGTATAAAGTAATACATGCACGATAACGTTTCCTTTTGAAATCCTTTAATCTTTCTATAGTACTAGCACTATGGTTGTACCAGATCTGACTTCTATATGTCAAAACTGGTCTCACCAGGGTCTTGTAACTGATGACATCTTGATCAATGTATCTGAAATGAAAGAGTCGTCGAAGGTACATGATTACTTTTTGTGCGTTACTAAGCATGATTTTGACATGTTCAGTATAGTACAGATACTGATTGAGATAAACACTGAGGTATCGAACACAGAATTTATGTGGAACCCGTTCCGAACTACGCTCACCAGCCAAAATTGGGAAATCCTTCTAATTACTTTTCGGGTGTCAACTGGCACCCTACAGCGTTATCCGAATCAAAATTTTATCGCTCTTCTGCACATTGATTTTCATTCACCAATTGTCAGTGCATGGATGCACATCATTAAACATTTTTTTAAGACTGCTTTAATTTATTGTAGCTCTTCAGTCTTTCATATAAATGATGAGATCATCAGCGAACGCTGTGAATGATCGCATTAAGAGGGGCGTTAAAATAGGAGCCGTTCAAAAGCTTGCGAATTAGTATTGAAAAAAATAGAGGCGCAGTAACTTTTCCATGCGGTAGACCATTCAAGGCCTTTATGCCACGCATTGTCATCAGGTTTGTTACGAATTCCGGCGTACCAACTTTCTCCAATTCACAACTGCAAATTGCCGCCGTAACATCTCAACCTTCCTTTGGGCATTTATGCCTTTTCCCCTGTTTTATTTATTTAATTTTATTAAAATTTTACGAATTTCCCTATAATTTCAATTTTCACATCATCACAATCCCACCCTTATTTCCAATTATAAACAAGTTGGGTAGATAGACCTATGCTCATGTCAGAAGGGTTTTGTACTCAACTTACAAAATGCAGTAACCAGCAACGAATAAAATCGAGAAACATGTCATGTTCGAGGATCATTAACAAAGTTGAAAGAATTTTGACTTCTGAGGTATTTGTAAAAGTTATACCCATAAATATCTCGCTTGATAATTTTTTCAGGTTTTTTATATCACGGGTGTCCATTTGCCAGGGAGGAAACACATTTTTCATGTATTTACCCCCCCCCCCCCCCTGTGCCCCCACTGAAGCAAAAATTGTCAGTTTAAGAACTGTTTTGAAGAGCTCTCATAGAGAACTTTCAGTTGATACTCATATCGGCATGAAATTTTTTTCCAAGGGCCACTTCTCTGTACTGTAATCATCGATTCATGGCCTATTTTTTCGAATCCTAGAATGGTTACAAAGCCCTTTGGCTAGGAGCTCTCTCCTGCCTTTCCGACTTGTTTCAATTGTATATACTCATCTTCATGATACCTATCATTCCTGAAATTTTCATGCAAATCCTAGCAAAGCTGTAGTGTCTAAGTCGGTAAAAACCGCATATGGCTCTATAGCCATGTTTCCATAGTAATACAAGGCATATTGTTCCGTAGTAATACAGGAAAATTCAAATCGCTATAACTTCGTCAAATACTATTCTATCTTTATGAAACTTTCAGAAAAGATCAATCTTATAAATAGTCATCTGTTTGCTAAATTTTATTGAATTTAAGGGCACCGTTTAGATTTTATTCAAGAAAACATAGAATCGATAAATCATACTATTACTAACAAAGTTGAGTGAACTTCGACTTCTCATGTATTTGTTGTTGTTGTACTCATGAAGGCCTACATTCATGATTTTTTTCAGATTTTTCGGATGGAAGGTGTTCAATCGCGAGGGGGGGGGTACGTGAAATGTTCGTCCGTTTCCCCTTCCCCTGCCCCCCTCAGGACTTATGAGGCAATTTTAAGACTTGTTTTGAAAAGATCTCATTAAGACCTTTCCAATGACACCCTCCTCGACTACCAATAGTGAAAATTTTTTTTTGAGGGGTCACCTCCCTATATTGGGAAACCCCCCTTAAACCCCTTTGAAAAATTCTTTCACCCTTGAACTTTCAAGAAGTCACCACTTCTGACCTTTACACAATGTTTCATGGCTGTAGCTTCTATAGTTTCGGAGAAAAAGTGATTGCAATATGGTTTTGTATTTTAGTACAAAACCCTAAAAACTAGTAATATAATAATAATTTTAATCTTCCCACTAACAACACTCCCTACATTAATTCCCATTACCAAAATTTCATTCGATACATTTTTCCTAACAAAATCTAATTCCTTCCTTCATACTAACTAATTCTATTCACTAGTTCCCACTTACCAATTTTATTTTTTATACTAACGAAAATTAATTCACGTTTCCCTACTAACAAAATTCAATCTCATACCCAGATGCATCGTTGAAGTTGCTTATTAGATGAATGGGTAAACGATAAGACATGGCTCCATTGGTTGCGCCGCGTGTTCTCGACCGGGGGTCTGTTGGAACCCTGGGTTCAAGTTCCCCGAGCGCAGGGAAGCACTCTTCTTGGGGTATCGGCGAAATTAATTGTTTCCGTATATGTATATGTGACACTTTGCATCTAATCAAGCGCTTCTTTGATTAGGCAAATTGCCATATATGCAAAACAATGGATGTTATTGCGTTTTTCGATACGGAAAAAGATGTGTGGGTAGCGCAATCGAAGTGCAATGAACTTCGATTACGTTATCCAGATGCGGCAGCGGTAATTTGAAAATGAAAAGGATTGCGGGATCTGATTTGCGGAAGGTGAAATGCTGGATTGGGTGCTGGAATTTGGGCAGTTAGTATGAGGGAGTTTTCTTTGCGGTATCGAGGTGATTTTGGGGTTTAAAAAATCTGGAAAAGGAAGTTTTTGGAGTTGGTATTTGACTGGCAGTGAGTATTGGACAGAAAGAAGAGAAATTGTTTTCATTGAAAGTGCGATGAAGTGAATTTCATTTGGGAATTTCAACAGAAAAAGAAATTGAATGAATTAATTGCGAAGTTGAGTGGCGAAAGTTTTGGTGAGAGGAAGGGTAAAAGGAATTACTTTAGTGGTAAATAAAAAAACCAGAAAACACATTAGTCGTGTAATAAAAAAAAACAAGAAATTGAAGTAGTGGTGAAATATTGCGTGTTCCATGTGCAAATACGAGTGAGAGAGAAGAATTTTTGGATTTTGGCCTCCGGGAATAAAGTTGGTGCGATTTTGAAGTTGAACTAATTGAAGGAAAATAAAGTGCCGAGAGTGATACTTCCCTTAAAAAGAAAAAGAAAATTCTTCCCTGAAGAAAAAAACTATTTTCTTGGATTTCGAAGAGAGCCAGGTGCCGGAATTAAAATTTTCCGCTCTGGGAGTAAGCCATAACGATGGATCGGAGAGTAAGATAAGTGGCCGTTGCATGTTCTTTGATTTTTTTTATTGATTGAATTTCCAACTTACTTTAAAATTTAATTTCCAGTGGCTCCACACTTTTTTTTAGTCTTTGCCGAGCGCTCGGTGATCAAGGAGGAAAAGAGTGAGTATTTATTTGGTTTATTTTCCTATTTGTCAATATAAAATCCCATCAACAAGTTCTTTGTGTTTTTCTTTATAAAAAAAATTTTATTTGATTGTTTTTCTTCAGTACGTAAAATTTTAAAGGGTTTCCTTTTTTCTCGTTTTTATTGAAATCCCCTCCCTTTGTGTTAGTTATTATATGTAAGGTGGCTCAGCACGAGCAGAGGGTGTCCCGGAAGTCCCACGACACGACTGAGCGCTAGCCGGCCTCAGTATGCCACTCCGGGCTACACACCCCCCTTGTTAAAACTTAATGTCTGCAACTACGGTGACTTCCGTGGTTGCAACAGGTTTCCTTCAGTTACAACAAATGATTTCCCATATAATATATTACATATCATGGTGACAAGATATCTAGAGAACATTTCGTAAAGGAGTTTAAAAGCAGTCCATCTAACCACACCGCATCAAAGGCTTTCTCCATATCGATGAAAAACGGGTATGAATTGCTCAACATATCTATTAGCGACCTCAGGCAAATATTAGAGAGCTATATTGGGAATACGGTCAATACCACATATTTTCGTGTTGTTTATCTTACCGAATATGAAACAAAAGTCTTCATAGCTGACAATATAATCAATAAGATTTATCCTCCGCATGAGGTCAGATATCAATGTTTCATTGAAATGAAAAATTGAGTCGTCATTCAGGCTTAACGTGAAGTCAGAAACGTTTACTTTAATAGCTTCTGAAAACCTTTGATTCCCTCTCCCAGGGTTTGGTTGATGAACCATTTAAAAATGTGTTCCAATCGATACCAGCCCTATCGAGAAAATTTATCTCATGACTAGCGAGTCCAAGATTCGATACGTTCACTTGAACTTCTTCCACCATCAGTTATTTACTTTCGTGGAAATGCCATCTGGGTCCTGTGAGCTAATGCCCCTCTATTTTCCGCCCATTGATTGTTGATCTCACTCTTGAAGTATGAATGAATTAGGTTCCGGATATTCTTCAGGCGTAATTTCAACAAAGCCAACGAGGGATGATTGTTGTCCGAAAATTGCCGATAAATATTGTTGGCGATTGGTATGAACGGAGACGATTGGTTCCTATCTATGTAAAAACCTGACAACCAATTAAACGATATCAATATCTTACGTGATCAAAAACTAGTCTGCAAGCGAAACAAATAAAAAAGTTTTACGTAGTAAAGGGAGGACGAAGACGAAGAAGTTGTGAGGGCGGTTCGAAATCCGTTGTACCTGCTGCTTTACGACGGACGATTGTAAGATGTTGTCACGATGAATTGGGACATCCAGGTTGCGAGAGTCCAATCCAACGGATCCAGAGACTTTTTTGGTTTCCCCGAATACGTCGCTACGTTAAGTCTTACGTCAGCGCTTGCATCGACTGTTGTCTCAACAAAATACCAACCGGTAAGCGAAAGGGGTAAATGTTCATCAAAGAAGACGTTACTATACCTTTTTGTGTCTTATACATATGTAGATCATTTGGGTCCTTTTCTGAGAAGCGAACGTGGAAACGTTCATATAGTAGCATTGGTTGATCCGTTTAAGTAATACACGATAATCCAAGCTGTTCGAAATGCGAGCACCAAACACGTAATCGCAATGCTGCGAGACGAAACAACTTTCTTTGTGTTACCGGCGCGCATTACATCTGATAGATTATCCACTTACACATCGAAAGAATTTTCCGAGTTCTGCAGTCTTCATGACATTCAGCACGTCCAAGAACCTGCACGCACTTCACGTGCCAATGGCCAGTTGGAGCATATTAACTACACTGTACTCACCAAATTACGCTGCTCAACGGTCGACCATAAGGATTGGGATCGATATCTACTGATGATTCTGACTTCCCAACCGCATTCCACCACGGGAATCACACCAAACTATTTATTCTTGAATTACACCAAACTAGTTATTCTTGATAAGTCTGTGTGGCCTAGTGGTTAGAGCATGAACCCATAAGCTGAAGGTCCCAGGTTCAAATCTCGTTGGGGGCAAGGTGATTTAGTTCAGGGGATTTTTCGGACAGACTACGAGTGTTCACTCAGTGGTGATATGTACTGATTTAATCAGATCATATCATAGCTGAGCAGACACATGGGAGTATGGTACTGACCAAAGCAACTTCCGAAAAAATCAATACGGTCATGAAAATGAGATACTCTAACTATCTCTAAGCGAAGGCCCGAGAGGGGCTGTAGTCCTACAAAGAAGAAGAAGAAGAAGTTATTCTTTGTTTCCAACTACGTAATGTAACAGCCAATCGAGTGGTGTTAGCTCTAAATGCCGACCATGAGACTACTTCAACCTCCAAAATTCGACAAATTGCAACCGACCGTATCCTTTACGCGAAACAGCGTTGGAAACAACGTTTTGACGAAAAACACAGAAGACCTCGTCGTAGTCGACAATGCACCTACCGCTTGCAGTGATTCGCTGAAACTCGAGCTAAAGTATAAAAGACCGTTTCAAATCACGAAGCTTTTTCCAACGATAGGTACATAGTGGACGATCTGCCCATTATGCGAAACCGAGGACGAAAATACAGCGGAGTATATACCGTGGTGTCACCTCAGCCTGGAAATTGACTGTATTAATGTCGAGGGCGATAACGAGCGTCAGGATGATAATATGTCAGGAGTGACTGAGCTGTCGACTTCAGCCGATCTGGCAACACAGACTTCACCGAAGAGTGTCGAGCAACTCAAGTTTTCAAGGACTAAGTAACAAGCGGTCGTCGCGACTGGTCGTGTTATCTCTTGCCCTGCATGATTTGCTGATAAACATAAGTACAGGGGGAATGCTGACCGACAGAAATACTATTGGAGGCTATCATTCTATGGGGAGTTGCTCGCAAACGTATCCGAGGAAATTCCCGCAGGGGGAATGCCGGTCGAAAAGAGCACTCTTGGAGGCTAGCATTCTTTGGAGAGCACCACCTCTACGGACCGGAGGATATGGGGGGTGCCGTGAGGTTTCCTCCTGGGAGGATAGGTAACGACCCTGGTTGGATCTGGATTACCCCTTGGACAACGAACTGGAATTGATGCTTTGGGCTGCGGATATGATGGTTTGGACCTAGTTGCTTTACATTGTAGCGCCAAGGTGACACTTGTGTCTGAACGGCTCCAATTCAACTATCATACCTCCGCCCCAGTGAAACCTTGGCAGGCCTCGGAGTACGTATGAATTTCGCACCATTGAGTTGGTGGTGTAGATTGTGTTGAGATGGACTCGCAATGAGCGCTGGTCTGGCTCTGAGCAATTGTCCCCATGAGGGCTTATGCCAACCCTCGCATGGCCTCCCTGTGCTCCAAAGATAACCACGGGACCAACAGGGTGACTACACACACGAATGGCGATAGCGGCTCCGAGGGGGCATCCAATAAAACTGGAGTAACTAAAAACACACAAAAAGATCAAAAAACCCAAAAAAAAGAAATAAAAAATAATAAAAGCGACAACGCAACCAGCGGTTGCAACCACGGTGTTAACAGTACATCGAGAGTGGTACTAACGATGACAAAAACGAGGAATAATACAATGACAGAGAAGAGATTCCTGCTGCCTTCGGGCGCAGCAAAAAAAAAAAAATGCGAATGCCAGAGCATCCTATAAAGGAAAGGCGAGAAACTCTGCAGGATGCTTCAGTGTTCGAGCAGTGGAAGAAAATATAAAGAATATCGAGTATTCAATGGTCACTGCTGCGATCGTTACCGAAGCGACCAATGCAAGGGTCGTAAATCCCGACATAATAAAAATTCATCCTGAAGCCAACGAGGAGATTATGGCAGGGAAAGAAACGAGTGATTAGACAGGTAAAGCGACGTTGTGTGATTGCGTTGCCAACCTCGAAAAAGTAGCGGAAGTACTGTATTCGGAAACGGAAAGCAATAACCTCACCCAAGGATGATCGCAAAGTACAATTGCTGCCCAGCAATATGAAGAAGAAAGCCTATACCGAAAAGCGGGAGATGTTCTGAAAAGAATACAATCTGCATGCGACTCCCCAAAAATCAGCAAAGCAGTAAAGATTGGGCTCCTTGTACTAGAGGAGCTCCTAGGCTGCATAGGTTATTATCGGAGGAGCAGGTTAAAGGCCGAAGACAAGCAGAAGGCTAAAGAAGTGCTGGGGGTGAAATCTAAAGGCCATATGCAGAAAGCTCCACCATCAAAAATCAATAAAAGAATGGCGTCTAGCCCAATCGAAGGAGATCGGGATAAAAGATGGAAAGAATTGGTACTTGATGGATGTGAAGCACCAGATCACGGGTTTCAGACAGCACTTACAAAAGGAGCGAAGAAAGCCGCAAGGAAACTCCTTCAAAAAGTACAAGAAATTAAAGTTCGCACGGACACCCAACAAGAAAGAAGGCCTGATGCAAAACAGGAGAGATAGAAGCCCCGACGAAGACCCTGATAGCAGGCACTGCTCGTTAAGCTCCAAGATGGCCGATCCTACGCGGAAGCACTGTGGGATATCGGGAAAAACGTAAGGCACAGAGACACCCACACTGCCATTGAAGCAGTACGACCAACGTGGTTGGGCCACATACTGGCCGAATTCAGAGCAGAGGCTGAGAATAGGGAAGCATTCTGTGACGCAGTGAAGAAAGTCCTTGGCAAAAACGCAACTATAGCCTCACTTAAGTCAGCGGCAATGATCGAAGTAAGAGACATTGATTGCGTCACAGATCTGGCCGATGTAGAAGAGGCCATGAAAAGGGAGTTCCCTAACGTGAGAAGGATCAAATCGAGAAAACAATAGGGGACAACGCATGGCCATAGTTGACTTGATCGTAAAGGACGTTGAACAATTCCTCAATAAGGGCAAAGTATGAATAGGGTGAGTTGGCTGTAGCATACGGCGAAGAGCAACGCCTCTTTAATGCTTCAAATGCCTTGGCCATGTTCACACAACACAAGTATGCAAAGGACCCGATAGGAGTTCTCTATGTTACAAATGCGGTGCAATGGGACATAAAATAAAAGAGTGTACGAAGGTGGTACACTGTCTTCTTTGCAAGGATGCTAGTCCAAGGCCTGATTTTGGACACGTCTTGGGATCTGAAAAATGCCAGAATTTCCATAAAGCCCTAGCCAGGGCAAAATCAGAACTTTGATGACCCGCATCCTGCAGCTAAGCCTACACCGCAGTTCAACTACCCAAAATCTGCTTGAATAGTTTGCAAGGGATGTGAGAGCTGGCTTCTTGCTGCTGAGTGAGCAACACCATAATAAAGGCCCTGCATTATGGTATCCTGACGAAACTGGTACTGCCGCTATCCGGGTTCGGAACAGTGATTTTCAAGCGGAGAGTTGTGGATGGGAGGATTGCTTCGTTTGGGTTTGGCACCCAGGGACCATCTTCTTTAGCGTGTATCTAATGACGAATGAATCGACATCATCTTTCCAAGCCAAGCTTAATGCTCTGGAGGGCAAAGTCTCGAACGCAGAGGGCAATGTGCACATTGGGGGAGACTTCAACGCTAAATTAATCGAATGGAGCATGCCTCAAACAGATCCGCGGGGAAATTGAATCCTGGAAATGGCAGCCAGGAAGACGCACGTCGTACTAAACACCGGAAATATGCCAACTTTCCGCCGTATTGGCGGTGAAAGGACCATACCGGACATGATTTTCGCCTCGGAGTCCTTAGTATGGAGGATACGCAATTGGAAAGTATTAAAGGACTACTCAGCCAGTGATCATCAGTGCATTCCGCTTGAGATAAGTGATGTTGTCTCCCAAGGTCCGTGCTCCTTTCTACAACAGGATGAAACATAGGAAGGATGGACGTTGAGAGGTTCGTTGAGGTGCTCACAGCAGGTGAACTGCTGCAGGGAGATTCAGAGGGGACGGAAGAACTGGCAGCTCAAGACGTGGTGAACTCAACTATTTATAAGCATCATTACGACTGCTTGCTGCGCTTATATGCCCGTTGAAAACCCCGGCACGGTAAGACCCCAGTGTACTGGTGATCAACTGAAATCGCTGAAAAGCGAAGGGAGTGTCACAAGCTTCTACGTGAGACTCAACGGGCGTAGAACCGTGACGGGGCATGCAACTGGATGGCAGCGTATAACACGGATGGGAAATGTATTTGCAAATTGATCAACAATAGCTAGGTTCGCTACCGGCAAGCCTTGGCTAGAAGCTAGTTATGCGGAAGCCTTGCATACATGATGCAGAAAAGATGGATGAGATAGTGCGGGGACTCATCCCCGCCCATCCCGTCCGCGTTGACGCTATCCATGGTGAAACAGCAGTCGAGTGTCCCCTCTTCACACAGCCATAACTGGAGGAGGCAGTCCTCTCATTGAAAGTGGCTCCAGATCCAGATGGTGTTCCAGCTGACGTGTTGCGCCTTATCTATCACCATTGTTCTGACTTGCTGCTTAGCACATTCAACACTTACCTACGGGGCGGGTTTTCCCGGTTTGATAGAAGGTGGTGAGGCTCGTGCTGATCAGCAATGGCAAGGGAAGTCCCAAATCACCGTCTGCATACCGCCCGTTATGCATGCTAGATACTGCTGGGAAAGTGCTAGAGAAACTCATCAAGGGAAGACTCACTGACGCGATTCGTGCTGCTGGGGACTTATCTCCTCGGCAGTATGGCTTTAGAGCGGGACGTTCTACCATTGATGCGATTGAAGAGGTGGTGAGCGTGATCCGGAAGGCAGAGGCACATAGTTGCACCAAGCGACAGACCGTCCAGTTGGTGACACTCAACATCAGGACGCCTTCAACTCGGCTAGATGGGTGGATATTTTGGATACGCTCTAAAAGCCTTTTCAAGTCCCAGAATATCTAATGTGGCTTTTAAGGGATTACTTAAAAGACCGAAGCCTGCTCAGCGCCACGATACACGGCCAATGAAGGATGGCAGTTGCATCGGGTACTTCCTAGGGATCTATCCTTGGTTCAGACCTGTGGAGCATGTCTTACAATGGGCTACTGTGACTGGAGATGCCACATGAGTCGTGCTAGATCAGCTATGAGGATGATGGGACTCTGGTCGCTGGACACAGCATTGAACAAGCGCAACTCAGGCTAGATGTGCTAATGCGCCAAGTAAAAGACTGCTCGCGGGCTCAGTTTAGCACTGGAGAAAATTGAAGTGGTCATCTTGACAAAAAAGAGGATCCCTAGGTAAGGATGATTGGTATTGGAGATATACAAATCAAATCGAAGCCATCAGTGGACTGATCGACTCTAAGATGAATTTCTCTGAGCAAATCAGGGCAACTGCTGAGAAGGCTGCTTCGAGAGTATTGGCTCTGAGTCGACTTATGGCCAACGTAGGGGGACCCAGCTCATCACGAAGGCGCCTTTTGATGAGTGCTGTAGGCTCAATGCTACTGTACGGAGCAGATGTATGGGGCGACGCTCTCAGTAAGTAGGTTTAGAGAAAACGCCTTGCACATGTACAGAAAGGATGAGCGCTGAGGATTGTATCTTCGCATCCAACAGTCTCTGATTCGGTGGCGAAAGTCATTACAGGCGATATCCTGCCAGCTTCCTTGCTAGAGCGCGCCGGTGTATTTATCTGCGTCGAAACGAGGATGCGAGGCAGATGGTTGTCCGCGAAGAGAGACAGCGCTCACTCAACGATTGGCAGCAGTCTTGGGTGGATTGCACTAAAGGAAGGTGGACTGCGCGCCTCATCCCGGATGTGAGACCGTGGCTAAATCGAAGGCAGAGTCAGACTAACTTCTATCTGACCCAGCTTTTGAGCGGTCATGGTCCCCCGATTGTCGGTATTGCCCAGAGGAGGAAGACAATGCCTGCCACACATTCCAGGTGGCACATTATGTTCGGGCAGTCCTAAAACATAAAAGGGACTCACAGCAGCCGGCGGTGTAGGGGCTGGGGGGTCGCTTGTTTGGTACTTCCTCTTCCCCTCTCCCCTCCCACTAGAAGAGAGATCCCCTAGCTTGAAGGCGCCTCATGGCGTAACAAAACGAGACCTGGTCCGAAGTCATGTGTCAAACGGTCACAGGTTGACAGGGGAGGTATTTGATGGGTAGCCCAGTCGCCTTCTTCAAACATGGGAGTCCCACACTCTGTGCGTAGATGGGCATTCATCTCCCTACCCCCCAAAAAAACGACATAATGTAATATATCGTGTTTCAATTAGCCATTTACCATTTCAGCCATCCTTGACCCATTGGATATCTTTTTATAGGGCTATATCAGGTTACTGGTCTTAGTCAACAAGCCATCAGTTTGAGACGAGCTCAAAGACTTCATCCAACGCGAAATCGCCAACGTTCCGGTCAAAATGTCTGTTAGAGTGGCGGAAAATTGGGTCCAAAGAATCGACTAAATATGACCGAAATCGAATTTCATTCGTAATGTGTAATGCTTGCACTACATTCACAATAAATTTGAACTTAATATCTCTAATATTTCTCTGTTTTATTAAGAGATAAAATTGTTATGTCCTTAAGGGAATCTAGCTAGCTAGCTTTAGTATTTAACTATTGCCAAAGCGTATTTATTTGTTCCCCTGGTTAGAGGAAAACTGTGGAATGAATCATTGAACTCTTTGCCAACTTGATGATTTTATTATAAATTACGTTTAAAAATAAAGTAAGTTTTCGCCAGACTTGATACCATGTAAAATTGGGGAAACCAAGATTCAATCACAAGAAGATATGCCCACATTTCAACGCTAAATGACTCCACTTTTTCCCATCATTTTTCAAACCACAATCTTCACATCGCTTAAGCATACTTAGTGAGAGCGTAACAACCGTGAGTACCATTAGTAACCATGTGCATGAATAAATTCATATGCATTTCCGTGAAGATCAATAACTTAGATCGATGTCAAAATTTGCAGCATGATCTTAAATTAAATTTTACAATGTTCAATGTTCGGTGTAACAGACAAAACAGCTACGGATGTACCGAATGTGTACGTTTGTATGTTCCTCTTTTTCGTCTCTTCATGCAGCAAAAGCATCCCCGCGATAAACTCCACGATATGATTTGATACGATGCGATCTGTTAGTCGGAAACAATAAAACTACAAGATTTGATGCATATCGAGAGAGATTGCAGAAATAACATGGAAAAACTGCAGAAAAAAGACTCATACCAGAAATGTATCATACTTGGTCGTCGTGACGGTCAAACAAAGGCCCAACAAACAAGAATCATCCGATCACCGGAATGAATTTGAAAGGATACGGAGCGTCGTAGGAGGTCTGTGATTTGTCTTTTCGTTTTTTGCCATGAATAACATTTCGATTCGCTGCAATCAATAATATTGCAGTCGTAACAGAGATATGACATCTGCTTGTTCAGCGATATCTGCTACAACATGTTGTTTGTTATATTATGATGCAATAAAACTGTGATCCGAGCTCTTTGCAGTGGTACAAGGATGCCGACTGGTCGTAAAACTCAAGGAAGAGTTGGTCAAATGCAATTTTAGGGGCTTGAACCTTTACTCACAATGATCTTTATGAGATTTTTATTCTATAAACATGTTCTCACAATGCAAGAGTAGGTTCTGCATCAAATTTCATGGTTAAATTATAGCTCAAGCCACAAGGATATTCAACAAGTTTCCATTATTCAATCCCAGAAACTCATTCTCAAACACTCAGGTCTTAATCATCTTAATTTTCCACATGATCACTTCCACTCAAACGAACCAGGCATTCCTTGACCACTTGAAAGTACTTTCTTCTCAAGCATTCCACGGCCACCAATGAAGCATCCTTACAAACTCAATCAATGGAGGAAAGTGAGAACCTTTCTCACCAGACAAATGTGTCGATTGATATTTTTCCATTTCGGATATCAACATATTTTTCCAAACACTTGAAGTTATTTTCGTAGGTGTCGTTTGTATAAACATTTCTTTATCCTTTTTGGTGAAAGATTTTTAAAGTTTCATAATAGTTCGAGGCGAGTCATTGTAATGAGAAATCCCATCAGGATCCTCGTTGAGAAAATATGTTTTTATGTCGTTTTCACATTTCTTCGCTGGACACTGGGTCGTCATTGTTGTTCGATTCATTCATTTATTTATTCATTCATAGTCATTGGGTCCTCTACATGCAGGATGCTGTGGATGTGGTAATCGAATGAAGCATGTCTTTAGATCGTTTTTCGGTTGTCCCAAACCATTTTCATCGTGTTATTAAGATACAAAGCAAATGTTTTCAATTCATTGAGTTTTGGGCTATTGTTAATATATTTTTGAATGACTTGAATATGTTTTAAAAATAAGTTGAGCAAAAGTGACGCTAAGAAGTTACATGATATTTGAATTTGCGGTAAAAATCACGTAGACTAAAGTTTTGTAATGTGAATGTACGACTACAGAAGGCACTATCTTCAGATAGTGTAATGTACATGTGAATCATGTCCTATTGAACGTAGGAACGTTTCTTTATACCTGAAAAAGCAATTGCTTTAAAACCAAACCTACAAAAAGTTCAGAGGTGCTATTCATAGTTTTACATTAATAAAGTACTGAAGATTTCAACAGAAGTTGAATGTGAATGGGATCAAAAACTAATTTAACAAAGGTGAAAAATCACAGATATTTAAATAATTGTAGTTATCTGAGTAGATAAAAATGTCCGTACAGGACTGCAGCGATGGTCTGCTGCCTCGGTGAGAGAGGATGGTCGGATTCGCCGAGATTGGCCTTGTCAGAGGACGCGTGAATGCAATGGCAGGCTAGCATTGCGGTATCGTCGGGCGGGTTATTTTCTCCAGCACTAGGACCCACTACAAAAGAAATTTTGCATCTGATAATTGAAAAGATTCAAATAGGTATCGAACGGAGTCCAGCCTGAGGTAGCCTACTTAGGGTTAAAATTGCTAACGCAAGTGACAAACCGGGCCGGTAAAAAACAGACAGACTTGAGAGGACTTCGTCCTTACCGACGATACTTATGGCCCCCAATTAAGAGTGGGGCCTCCAGATGAAAGCGGTGCCCCCTCGCACTCCCCCACCCGGATCAAGATCTAACGTAGACATGACCATATATTCTCTATTTAAGTAAAAAACTAATGTAAACATAATTTGCATGAATTTTCCCCTTATGAACGTGGCAAATTTATGTTATAGTATTCAATTATCAAAAAAATGAAATATAACGCTTCCTTTAATATTCGTTGAATGTTTATTAATTTTTACAAACACCGCGGGTTTCGGAATAAACACCTATTCCATCCTCAGTGCAAACTAACCATTCTTATTTCCTAACCTACCTATTTATACACATTTATTTAATTTATATTTTTCCAAACAATAATGAACTGCTTAATCCTAGATAATTACCTACGCACACCTTTTCCCACCATAAAAGTTAATCCTCTGATTCGCCGTTAATTGCCTCGTTTGCTTCTTCGCCTTCGTTGCCCGCACCATTCACATCCTCGCTTACATTACCTGGGCTTCGTTTCCTATTGATTTTGTTCAGGATGTCCATTAACGGGGAATATCCGTAACCTAAATCGTGATTTAAGCGTGCATCAGCTGGTTCCCTTGATATTATCAAGCTCTCGCATGCGTCCAGTTTGTACCATTTCGTGATTTCCTTAACCAATTCTACATCGCTTTCTCCTAGGCTGTGACTTTCCTCCAAAATATACTTCGCTACCGTTGGTTTGACCAGCTCTTTGCTCCTGTTGTTCCTTAATATTATTTCTGCCTCCCTCACGTGTTCATTCAATCTTGTGGTAATCAATCTTCTTGTTTGCCCTATATAGGTTTTTGGGCACTCTGGGCATGTTATTTTGTAAATCCCGCTTACTCATTTTTCGTTTTTTTATCTTTTACGGCTCCCAATAATGATTTAAGTTGAAGATGTCTACTGGATGTAATCACTTGAATATTGTAGCTTTTTAATATTTTCGCAATTACCGCCGTTAGTGGTGAGTGTGGAAAAGATCGCCTGATGCTTACTTCATTGTTTCTATTTTGCATGAACAATGTCGTGTATTGATCCTTCGATAATTTTCTCGAGGTTTTTGAGATGATTTGCTCAATTATCTTAGTTGGAAACCCATTTTAAATCCATAGTGCCTCTTTAACCGGGATGCTGGGAAAGAGGGCTTTTACGTCGAATGAGACTAACTTTTCATCCAGGTCAATGTTGATCCCTTGAAGTTTTTCTATGAGTTCCACACTGTTTCGTACTGCTCTACCACCTATATTCATACCTATGCTATTGATTTCCTTGATTAGCCATTTCGCGCTGTTGTATGTAGGTGAATTTGTGTCAGCTATAATTTCTCGTACCTCGTTACCTGGCTTATGAATTTTCGGCTGGCACCTTATTCGTGGTAGGGACGGGTTCGGCATTTTTAAGCGTCCCGTTTTCAATTATCAAATCACATTTACCTGGAGTAGCCACCCAAAAGGCACGTGTTGAACGAAACCTTATGAAGTTAAGGAGTGGTACAAAAAGCTAGCATCCATAACACTGAAAACTTACTATACACATCTAAAGCTAGCGAAATATGATATATAAAGGTGATTTAAATAGCTTAATTCAAAAAATTGCTGGGGCAGCGGAATGCGAGCAGATAAGGAAGAGACTCATACACAATCGGAAGGTAGACAAATTGATTGCAGAAAAGCAGAGTAATGTATTGGTAACGCAAGGTAACAACAAATATAAACCAAGAGTGGAAATAATTCCAGAGTTCGTGATCAATAAGTCAAGCGTAAATTTTACAGACGCCGAAATGGAAGTTTTAAACAAGGGTCTAAATTTTGCTATCAGAAGTATGCCACCAACGGATGACATTATAGTAGACTTGGAAGCAACAATAAAAAATTTTAGCCAAGGGGATAAGCAGAATATACGATCAAGAGTAAGCAGAGAATTATTAAAAAAGCAGCCACACAATAATCGAAATGACAATATAGGGAAAATAATAAAACAGCTCAAAGCAAAAGAAGTGTATTACTTAAAAGCAGATAAAGGTAACAAAATCGTTATCTTGGATAAAGATGAGTATGACAAATTAACGTACGAAAAGCTGACAACAGGAAATTATGTTGAAATAAAACGACACCAGAATCGAATAAAAGAGTGGACAAAGCATTGAAAGAAGCGAGCACGATCTTTGAAAGCATGGGACGCTTAAAAATGCCGAACCCGTCCCTACCATGAATAAGGTGCCAGCCGAAAATTCATAAGCCAGGTAACGAGGTACAAGAAATTATAGCTGACACTAATTCACCTACATACAACAGCGCGAAATGGCTAATCAAGGAAATCGATAGCATAGGTATGAATATAGGTGGTAGAGCAGTACGAAACAGTGTGGAACTCATAGAAAAACTTCAAGGGATCAACATTGACCTGGATGAAAAGTTAGTCTCATTCGACGTAAAAGCCCTCTTTCCCAGCATCCCGGTTAAAGAGGCACTATGGATATAAAATGGGTTCCCAACTAAGATAATTGAGCAAATCATCTCAAAAACCTCGAGAAAATTATCGAAGGATCAATACACGACATTGTTCATGCAAAATAGAAACAATGAAGTAAGCATCAGGCGATCTTTTCCACACTCACCACTAACGGCGGTAATTGCGAAAATATTAAAAAGCTACAATATTCAAGTGGTTACATCCAGTAGACATCTTCAACTTAAATCATTATTGGGAGCCGTAAAAGATAAAAAAACGAAAAATGAGTAAGCGGGATTTACAAAATAACATACCCAGAGTGCCCAAAAACCTATATAGGGCAAACAAGAAGATTGATTACCACAAGATTGAATGAACACGTGAGGGAGGCAGAAATAATATTAAGGAACAACAGGAGCAAAGAGCTGGTCAAACCAACGGTAGCGAAGTATATTTTGGAGGAAAGTCACAGCATAGGAGAAAGCGATGTAGAATTGGTTAAGGAAATCACGAAATGGTACAAACTGGACGCATGCGAGAGCTTGATAATATCAAGGGAGTTTGTAAAAATTAATAAACATTCAACGAATATTAAAGGAAGCGTTATATTTCATTTTTTTGATATTTGAAGAAGTTCGTTGAAACGTGACTAGGATTATTCATCGTTATAGTATTGTCGCGTGTTATGGTTTTCGGGCAATAATTTTAATGTTCCCGGAAAGTGAAAACGCAATGTCTTTAAAATTAAATTGAGGAGAATTAGTACACACGTCGAAGCCACCTTCTTCTAACATTTTTCTTCTCTAATAATTTTTCAGAAAAATTATTATTCAACTCATTCATGTAGCTGCAAAACATTTCCATGAGTAATTTAAAAGCGTTTATTTAATTACTTAAAAATGCACTATCACGTTTTTAACTATTTCACAATTTTAATTTTCACTATTAAAAGTCTAACTTCGACTTGTTCATAAATTTCTATCGCAATTGTCTTCTTAAATCACTTCACAATCAACGTAAATCACATTCCTATTACTCGATCAATATCGCTTTTCTATTCGCTCCACACTTTCGCAGTTTTTAATATCGCGGTTCTAATGAATGATCCCCCCATTCATCCAGCTCGCCTTTGTATAGGGTCTCTACCCATTCAACCCATTTCTCGTACATTGGCGAATGTTCTGCCGAGAGGTACCTGGTATATTCGAGCAGCTTAATGAATGGAGTGACGTCACTTTCAGATGTTGATCATGCTTGGTGGGTTCTCAAGGCTACGAGTAAAATCACTTTGTTGATCATGAGGTTCTTAATGGTTGTGAAAACAATTGCAACAGTAGCTCACAGAATTATTCATGCATGTAACACTGCCCCCACCTCAGTTCTTTTCGCCCCGAAAAGATGTGTCGCCAGTTGTAGTCAATTCTCCTTGGATGTAATATGGGGCAAGATGGCCCAGGTGCACGATTTTCATTTCGGCTCTCGGATTACGGTGTTCCTGTATGCGATATACGACGTCGTTGATTCGCTTTGTAACCCGGTATGGTCCCTCCCAACTTTGGAGACCTACCCTTTCGTCGCTGTGGGTTATATAGCCAGACCAAGTCATCTTGCTGGAAGCTAGTAGAACTTGCCTTTAGATCATACCTGGTCTTCATGCGGTCAGTAGCCGATTCGAGGTGTTTTCGCACTGTCCGATGTATCTGGTTCAACCGTTGCCTTAGCTCACTTGCGTACTCCGAGATCGTTTGGGGTTTCTCAGGGGGTGTTCCGAACTTTATATAAGCCGGCAGACGAAAAGTCTTTCCAAAAATGACTTTGGCTGGGTCAGTCCCAGTCCCTTTGGTTTTCGTCAACCATCTTGGCCAGGTGTTTATTGAGAGTGCCGTTGAAACGTTCGCCCATTCCATCGGATTGGGAATGCAGCGGTGTTGTCCTCGTTTTCTGTATTCCCAGTAGTTCACACATTTCGCCAAAAACTAGTGATTCAAAGTTTCGGCCTTGATCCGAATGTAGTTCACAAGGTACACTGTACCTACTGACCCAATTTAACACTAGCTATTCGGCTACGGTAGTTGCATCCTGGTTGGGAATGGGGTACCTCGGGCCACTTGCTGAAATAATCAACCACAGCCAGCGTGTATCGATTTCCCCATTCGGATTCAGGGAAGGCTTCTGCGATGTCAACAGCAATCCTTTCAAACGGTACACCCACGTTGTAGGTTTGCATCTGTCCCCTCAGTCGTCACTTTGGACCTTTGACGGAAGCGCAAATGGTGCATCTACAGCACCAGTCCTCTACGTCTTTTCGAGCGTGGAGCCAGTAAAACCTTTCCCGCAATTTCGATAAAGTCTTGTTAACACCAAGGTGGCCTCCCGAGGATCCTTCATGCATTTCCTTACCCACATCATGGATTCGGCTTTTGGGTAGTATAGTTTGCATCCTATAGGAGCTGCCATCCGCCGTTTCCCATTTTCGCTTGAGTATGCCACCCTCCACCTGAAGGGAGTTCCATTGTGCCCAATAGCTTTTCAGGGTTGCGCCATGCATTGAAACGTCTTTCCACTCAGGTTGCCCAGTCGTCTCCTTCCATACGAGCAATGGTCCGATCTCTTCATCGGCTAACTGGGCATTTCGAATCTCCTCCGGTGACCAACCTTCATCGGATTCGGCCGTTATCAATCGCAAATCAACGGGCGGCTCCTTTTCTTCAATCCATCGGCAATGCTTACAATTAGCTGCACATGGACGACATAGATAAGGTGTCAGCATGTCCAGGGACTCCGCCCTTCTGATGAACATTTTCGTAGTCGAATGACTGCAATCTTTCGATCCATCTCGCAACTTGTCCCCCGGGGTTTTTGAAGTTGAGCAGCCATCTCAGCGATGCATGGTCATTCAAAGAACAAATTTCTGGCCATATAGGAACTTGTGGAACTGCTTGGTGGCCTCTATTATAGCCAATAGCTCCTTTCTGGTCACGCAGTAGTTCCTCTAACTTTTTGAGAGAACTCGACTGTAATACGAGAGGACTCTTTCTTCGCCATTGATCTGCTGGGAGAGTACAGCTCCAATACCGCCGCTGGTTGCATCGGTGTCAACTACAAACATTTTCCAGGTCTCGGATATGCCAGTGCCGGTGATTCACATAGCTTCTCCTTCAGGGTCTCAAAGGCTGTCTGGCATTGTTCATTCCAGACATACGGGCGATTTTTCTTGGTTAGCTGATGGAGAAACTTAGCTATTTTGGCAAAGTCTTTGACGAATCCTCGATAGTATGTCACCAGACCCAGAAAACTTCGTAGTTGGTGCTTGTTGTTTGGTGTTGGGCAGCTTTTCACGCCTACAATTTTCTCAGGGTCTGTTTGGACCCCTTTTGCTGATACAACGTGTCCCAGGTATTTGACTTCAGCTGCAAAAAGGTTACACCTTCTAAGTTCCACACATGCTCTTCGAAAGTTCTCCCAATAACAATGATGTCATCTAGGTATACCAAGCAGATCTTCCAGGTAAGGCCTCGTCGCACGTATTCTATCAGACGTTCAAAAGTGGCTGGAGCATTGCAAAGCCTAAATGGCATCACCACTAAATTGCCACAATCCAGTCCCGACTGAAAAACGCGGTCTTCTCTCTGTTGAGATCGAGTGTAGAAAATCATTTTGCGTCGGCTAACGTGTCCAGGATGTCATCGATGCGTGGGAGGGGTAACTATCTTTCTTAGTGACGTCGTTAAGCTGCCTATAGTCGACACAAAAACGAGTGCTACCATCGGCCCATGGACTGACAGAAGGTTCGATAACGCTTTGTTTTTCCATGTCCGAGATCAATGCGCTCACTTTTCCTTGTTTGGCTATAGGAAGACGTATTGGTGCTTGTCGAATTGGCTTGGCTCCCTGTGTATCTATGACGTGAGTTGCCAGACTCGTTCGGCCTTGGCAATCCGGACTTGTTGGGAAGAGGTCACTGTACTTGGTGACCAGATCAGAGGCTCGCTTGAATATGTGCACTGGCAATTTAACCTGCTTCAATATTGCAGACGTGGATTCCCGGGCTTTGTCTGTGTCTTGTCTCTTTTTCCAATGATGGTCGTGAGTAGCTCCCAAAGAGGTGATGGTGGAAACAGGCTGGCAGCTTCCGCTGACTTCTCCCGCTTTGATGCTCGTGGTTGAGTCTGCGGTGTTAAGGACTCTAACCGGCGCGTATCCGTTCCTCATAGATCTTACAAGGCTTCGTCCTACAATCAAACTGCGCAATGTGGACGTTTTCATTGGCTCTATCAGATAAGATCGGTGGTCTCCAGTATCACCATCAAGTTTGGCCCATACAATGTTTTCGGAAGAAATCAATACATCAGTGTCGGTACATACTACCACGTTTATCTGGGGAATTTGGACGTTGGGATCCTACATCAGTTCTTGAACATTCTGCCATTTTAATACCCGTTTGCCCAAATCCAACGTGATTCCATGTGGTCGCAGAAAATCCATTTCGAAAATGCAGTCATCCATAATGTTCGTGACCAGAACACAAGGTCTCCGAACTGTATCTGGAGGTTGACCTCTCCATGAACAGATGCAGTTTCTCCCGTAGCTGTCCGTAGTGAGAAAATTCTGCCCTTGTGAAGTTGCTGCTGTCTAACTAGGTCTGGTCGGATAATCGATCGGGTTGCACCGGTCTCGATTGTTATGGTGCAATGTTCTCCGTCAACTTGAGCCGGAAGGCATAAGTCCACTCCTCCACGATGTAGTCTTGACACAGTGATGGTAGTGCTGGGGACGTCACTCCTCTTAGCCAACCTTTGCCGCACGAAGTTGACCCCGTCAGTTTGAAGGGCGTCCATTTTGGGCTCCTGACTCGGTCTTGATCTCCTGCACTCTGGACAATAGCTCAATTTTCTTCGCTTCTTGCAATATCCTTGCAAGTGCCCCTTCTCACTGCAATTTCAGCACCTAGGCGTACCATTTACATGCAGGTTTCGCTCAATTCCCATGCACTCACACCTGCACTCATCCGTCACTACCTCGCGAGCCCGGGCAATGGTACGAGCCACATTTTTCACTGCCTCAGAGTTCAGACTATAAGCCAATGCGTCCTTAACCGTTTGCTTTTGAGCTAAATGCACGGCTTGTTGCAATTCCTGGTCCTTCAGTGCGCTGATGAATGCTTCTGTCGCTGCGTCATCTTGACGTTCGGGGTCGTACGCTGGGTAAGCCAAAAGTGCCAGTCGCTCAATGTCTTGGGCTAGCTGCTTTAAAGTTTCACCAGACTTCTGCATCCGATGCCGTCGCTGTGACCGATAAATCTGCTTTAGATGATCGTC
Source organism: Odontomyia ornata (assembly GCA_963969285.1). Classification (NCBI taxonomy): domain Eukaryota; kingdom Metazoa; phylum Arthropoda; class Insecta; order Diptera; family Stratiomyidae; genus Odontomyia; species Odontomyia ornata. Next base: position 295,589,745 of record OZ017741.1, read on the forward strand.
TCCGTAACGCATGTCGAGCGCATTCATTATAGCAGCCGGGTTTAAGTGCAACTCAACGTGGATCGTCTGCAAAAGCTCGGCAGCTGGGCCTCTTAGAGCAAGAATTAGTGCAGTTGCTCGTTCCTGCTAATTCCACTGATTTGCCCTTGCGGCAGCTTCAAACAGGGTTTTGTAAATATTTCAGACTGTTTTTCCATTGAATATTGGTACATGCACATTTTTGGATGTGCTTTGCGCTGCGGTTGTAAGCAGGGCTGGTGAAGCGGTTACTACTGCCTTCGCTGCTTCCAATTCTTTTTTCACTTTTTCTATCTCATGGTTCATTCTCTCTTCGACCTGGTTGATTCTCTCCTCAACCTGGCTGACTTTCTCCTCGACTTGGTAAAAGTTTTCCTCGACGCATTTAATTTGTTTGTTCAGGCTACCGAGCTCCGCTTGTATTTCGGTTGACTGCTTTTGCACTTCCTTGATTTCGATCGCTTGTTGGTCCAGCTTTGCTGATTGTTCATTTAACTTCGCTGATTGTTCATCTAGCTTCGTGGTTAAACTGGATGACTGTTCACTTAGTTTCGCATTTAAATTGGATGACTGTTGTCGCTGCTCTTGCTGCATCAGCATCAGCATCTGCATCAGTGTATTTTCTGGTTCCTTTGATTTTATTGTTTCTGCTTCGCCACCTTCTGCGCCTTTTTCTGCTTCGAGGGCTCACCCACCATGGTAAATTCATTGATGTTAGCTTCGCGGTGTTTTTATTATTTCGGCTTTTATTTTTTTCCACCAGTTTCCACTTTACACTATTGTGCACTTTAAAAATGTTTAAAAGTTTTCACTTTCAAAGTTTTCTTTCTCACTTCTCGACACCACTGTCGCGTGTTATGGTTCGCGGCCAATAATTTTAATGTTCCGCGAAAGGTAAAACGCAATGTCTTTTAAATTAAATTAAAAGAGTTTATTTAATTACTTAAATATTCCCAATCACTTATTTTACTATTTCTCAATTTTAATTTTCACTATTAAGAGTCCAACTTCCACTTTCCCATAAATTTCTATCGCAATTGTCTTCTTAAATCACTTCACAATCAACGAAAATCACTTTCCTATTACTCGATCAATATCGCTTTTCTATTCGCTCCACACTTTCGCAGTTTTTACTATCGCGGTTCTAATGAATGATCCCCCCATTCATTCAGCTCGCCTTTATATAGGGTCTCTACCCATTCAACCCATTTCTCGTACAGTGGTGACTGTTCTGCTGAGAGGTACCTAATATATTCGAGCAGCTTAATGAATGGAGTGACGTCACTTTCAGATGTTGATCATGCTTGGTGGGTTCTCGTGGTTTCAAGTAAAATCACTTTGTTGATAATGAGGTTTAAATGGTTGTGAAAACAATTGCAACAGTAGCTCACAGAATTATTCGTGCATGTAATAGTATTATTTGATGGGATCACATAATACTATACCATAAATAGGTATGCGAGCGGAAGGCCATTCTACCCTGCGAGGGCACCTGTAAACGAATTAAGATGGGGTGAGCTCACCCGATAGCTAGCTCATTATAGTGGAGGAGCCAGCCAACGTGGCGGGTCCCATACCCGGTAAGGTTCGAAAAACTAAATGGAAATACCGGTTTTTTTAGGTTCTTTACGTTAAATTAATATATCTTGTTTTCTTCATTCCTAATGTTTGTATTACTTTGTATGTAGGAGCACCCAAAGCTATTCATTTTGCATTAATTTAAAATAGATTAACAACCCTTCGTTATATATGATTCTGCATCATTACAATTTAACTTTAACTTTCTTATTGTATTTTTATTTTTTTACTTTGTCCGGGTTGGATTTATAATTTTATTGATTACCTTGTTAAACTTTATCACAAATTTCATGAAGAAAAAAAATATACAAAGAGTTTAATAAGACCTGGGCTTTTTTGTGTCAGTTTTTCTTGTGGAGAGCGGTGAGCGAGTTTAACTATATCCATCTTTTGACAGAGCCTGAAATAGCTATGAGGATAAATTTCACGCTTGTTCCGACCTTGAAAGTAAACGTAAAAACCACCTGCTCCTTTGAAATAATTTCGGTCATTAATTCTCGCCTTCAACTCAATTCAGTTTTTTTTCCACCTTGCCAAAGCGTTGTGTTAAAGCACCAACATTTAGCTTTTCTTTCTTTTTGTTAATTCTAAATTAATTTAAAGATTTTTCCTTAAATATCACAAATAAAAGTTTCAGTTGTAACCAGTATTATAATTAATACTATAAAAAAAATTAAGAAACCAATAGGGTACTCACCAATATCCTTGACGAGCCCCCGTAAATTATGTGGATGATGTATAGTGACCTATGCGGACGACATCAACATTTTGTCATGGTCATTATCAACTGCCAAAGAACTTTTCCTGAAAGCAAAACTAGCAGGGCTATAAATCAATGAAAATGAAACAAAGCTCCTGACGAAGTCGAAGAAAAATACCTCAAATTCATAAAATATCACACTTGGCGAATACAATATCGAAAATGTCAGCAAATTTGTGTATTTAGGTGCCAAAATAACAAAAATGGGCAGTGAAAGAGACAAAATGCGCCGAAGAATACAGCTCACAAATAAAATATTTTATTCAGTATATACGATTTTGAAGACCAGCTGCATATACAGGAAAACAAAACTCCAAGTATACAAATCTGTGATAAGACCTGTGTTATGTTATGGGTGCGAAACATGGACCCTAACCCAAGCATCCGCAAATATATTGAATGCCTTTAAGCGACGGGTCCTGAAGCGAATAATCTTAGCGAAGCTAGACAAGGACCAATGGCGAATCGATACAACCATGAGCTGTATGAAATTTTTGACGAACCGGAGGTCTCAACGATTGTAAGAATGCGAAAGCTGCAATGGGCTGGACACATGAAGTGTGTGAACGAACAACGGATACCCAGGAAGGTATTCGTTGGGAGAACTGAAGGCCAGAGGCCAGTGGAGAAACCGAGGAAACGCTGGTCTGACTCGGTCGACTAAGACAGTTCATCGCTGCTCGGATTTCAGAATTGGAAGACGCGGTAAATGGCTCGAGCCAGTTGGAGGCGCTGTTTGCAGAAAGCGAAGGCCCTAGAGGGGCTGTAGTGCTAAGAAGAAGAAGATGCCTGAAACTTAATCATTTAAGTCTGCTTGGAAGTCATTTGGCAATAACATTAAATTAATATTAAGTGACTAAGTTCGTTCGTGATTAATACCCTACATGAAAATACTTATGAATGGCTCATATTCTCAAAAAAGTTTGAGACGGAAATGTTTAGATTTTTCTAGTCGGTTTGGAGAGTTGAAAAAAAAGCAGGCTTTATCCAATAGGGCAAAACTGAGATAGAATACTTTCAGCAATACACTTAATGCTTTTGATGTCAGACAGATACTCAGTCTTAGCACTGCCACAGAAAAAATTCACGACATCCGTTTCACTATATAACCTCACCGGAGCAAGAGTTTCCTCACGATCTCTTGACTATCTAAATAAATTTGAGACAGTTTACTTTTAAGAATTTTCAGCGAATCGCACTGGTAAATTGAATGTTTATATCAATTAACATATTATTATTATTATGAATAAGACCCCCTAAAACTGTAAGCTGCTACGTTCTGCGTAAATTCGACAGATTCTTTGCTTAAATGATTGCAGTAAGAAGCTAAATCGAAAATAATTGTATTAACTTCCGTGCACATTACCATAAACCGCATCAACCACTTATATCTTGTTGCCATTGAAGATACAACACATATTGATCGACGTTTTTCTCCTCGGATTGTGAATGGCATACGCCAAAATACGAAATGGATATAAGACGAAACTTACGTGGTGTTTCTGCAACCGAAAAGTTTATTTCCGTTTTCTCGAATGCTGCAAAACGAAGTTATGTTTTGGAAATCACCGCCGGTAGGTTGGTCGCCTTCAGCTGTTTTTCTTTATCCGTTGGGTATGGCTTCTATGGCGGGGGGATTTCTTTAGCACAAATGCTATTTAATCGCTGCACTAAAGGGCCATAAATCTTCCTGTATGTTTGCTTCCACATATGTATTACTTGAATCTTATAGATTTGAGCGATTGCTCCACCACTGAAAATGAAAATCAGAAGAGATTTCTGACTATCACTTCGCGAAGTTGGAAAATTCGATAATTATTTGATAAAGGTTAGTATACTGGTTGCAAGCGATTCCTTTTCTTCTTTTTACTCAACACACTACTGCGAAAATTCCCTGTCAAGTGAAATCACTTTACCCCCAAACACTTTCGGCTTATCGATGTTCTTGACAAAAATCCTTGTATTGCAAATGCTGGTGACAGCGATCGACCGCGAAAATCAAGAATTGGGTGGAAGATCGTATTTGTTGCGGATTGTTTGCAATTCACTATCTCAAGAATACATTTTGATACGAATCGGATTGTTTTTGAACAGCGCAATTCTCGCAACGTCAGCTCGATGTGGCGGTCAAAAGCAGACTCCCCGTGTTTTGTTGCCAGTCGTCCACTTGCGGTATATGTCGCACCAGGAGTTCACGTGCAACCGTTCATTCATCTGCATAGATTGCCTTCGGCAATATAACACGTGGATATACTGTGTGAAAAGGTGCTGCCATGTCCGAATTTTAATTGTAGATTTGAATAATTAAATTTTTCAAATATACAATTAAAATTTGGATCAATGTTATGCCAGTTTTGGAGCAGTTTGCTCAGGTGACTGCTCGATTACTACATAATGTGTGACTTCTTACAGTGGCTTGGAATATAACGTGTCCTCTTGAAAGCATATTCTATATCCACAATGGAATTTTTTCCCCAAAAAAGCTTGATATTAAGCTGAATGAACATGTTAACAAAGAACAGTTATCAATGGAAGTGAGATCCAGTAATTTTAAAATATCTGATGTGGATCTTACGGAACTATCTAGAGCATAGTATACTCACATAGTATCCAGACTCAATCTAGCCTCCGGAAAAATCCAAACTATAAATCCTCGACAGCAGGTAGGTAGTAAATATTGATGCGAGGATTGGCGCAAATATAAACATGTGCTTCGATGAGAGATTTCAGGATTACCAGATCTCAAAAAATTAATAATTTTGCAGAAAAAAATTCGTTCTATAGAATGTTTTAGTTTTTCATTTGGATTTGGCAACACTCCCATATTCGGAAATGCGTTAAAAACGCGTGCGTCGGAAATTTTATTTGCTTTCCATTATGTTTGTTCAATACGACAGGCCTCGGCCCAGCTGACGTGGCCCAGCTCTGTTGACACAGGGTAATTGGAAGGTGTGGATACTGTGTGTATGTACTATAATCTGGAGGACCGAAGCCTGCTCGATAACATAAAAACAAGAGAGCCAAAACGTGGCAGTTGCATTAGCACATACGAGGTGTGTTCAAAAAGTATCACGAATTTTGAATTTTCGCGGGTTACGTATATTCGAATTTCGAGTTTTTTGTGGCGTTATGTTGGTACTCATGTCTGTCACTTATGCCAACAAGCTCGGCCATTTTGAATGTTCACTTAATTGGTGATAGCTGCTTTACTTGCACGTGTTTTCAATCGTCTTCGATTTTTACTTATTCAAAAAAATGGATCAAAGAACGTGTATCAAATTTTGTGTGAAAAACGAAATTAAGTGCGCGGATGCATTACGAATGTTGACTGTGGCATACGGAGAAGCTACCTTGGATCAAAGCAACGTTTATCGGTGGTACAAAATGTTTTTAGATGGCCGAGAAGATGTGAACGACGAAGAGCGTGCCGGACGCCCGAGCACTTCAACAACAGACGAAAAAATTAATGAAGTGGAGAAAATGGTATTGGCCAATCGTCGAATCACCGTTAGAGAAGTTACTGAGGACCTAAACATATTGATTGGCTCGTGCCATTCGATTTTTATCAACGATTTGGGCATGCATGAGACGGGTCGCCGCGAAATTCGTACCAAAATTGCTCAATTGCGACCAAAAACAGCAACGCATGAACATTGCTAATGAGATGTTAAACTCTGTCCGCGACGAACCAAATTTGCTCCAGAGGGTCATAACTGGTGACAAATCGTGGGTTTATGGTTACGACGTGGAAACCAAAGCTCAATCATCTCAATGGAAGCTGCCGCATGAACCAAGACCGAAAAAAGCGCGCCAAGTTCGGTCGAATGTGAAAGTTTTGCTGACAGTTTTCTTCGATTGCAGGGGCGTGGTGCATCATGAGTTCTTGCCACAGGGAAGAACGGTCAATAACGAATATTACCTGCAAGTTATGCGCAATTTGCGCGAAGCAATCCGCCAGAAACGGCCGGATTTGTGGGAGAACAAAAATTGGCTTTTGCACCACGATAACGCCCCTGCTCACACATCGTTGCTTGTGCGCGACTTTTTGGCCAAAAACAACACACTAATGATGCCGCAGCCACCGTATTCCCCAGATCTGGCCCTCTGTGACTTTTTCTTGTTTCCTAAACTGAAGAGGCCCATGAAAGGACGACGTTACGCTACGCTTGACGAGATAAAGACAGCATCGAAGGAGGAGCTGAACAAGATTAAAAAAAATGATTTTTTGAAGTGCTTCGAAGATTGGAAAAACCGTTGGCACAAGTGTATAATATCTCATGGGGATTACTTTGAAGGGGACAAAATAGATATTCATGAATAAATAAATAATTTTTGAAATAAAACAAAATTGGCGATATTTTTTGAACACACCTCGTATACTGGCATTTACTTGATTGATGGCCAACAAAGGCGGATCTATTGCATTAAGGATATGACTCTTGATGAGCTCCGTGTATTCTAATATTACTTTATGATTCAAAATTATGGAGTGACTTTCTCAGCAAGGAGTTGCACTGATAGCGGTTGGTATAGACACAGGGATAAGGAGGGCTGTGAATGCATATACATAAAAAACATTTTCTATGTTGGCAATATTGTAGATTGCAGGAGTGACACCCCTTGGAAAAGTATCACTGAATCGAAGATAGTGGTGGTCATTAAGGAGAAGAGACAGCGCTACCTTAGCCGTTAATAGCAGTCGTGGGAGAGTGAAACGAAGGGAAAGTGAACTGCGCAAGATACGGCAGGTGCCGTAGAAGTTAAATTCCTAAATCACATGTTCCCGCAATTTATTCAATTTAGGATTAAATTACATGTTTCCACATATCCTCAAATGTTTTGTCTAGCCTCAAGGAGCAAGTTGATAGTTTTGTCTCAAATAGTAGCTCTGTAAAAATCGTATCGCTGCATCAGCATGCAAAATATTTTAAAATATTTTCGTGAGTAGCAACTGCACTCTGTAATTACTCTCTGAATTAAACGAACGTGAATAAAAATTCTATTAAAATTTATAACAATCTGTCTTTTCCTTTGAATACCATGTTTGATTAAAAATGTAATTGGTGCAGTTGCTAGGATCTCTCTTGGTACTTTTGACTTGAAACAAAGCAAATCTGATTTTTATGTATAGCTATTTCCGATGGTTTGTTGGTGGTCGTTTATATGGACATAACTCGTTTCATGTCACCTTTTATCTGATGTGTAGTTTTTTGTGGTAGGGAGGTCAATGCCGTTTACGCACAGAGTGTGGGATGCCCATTCTCACAAATGTCTGGACTACCCATTGAACATTGAACATTCCCCTGGCAGCCCAAGAACTTCGGGCCAGGTCTCGTTTTGTTATGCCGGGAGGCACCTTCAAGCTGTGGAAGCCTATAAGAAAAAGTAGGGGAGTGGTGAAGAGGAACTGCTTGACAAGCGATCCCTAGCATCAATGTTCCTAGCTTTTGTAAGTCCCTTTTATCTTTTAGGACTACCCGAACATAATGTGCCATATAGTTCCATATGTCAACCGATCTAAACATCACCCGAACCATACTATCCGAGGCGAGCTCTTCCGTCTTCCGGCAGAGGTCTCGTCACAGTCTGTTCCACTTTTTGCACGCCAAAAATGTGCGGCAGGCATCGTCTTTCTTTTCTGGGCAAAACCATAATCAGGGAACCGTGCAAGTAAGTCTGGAAACATTCATTCCCGCTCAAAAGCTGGGTCAGATAGAAATCAGCCTCACCATGCCTTCGATTTAGCGACGGTCTCACATCCAGGATGAGGATTGCAGTCCACATTTCCCTCGTGCGATTCACCAAAGACAGTTGCCAATTGTTGAGTGAGTGCCGTCTTTCATTGCGGGCAACCATTTCCCTCACGTTCTTGCTTTGATGCAAGTTAACAGCAAGGCACTCTCTAGTGAAGAGGACAACATCTATCACGCCTGTAATAACTCTCACCACCAAATCAAAGATTGTCGGATGTAAAGGTGCAATCTTCAGTGCTCCTCCTCTCTGTTCCTCTGTCAAGCGTTTTCGGCATACCTTGTTAGAGAGAGCATCGCCCCATATTCCTGCTTTATATAGAGACACTGACCCAACAGCACTCACCAAGAGGCATATTTTTGATGGGTTGAATCCCACTAAATTGAGCACAAGTCAATTTGAAGCTGATACTCCCAAAGGAGCCTTCTTAGTCGTTGCCTTGATTTACTCAGAGAAGCTTATCTTCGAGTTGATCAGTAGCACCAAGTACTTGAACAATGGCTTCAATTTGATTAGTATGTGCTAAACTGAACCCGAAGGCAGTCATCCAGTCTCTCACTCTATGCATTGGCGTACCTAGCCTAAGTTGCGCTTGTTTAATGGTAAGCCTAGTAACTAGAGCCACAACATCATCCGCATAGTTGACAAATCATAATTCATAATCTTCAGTTTTAGTAACCCATCGTAAGATACGTTCCACAGGTCTGAACCAAGGATAGATTCCTGGGTAGTACCCGATGTAACTTCCTTCTTTTTTTGGCCCTGCGTTGTGTCTTAGTGCAGGCTTGGCTCCTTCAGGGAGTCCCTCAGAAGCCGCATTTGATATTCTGGAACTTGCCAGAGTTTCTAGAATGAAGGCATTCCTAACTTCGAGTGCCATCAATAGGTTGATCCGTCACTTAATTTAGCTATATGTTTCTGCCTACTCACATCAATGGTGGAACACCCTGCTCTAAAGCCATGCCGCTGAAGAGATATGTTTTCAGCCACACGAATCGCGTCAGTGGGTCTTCCCTAGATGAGTTTCTCTAGCACTTTTCCAGCTGTATCTAGCATGCATTACGGGTGGTATGCAGACGGTAATCCGGGACTCTTCTTTCCCTTGCTGATCAGCACGAGCCTGGCCACCTTGTATCGTACCGCAAGAAACCCCATCCAGTAGGCAAGCGTTGAGTTTGCTGGGCAGCAAGTCAAGACAGTGGTGATAGACAAGTCACAACCCCTCAGCTGGAACACCGTCTGAGCCTGGAGTCTTCCTCGTTTCAATGGAAAGATTGCCTATTCAAATTCCAGCGGTGTGGCGAATGGACACTCGATTGCTGTTTCATCATGCACAGCGTCAACATGCACGGAAGTGGCAATAAAGAGTGCCCGCTTTATTTTGTCCATATTTTCCGCTTCATGGAAGTAAGGCGTGCGTAGAGCACTAAACTTCCACCTAACAAACTTGTAGCTGTAGATCACGGACCCTTATGCACATTGTCCCCAAGATCTTGCCCTGTTAACGAATTTGTGGAGGCATTTCCTGGCCAACTTATACACTGCTACTCGGTTGCATACCCCATCGGGGCTGCATATTATTTGAGCTTCACGGCAAAGCTTGTGATACTCACTTTGATTTTGAGCAATTTTAGCCAACCATCATTACACTGAAGGTTTGCCTTGCCGGGGCAGAGAAGCACTGCAAACAATCGTGATGATGACCAAAGTTGAGTTCACTTGTCTTGACTCTACAATTTTTTTGTCCCTTGTGAATCACCCTACAGCGGGGCATCTGCCGTGAGCATATCTCGACAAGCATCCTACCGATGTTCCATCCAATTGTAGTATATTGAAAGCACAGACGTGTTAGTCAACATCACGGATCTCAAGCAGAATGCACTGATGGTCACAGGCTGAGAATTATTCGAATACTCTCCAATTGCGCACCGTCCATACTAAAGACTCTAAGGCACATTTCTCGTCCAGTACGGTTCCTTTATAGCTAATGCGTTGAAAAGTAAGCATATTTTCGGTGTTTAGTACAGCTCGTTGAACGTTTGATGTACACTAAAGAAAGTGGTCTCAGAGCACCGAACCCACACGAAACCCTCTCCCCAATCACCCACTCAGCAGTAAAAAGTCGGCTTTTACGTCCTTCATAAACTGCTCAAGCAAATTTTGAGCAGTTGAGCTTCGGTGTGGGTGTAACTGCAGGAACCAGGTCATCGAAGTTCTGATTTTGCCTTGACTAGGGCTTCCTGAAAAGCTTGACCTTTCCCTAATCCCAAGATGTAACTAAGATTCAATCTTTCATCAGCATCCTTGCAAAGGATACAGTGTGCCTCCTTTGTGCCTCTTTTCTTTTATGTCCCATTTCACTGCGCTTGTAGTATAGGTAGCTTATGGAGTGACCACAGCCAAGGCATTTGAAGCATTGAAGAGGCGCTGCTCTTCGTCACATCCTGCCCTTATTTAGAAGAAGTTAGGCATCCTTTTCGGTCAAGTTAAAGATGGCTATGTATTTTCTCCAATGGTTTTCTGGTGGCAGCCATGCTTTCATCCTGCCCACGCTCGGGAACTCCCTTTTGATGGCCTCTTCTACCTCGATCAAGTCCGTGCCGCGGAGAATGTCTCTTATATCCCCCAACAGGGATTACCCGCCCCACTCTCTTTCTTTAGTCCTACACCAAACTACTATCTCACTTAACAAAACTACTATATCACTGAATCTCGCGCAAAATTTCACGTTAAATATTCCTTTAACCGTTCCGCGACTGCTAAGGGTAATTTACTTTCCAAGTTGAGGATCCTTCGGCTTGGGAATTTGGACCTGGTTTGCCCATCGGAGACGATTGTAGGAGGCACCACTTGCTTGTCCTTTGGTCCCAAGTAGCCACGGAGCGCGAAACGTGGCCGCCAAAACACCCCTCACACAGCTGAAAATTAGTTCGTTTTTTCACTCATTAGGAATAGGATAGGAATTACCCAACCCGTTCTAATTGTTTCTTCGGCCCTACACCAAACTACTATCTCGCTAAATACAAGTACTATCTCACTGAATCTCGTGAGAAAGTTCACGTTAAGTACTCCTGTAGCCTTTCCGTGACAACTAAGGGTAATTTTCCGAGTCTTCAAGGACGGGGCGACCACTCGGCACTCTTCACCATGTATGTTTCATCTGACGAAGAATGAGTTGAAAACCCCCTGAAAGGTTACTTAGAAACACACCCGAGCCAAGTGTACAATTCACACAAAGAATAATCACCCTCAAATGCAGAACATTGTTAAAGAAAAGAAAAAAATCACTAAATATAATTCACTATTTCTTCATAATACAATTGAACCTTTCCTTCCTTTATATTCTTGATTGGGGGCTTTGAAATTGGTCACGTCCTGAAGTTATCCGCTTCAGCGCACCACTCGTCATACTTCCAGATCCAATATTCTACGTCGCTGAGACCTGATGAAATTTCACTCAATCGCCTAAAATTCCTCCGTTGAGCAGCTAGTTATGATACCCGTCCTTGATACTTTGTTTCATCGCACTGTAGATCCTCTGCTATCAATCTCCGTCCACCAAAAGAGACAAATCTCTTTTCCGCAGGTTACTCGTCAGCTCTGTTCAAAACGGCGAGCCGTTAATTTTCCCAATCGAGGTTAATTGAACTTTTGATTGCGGTTTTGGTTTGCATCAACGACCTCCCAACTGGCGTTCATCGGATACGCACCTCTGGCCGCCAATTGATCTCAATAAATAATTGGTTCTATACTTTCCACAGGATAAGCCATTTGCGGTGTAAGTGGACTATGTTTACCTAATAGTGTCCATTCAGCGTGTCTTTGTCTATTTGCATGAGCCCGATATACTGCCACAACTTTGCCTAAACTATGCGTATGTGTTCAATATGCAAAAGGATATATCGATTTGTATTCATTGATTTCACATGCCGTTTTCATTTGTTCGATAGTCATTGGTGGTATCATGCCTGCCGTACTCAACAAAAGAGCTCCAGCTGATTTTGTTAGTGGTTTCAGCGTCTAATTAATGAAAACACCTGAATCGTCAGGTTTACCACCCTTAAACTTCTCGATACTGGCATAATGGACTTGCAGAACGATATATTTGATAGGCAAACCCTTGCCAAACTTGGTTCCTACATCTTCAGGAAGTTGTAATTTCGGTGGGTCCTACGCCCAAGCATAGATAATCTGAGAATGTTTACTTTTCGCCACATGGTGTTGCTGTCTTTTCATCAGACGATTCCAACTTGGCTATTTCACCGCAATTCCATGCAGGTTTTCTTGATTTCTAGCATGCGATGTGTGGTATCCATGGTAGCGTTTACTTCATATCCAACTTTATAATAGTTCTTGGTAAAGTTAACTTTAATCGGTGAGCAGAGATATACATAGTTCAGACTTTCCTTTTCTTGAAATGAGAAAAAACATCGGGAGAAATGAAAACAAGCGACTCATCCAAATTCTGAATAATGAATTTCTTTCTCAACGATAAAGTCTCATCGAGATAGAGCAGGAACTGTTTCATTGCAGGATCGCATTTCCCAGAGCTCCTCAGTTTTGCTATTCCAAATCAATCTCCCCTGCTTCCCCACTTCGTTACTCGATTTAATTTAAGTTTTTTTTTATAGTTTTACTTGTTTAATGTATTCATTGATTTTCTTAACATTTACAACCTTGGCTTGGGCGGTAACTTAACGACTGCATGGGAGAGTGCAAAGGTTTTCTGTGACAATACTTTGCCACCGATTACTTGATCGCTTCAACTGGTATTTTTCCGCTTCCTTGATATGTTCGATGAACCTAGTTTTCGCTGATCGTCTCGTTTGCCTTACATAGTTCTTTTGACATACCTGGCACGTGATCTTGTAAATCCCACATTTTCCATCCTTCAGTTTCGCATCCTTCGTTCTAGGTAACCTTATTCCCAGTTTTAATTTTTGACTGCTAGGTATCGCACGGATGTTTATTGTTTTCAAATTCCTTTTTATTTTTCCAAAGATGCTCAAGTACGGTATTGCTGTCCTCCGGATTTCCCGTAGTTTTTGTTCTACATGTACAGTGCAGTAAAGTTTTCCGCATTTTACTTTCGCTCCATTTTACCGGTCATCAAGCCCACTGCCCTTAGATGTACTCATTGATTTTTGCTGTACCAAGAATAAATTTCCGTTCTTCCTCAAAATGTTCTTTACTTAGCGGTGTAGTCAAAATTTGGTGTATCCAGCAGTTTTAAGTTTGCCACCTTCATTGCGTGAGCGTGGTACGATGTCGCTGCTATTGTCCTGCTTGTGTTTCTAGGTTTTTTGAAGATGTTGAACTCAATTCTGTTACTCCCCTTGATGATTTTCAAGTCCAGGAAGGCAAATTCCTAGTCCCCTTCCACTTCACTCATGAATGATATGTTTTTGTGGATTCTATTGATCTTTTTCAGTGTAATTTCTAGATCGTTCTACTTGACGATCGCGAACATATAATTGAAATAATTGGTCCACACTCCCAGTGACAGGTCCTCCTCCACAATTCATTGTTCTAACCATGTCACAAAGATTTCACTGATTAGAGGGGATAGTCGATTCCCCATCGCTACTCCCGATTTCTCTTTATAAAAACGTCCTCTAAAGGTGAAATATGTTTCGAATCCTTTGATTTATCTTCAGTATCTAACAGAAGAAAATGACTTTATATAGGACGAGTTAAACACGGAGGCTCTATGCAAGGCCAGGTTGAGGAAGACAGTAGAGATGATTCGAAGGAGACGGCACGCGTCTGCTTACAGAGTAAAGCGACACCCAACCGTTTTTCAAGAAAAAAAAATTGGCCTCCGGATATCCAATAAACAAAACAATTGGCTTTAAAGTGGCGGCCCCCAAAGTTTAGAAAATAGAAGAAACTGAAATGTTGAATATTTTTTATAGAAACGATTGAAATGGCTTAAATTGGAAGTATTTATCCAACAGACCATTCTACTTAGCTAAACTTTATTTATTTATTTTGCCAAGCAAGGTGTAATTATAAACGAAATAATTTTACATGAAATACAAAAAAAAAACAAAAACAAATACAAATTTAATTTAATCATTTATGAGGAAGGGGAGTTGAGCGCATTTAAAATTTGTTTCTTAAAATTGGGTTTGGAGGTAGTTGTGAAGTAATGTACGCTAAACTTGTTGAATGCTTTACAGCATCTGTTAAGCGGCTCGTTGCTAGCAAAGTTGGTGTGGTACATACGCAAGGTTAGCGTTAGTGTGTGTCTTGTGGCTCTTATAGGAGTATCCGTGTGAATCTTGTCTGACAAGGATGAAGTTTGAATTTCACCTCTGAAAACATCAAAAGGTAAGCAGGCGGACAATGCAGCTCTCCTGGAAGCCAGTGTAGTCAGGTTGATTAGTTCAAGTCAAACCTCATAAGAAGGAAGATAGTGGAAAGAGGTAGGATCATACAAGGATCTAAGGGCGCAGAGCAAAAACTGTTTTTTCACTGACCCTTTTCTACGGCTATGAATGTCGAATATGGGGTCCCAGACTGTACAGCCGTATTCAAGAAGTGGACGGGCAAGTGATGTATACAAAGATTTAGTAGCGCAGATATTTCTGAACTCTTATGCTCTACGTTTTATGAAACCTAGCATTTTGTAAGCTTTGCTCAAGATTTCATCATAATGGAGGTTATAGTGGAGTTTCGTGTCTAAGACTTCGCCGAGGTCGACAACTCTCTCGACTCTTCTTAGTTGTGTGTTGTTAATGTCATAATCATGTAAGATGACGTTTTTTTTCTTGCAAAACTTATTATCTGGCATTTTTCTACACTGAGAGCAAGCTGGTTTCTATCGCCCCACTCGTTCGACCGCTTTACTGAAATCTGTGTATATAGCATCTATCTGGTAGCTTGCTCCATACTACAAAGAATATTCGACGTCAAGGTAATTAGATTAGTGGTGGTAGACCTATTTTTACGGAAGCCATATTACTGTTCATTCATAGACGGTTCGATAATGGGGGAGATTTTACTGCAGATAATTTTTTCGAACAATTTTGGCATAGTAGAAAGCATAGCAATACCCCTATCGTTCTCCAGGTGGTGCTTATCACTTTTTTAGTGAATTGGCGTTATAAATGATTATGTCCAAAGTTTAGGGAATATACCAGATGTTCATGATTTATTAAAAATAAGGAAGAGAGGTCTAACCAATCCATCTTTGCAGAGAGATAGAAAGCAAGGAGGAATAAGATCAACGCTGGGTCCTCTAAGTGGATCAAGATCTCCAATCGCCTGAATTTCATCTTCAGAAATGGTAATGTTTCCAATTCAGGTCTTTGTGATTATTTCCAACGACTCTAAATGAGGCAAAGTGACTGACTTAGAGAAAACATGCTGAAAATAATCAGCAAAGAATTCACTGATCTGCTCGGTACAGGATAAGATAGAGTCATTGCATGATTTTAAGGAAGGATAACCAGATGTTTTGCACTGAACGTTAACAAAGTCGAAGAATTTTTTGGGATTGGAAATAGTTTCCTCTGCTTTGACGTTGACGTAAGTTTGATAGACCTCTTGCGATTTCATTTTGAGTTCAAGTGCAAGTTCATTATACTTACTCTTAGTCTCATCGCTTACATATTTATCTTTTCTGAGGAACATGTATAGTTTGTTTTTCTGGTTACGTAAATGTCTTAGATCACTCCCTAGCCATGGTTCTGAAAGCTTATCTTTTTTCCTGATTTTCGATACGAAAGATTCAACGGCGTCAAAGATTATACGATAAAAGGTGGAAAGTGCCGTATCCAAATCTAACGTTGACAGAGTACCGTTCCAGTATTAATGTTTCCATTATCTCCATTGCGGAAGTCATATACAATAGTTCTATTGTACGTTATAGAACTGAGAGTATCAGGAGTCCTCATTAAGCTGAAATCGTTACAATTAAGGAGATGCACCGGAAGGAGTCGACCGTCGTCTTTGTCGATCACAAATGTTATATTAGGTCTATTAAAATCACCAGTAATGATAATTTTATCGTCTTAATTTGTCATTTCAGTGATATCACTTATAATTTTACAGACATTGTCGTAGACAATATCGTTTGATTTAGGGGGGGGGGGGGGGGCATAAAATACGCCAATAAACAAATTAGATTTTAGCATTTTTATTTTGACCACTTTATGCTGGAATAAATTATGTAGCGTACAGTTAACTGGCTCGCTCATGAAGGAGTTATGTATGGCAATCAATACACCGCCTCCTTGTGACTGGATCATTTCACTGTTTTCACATCAATTTAATGTGAATCTATACGATAATTTTTTGCTCTACAATGAGCTTTCATTGCGTCTTGCAGATATCGATCTCGTTTTCGGATGGTTCCGAAAGCTTTTTAAATTACTTATGAAATTCTTTGCAACTACATGAATGAGTTGCATATTTTGAATAATTTTTTTCTGAAAAATCATTAGAGAAGAAAAATGTTAGAAGAAGGTACGTTCGACGTGCGTACTGATTCTCATCGGGCCATCACTCTTATTAGATACTCACCGGTGATGGCGACCACCATGCTTAAAGGTAAGAGAGTTGGTTTTAATTTTCCTACTTATGCGAACTCAATATGTTCTTTGTAACTACGAATTATGTACACACACACATCGAAACCACCTTCTTCTAACATTTTTCTTCTCTCATAATGTTTCAGAAAAAAATTATTAAAAAATATGCAACTCATTCATGTGGCTACAAAGAATTTCATAAGACCATTTTAGTTAAACCGAGTTTGACTTTCAAAGTCGTGGTCAATGAAATGATTATTTGCTTTTAAAAATAAAGGTCGCTATGAGAAATTTGCTTTTCGTCTGGTGCTGGCGACGGGTTTTTTTTTAAGAAGTCATAACTTCCTTGAATGCTGAATGCCTAATTGCTTCTGCTGAAGAAATCACCTTGGTCAATTTGGCCGCAAAAAATGATCATAATGAATATGTGGCATTACTTTAAATATTTTCACCATATCTTCAAATCTTATTCGTATTATTCCATTGACCCATGCGCTATTTCTAGGTTTATTTGCTAGCTTCTTGGACCGGAAAGCTGGACAGAGCTAGAAGATAAGCACCAGTATCGAAAAAGGAAATTTTTTGTTTCCCCTCTGAAAACAATTACACTTTCAATAAAATAAAATTAAGTGAATTTATTTGATTCGCAGTATTTTTTAATCCCAAGAAACTATTTTACTCTCCGTTTTTGATTCTTATAAAAAAATTTAGGAAAATAGATTTGGCCTTCAAAGAAAAATTTTTCTCGTCTAGTGCCCAAAATAAATTCGAAGCATGAATTCTTAAGCCCATTATTTTATGCCTCGAATATTTTTCACACCTACTGAAAAATCCATGTCGAAATAAGGCAAACCATTCAACATATTGTCGAGAAAAATTGCGATATCCCTTGAAATCCGCTTAAAATTTCGACATGAGCAACGACATTCAATGGTCCCGAGCCAAACGAAATGAACGAGTTCTTTTCATTTTTCCTTTGCAGGCCATGCATTTTAACAAGGATCTCGACTTCTTAATACGATTTTCATGATTTGTGGTTTTCAATTTGCCCTCATCACATTCATGGAGGCCATAAAGAAAATTGCATAAATTCAAGAATGGCATGTGTAGAAAAACCTACGTAAGAAAGGACCATAGAATCTGCAAAAAGTGTCTAATCCAATTCACAGGAGCATGACTTGGCATAGAAAAGATCATCGAAAAAGTCTGTTCGGATGATTATCCTTTTTCGGCCCACGGAAAATACATTCCAAAGTGGCATGAAAACACGTTTGTCGCCCAACAAACAACTAATAAAAACGTCACAATATTCAATGACACAATACAGATCCAGCTTAAGATTGCAACACACATTTTTAACACTTGGAAAATGCTTGAAAGGTGTGAGAAAGTGTTGCCAGAGCTTCTCTAGATTTTAATGTTCTGCAGGTGGAAAAAATTAATTTAGTTGAAATTCGTGCATAAATAAGATGTTTAGTCCGACTTGGTCAACAATTTTAAGAAAATTCTGTTTTTAAATAAAGATGATTCAATTTAGAAGCAGATTAGGATTCGTTTGTATTGCCAGAGTATTTGATTTTAATTGGCAACACCCTTAGCTAAGAAAATATTGTCAAATCCTCGGGAGAAAGCGAGCATTGACAACAAGCTCCTGCCAATATCCTGATAAATTTCTACAAGAAAGGACAAGACAAGCATAATGGAGAGCGATTGGGCGAGGGCAGAAATATAACGAGCAGAGCATAAAAGAAAATACTATCTGGACACAATGGAACTGTAAATCGGATCAAGTTGGCGAACATATTGATTCCTGCCGGACTAGGAATCAAAGTATCCCTTTTACGTCAGCCTGGCCTTAGGAGATGAACGTAACAAAAACCTTCTACACGATGCTATCAAAAAATGACTTCTAAGTGTTTTGTAGAAAGCACCGAAATCCCTATCGAATTGGGACGCGCTCCTGAAAAGGGGACAATACAATAGAAAAACGACAGCTCCTTTTTCGTTATGAAGCGTTTTGGAATAGCGATAGGATAGGCGAGCAACAACGACATGGACACAATATGCTTTTTTCTGCGAGCCATAAAAATTGGATTTAGAAGGCATTTCGATGTCATTTTCTGTGTCCACACATGTGTCCACCAGGAGTTTATTTAGCTTTTCGTGAAGGAGTGTTGGTCGATCTGATTTGGTCGTTGCATGACGAGATTAAATGACAAGGATAGTAGTTTGTAATGGAGTCTTTTGTGTACTGCGGAGATGTGAGATTTTTTTGTGATTTTTTGTTGGGTGGTGGAATGGTATTGAAAAATTGTAAAATCTTATTAATATTAGATTATAAGACATAAACTCATTACAAATATGATTTTTGAGATTGAAATTGTGACTACGTTTTCACCTAACTGTCCTTCAGTTGCTTGCAATTGGTGTAGTACATCACGTAACTTTATATTCTACGTCTAGTACTCGTTGCGTATAGACGTGTTTTAAATTGCTCCTGTCAATAATTTTCAAAAATTAATATAATTTTTATACGTCTATTTTAAGTTAATTTTTAAAAAACTTATAAAGTCGTCGAATCATTCGAACAATTTATCGAGTGTCTGGATTTTACTTGCGTGGCAGTCTCAAAAAGTTCAAAATAGATGAAACGTTTTTTCGCCTGGGGCATGGAGGAGCCTGACGGCTTCCCACCGCTGGGGAACCCGGGGCCAGGCATTGCAAATACTACAAATGAAAAAATTATGTAACGAGAAAACTACCAAGAAAGTTTTGAGCGTATTCCAGGCGAAGAATTGGAAAGAGTCACTAAAGAAAACGTAAAAGATACTGAAGAAAATGAGGCGATTAAACTCCAAATTACAAATTTGGAGGAAATGTTCCCCCAATTAACAAAAGTCAGCAAAACAAAAGTGATGAAGCCACTAAATACGTCCGGAAAGGCGACAACAAGCACGAATGAAAAAAAAGTAGCCACGCTAGAAGCTCAACAAACGAATAAAGATACATTACAAGATACGAAAAAGTCAACAATCCAAGATGCTGACACCATACTAAGCGTGGGAGGAGCAAACAGCAGCGCAACTTACTATGCGGTACTTGCTGCGATGAATTACGATATAGACATTGAGATGTAGTGTCAGGAAAAAAAGTTAATATTGATGATTCTAGTGATAATTTTATAGAATACTTAAAATAAAATATTAGAAAAAGGCGAAGAAGCCAACCAGTGTGTCTGCTCGTTCTCCTATTAAAAATAATAAGATAACTGAGAAAGTTCTTCCGATTAATGTCTTTGGGCAGCGTGGAGGGGATATGGTTCGGCTATTGGCAGCCGAAAAAAAGTTCGATAATTTTGTAGTTAAGAGAGTGAGCGCTGATAAACTCACAATTTAAGCAAAAAC
The DNA here is from genome assembly GCA_963969285.1 of Odontomyia ornata. Lineage (NCBI taxonomy): Eukaryota > Metazoa > Arthropoda > Insecta > Diptera > Stratiomyidae > Odontomyia > Odontomyia ornata. Next base: position 295,609,793 of record OZ017741.1, read on the forward strand.
ACTGGCTGATTCCAAGCCAGTGAAAGATGCTCTTAGTAGTTTCCGAGCTCCTCGTTTCACATAAACGCCAACGCCGGAAAAAAATCAGACCTTCCTGTCAAAGGGCTTGGTCTGTGGGGAGAATACAGTTGATCTCCTTGAAATATTACAGGAAGCAGCACCAGCTATCAAATTCATTAGTGTGAAAAATTTTGGTACCAGGAGATCAACTGTTGAAGGCAAAATATTACCATTTTGTCTGGTACAAATTTGTAACAATGGCAGTGCAAGTGCTCTCCAATAGGTAAGGTACATGAACTTTAAAGCCGTGAGGTGGGAGCGTTTTCAAAAAATAGCGATGAACCAGTATTACAGGTGCCAAAAGTTCAGTCATTCAGCTGCTACTTGTGGCATGCACTATCGCTGCATTAAATGCAAAATATTCATGCACCCCAGTGAACACAAATTGGCTCAGATAGAGCAAAAGAAAAATTATACTGTGTTAACTCTGGTATATTTGGTCATCCAGCATCACATAGAGGATGCCCTTGGTATCGAGATCCAAAACTTAAATTTTCCCCAAAATAAATCGAAGTACATCGCAAGGTGATACCTTCCAACTTCGTCCAGCCCGGAGTATCATTTGCCATTGCTGTAGACAAAAGTGTAAATAAAACAAATAGTTTAAAAAATTTAAGTGGCGATGATGAGTTACTTCCTGAAATTTATTAACAGCTTGAATCTCTTTCAGAAAGAATAAATAACCAAGATCAAAAAATCAATTTCGTTTTTATACGTTTAGGCCAACATGCTTCAAAATAATTTGTCATCCACTCACATTTCTATGAATAAGCTTCGTCTCATCTCTATCAACGTCAACTCCATTGTAACTTTATATCGGTGTGACTATTCATTGTTAAGAAAAAGCTTGAGTTCATGCTCCTCACTGAAACCCACCTCAATTCACGGAACTCGATGATATTCAAGAATTTTGAATTCGTAAGAAACGATAAGGTAATAGGTGATGGGGAAGGTGGCACCGGAATATTGGTAAGAAGACCCTATTGTTTCCAAAATATTGAAAAAGTCGAATTCAAAAGATTGAATGTCCGTTAACAAAAGCTCCGCCAGATGGAGATGACTTCTTCGTTATCACTACCTATGCAACTGGCCCATAGTTCAAGGAGGAGCTCAATTCCTTGTCTAAAATACTTGAATTAAACAGACTGTATAATTATTATGTTCTTGCTGGTGACCTAAATGCCAAGCATAAATCGTGGCTGAACGCCACCAACAATCCCAGAGGTGTCTTTCTGAAATCGTGGATAACAGAGAACCAAATTGAATGCAGCTGCAATTTATATGCGTCGAGGCCCCTAACACACCCTAGTGCAAATTCATATTTGGACCTCTGCATTGCTGACGCAAGACTTGAACTCAACTTTAATAGTCCTCGACGTAAATTGCCGGTGCTTCCTTGCAAAAGCGACCATAACGCAATCGTAATGGAAACTAATCATCAAAGGGATGATCTCTTCTTCATTCCAATTAAACATGAAAATTAAAAAAAAAAACGGATTGGGGTAAGTTTCAAAAGAAGTTTAATCAGGAGTACCAGAACCAATATCCTCTTTCTGATGATGGCAGCGCTTGCTCAATGGTTCCTAATGACAGGAATCCAACTAATGATGAAATAGATCTCTATTTGTCGGAGTTAGAGAAGTTGACGTTGGAAACGATTGAGAAAGTAGTTCCCAAGATTAAACATCGAAACAATATGGAAAAAAATGAAACATCAACCACCGTAAGGTTGAAAAGATCGAAAGGCCTTCTTCTAACATGCCTCAACATTATTTATCGGCGATTTTTTGACTACAACCATCCCTCGTTGGCTTTGCAGAAATTAAATCTGAAGAATGTCGCGAACTTAATCCGTTTATACTTCAGGAGTGAGGCCAACCATCTATGGGTGGAAAATATGAGAGGTATTAGCCCACAGAACCCAGTTGGCGTTTTCATGAAAGTGACTGGCATATTCCTTAAGAAGTCTCAAGTGAAGGTATCGAGTCTTGAAGCCGCTAGTGATGAGATAAATCTGCTCGATAGGGCTAGAATCGAAGTTGATAGTACGACTCCGGATAGAAATGGAAACAGGATTGTATGTGATGGACTGCATAAACATGCCTGATTGTAGCCGATTTTGAGTTGATTCATTTATCAGATTCTAAGAGAGGGAATCAAATACTTTCAGAAGTCGTTGAAGCAAACGTTCCGGACTTCAAATCAAGCCTGAACGGCCAATCAATTCTTCATTTCAATGAAGTATTGAACTGAACTCATACTTAGCTTGAATTTTATTGATTATTTTGTCAGCTTTGAAGACTTGTGTTTCAAGTTCTGTAAAATAAACAAGAATATTTGTGGTACTGACGGTATTCCAAACTTAGATCTCCGGGATTTACCTGAGGTTTCTATTAGCAATTATTACATATTGTTCAACAACATTTTGAGCGATTCATATTTCCCAATTGAGTCGAAAAAGGCTACGGTATTTCCGATCTTGAAGAAAGGAAAAGAATCTTCATGCTCCAAAAACTATAGCCCAGTCAGCTTGCTGCCTAACATCAGCAAGGTGTTTGAAGTGATGCTCAACAGAGCATTAAACGCCCACATTGAGAAATATGAGTTGATGCCGAATTGCCATTTTGGTTTTTGTGCCAGGCACTCGACCATACATGTGACCACGAAAGTAACCTCAGGCATCTGCTGGAAAATAAACAACACAGAATGTATTGCCTCGTGTCTCATTGACATGGAGAAAGCCTTCGATACGGTGTGGTTAGATGAACTAATTTTCAAACTCCTTCAGAATAGGTTCCCCAGACACCTTGTCTGTTATACGGCAAATTATTTGCTGTAACTGATGAAAATCTGACGACAATGCGTGACTTCAAGGTCTTGAATGGTCTACAGCAGGAAACAGTTACTGCACCTCTGCTTTTCTCAATATTCATTCCCAAGCTATTGAATGGTTTTGATTTTAACGTGTCGCCAACGCGATCATTGAGAGCGTTTGCTGATGATGTGATAATCTATGTGGCAGACCGAAAAGCTACAATAGCACAGAGGCATCTTCAAAAAACGTTCAATGATGTACAGCTCTATACTGCCAAATGAAATCAATCAATGCGTAGAATTGTGAAAAAATTTTGTTTTGGACAACGCTACAAGGGTCAGTCAAGACCTGATACTTAATCATAAGGATTTCCACATTATGGCTAGCGAGGGTAGTTCAGAACGGGTTCCACATTAATTCTGTCTTCGATACCTCAGTGTTCATCTTGATCAGTATCTGTACTATACTGAACATATCAAAATTACGCTCAGTAAGGCAAAAAAAGTAGTCATGGCCCTTCGGAAACTCTTTCATTCCAGATACATTGATCAAAAGATCAAAGTTATCTGTTACAAGACCCTGGGTAGACCAATTTTAACATATGGATATCAGTTCTGGTACAATCAGAGTACCAATACTATGGAAAGATGAAGAGTTTTCAAAAGAAAATATCTTCGTGCATGTACTGGTATGTACAGAAAACCTGAGATGGATTGGAAGCGTTATATATCGAATACAAGAATTAATCAAACTGCTTAAGGGACAAGAATCGATATCTTCATATTGAGACTGCTTCGGAATCATATTGCAAGATCTGTAACTGTAAGTGAAAACTCCTGGGTTTCACAGCCGTTCCGCCCTACAGACGCGTATATTGAGACTTGTCTTGCTACTGGCTTCATTCCTCCAGAAGCATTCGTGTATTTGAGCATGAATCGATATGTTTTTGATTCTGACGGTGTCCCAATCATATAAGTTTATCACATATACAGACGGACCACTGATAAGAAGATAAAATACCCTCCGAATTTGAGCTCAAGATACCAACAATTCCAATGGCGATACTCATTTGCTAAATTTCTTGAAGCTGTTCGAGCTATGACGGAGCGATCTAGGTATTGGAGGCTGAATAGCAACGTCTAAATTATTCATGTTTATTGTGTTGTTTTATGTTTGCCGTACATAGTGTTCAATTTCAGCTCATTATTACCACACATAATGTTGTTGTTTGCATTAAAAGTTGGGAATAGATTTCAATATTTAGGATAGGCATATGTTATGTTTATCATATTAGGTTTAGAGATAAGGTGTGACGCTTAGGTTAGGAATATTTTGAAAGCATTTTTTTAGTATAAGACGACGTTTTTTGATTGAATTTGATTAGAGTTTGGTTATAACATATTAGATATTGTATAAAAGTTCATTGTTGTGTTAATATTACAAATAATTTTGAATATTGTTGGTTGGTTCTTTTCTCCTTTTTCCGATTTAATCATAAAATATGTAAATTAATTTGAATTGAGTTTTTAATGTAATGTTTTAGCTTGAGTATGTATAAATTTAGAGAGCCCTTTTGGCCATAAAGTTTTCCTACTCTTATTGTTTGGAATTTGCTTTATATTCTTTTAAAATTTATACCGATTAGCATTGAATAAAGCACTTTTGACTTTGAGTTTCACGTGTTTCAAATCGCTCCTGTCAAAAGTATTCAAAAATTAAATTAATTTTTTAAAACGTCAGTCCAAAGTTCATTTTTATGGGGAAAATCTTATATTGTCGAAGCAATGGACTCTGGAAATTTCTATCAAATATTACTTTACTTCGATTAGTAAAGAAAAGTGAAGAACCCAAGAAAACTTTAGGACCATTGGTGTGCAGGAGACCGATTTCTCCCCACCGTTGAGGCAACCTAGGGAAAGGGCAAAAACGAAACAAGCGATAATCAACAAAAGAAACCATATGCAACAAAACTTCGAACATGGTGGATGTAAGCTACAAATAATAGCAGATAAAGGACAAATAATCAAACTACAAAATGAAAATGAAGCACTATGTTAGAGATACAGTCCCTCAAAGAAAGGGATGAAGCTTCAAAAGTCGCAGCTACAAAATTAAGTGTAACAGGAAACAAAGGCAAAGAAAAGTAAAAAGCAAGCAATTTTAGAAGGAATCCTAAGTGCTGGTGACACCAACCAGAATCAAAACTATTTTGCAGCACTTGACGGATTAACCAAAGAAATGGAAGTTGTAGAAAGTAGCAAAGATAACTCTAATAAAGATAATGATCTAGATTTTATTCTGTATTAAAAAAATAAAAATAAGGGCCAGAAACCAAATTGCAGTTCTGCTAGTTGCTCTGAAAAAGCCACCAATAAGACAGAAAAAGTCCTGCCGATCAATGTATTCGGACAAAGCGGAAAAGATATGGTTCGGCTATTGCCAGCCGAAAATGAATTGAGTAATTTTAAAATCAAAAGAGTTAATGCAGGTAAATTGACAAACGAAACGATATTCTTAGTTGATTTCAAGTCAACCAAAGATGCTCTGAGTTCTAAGGAGATTCCACACTTCACTCATACCCCAAAAAACGAAAGGATCAGACCTTATTGCCGAAAAAATTGGACGCCGGAGAGGATAGGGGCGACCTTTTTCTGTTGGTCAAAAAGATACACCAGAAATCTAATTTATTTCTATCAAAAACTTTGCAACAAGAAGTTCAATCGCGAAAAAGAAGAATTCACCTCTTTATCTGGTACACATCTCAAATAAAAGCAGTCCAACTGCACTTCAATAAATAAGGTACTTGAGTTTCAAAGTGGTGGGTTGGGAACGTCTCCAAAAAAGGGAAGTTAACCAATGTGACCAGTGTCAAAGATTTAGTTATTTGGCTGCAAACTGCGCCATGTACTATTGGTGCGTAAAATACACAGATGTTGATACCCCCTGTCAGTAAAAATAAAGCTCAGAGGGAGCCTGAAGAAAAATTATACTGCGTTCACTGTGGTGTGCTTGATCATCCAGCATCATATTGAGGATGCCTTGATTTTAAGATGCAAAAGTTAAATTTATTCCAAAACAAAAACAAATACACCACAGTGTTATAATTTCCAATTTCGTTAAGTCCAGAAAACCAGCAAATGGTGTAGATAATGTGAATAATGTAAGTAGTAATAATGAGCAGCTTCTTCTACTAATAACCCTACTTTTTATTTTCTGTCTGAGGGAATCGACAAATAAGACGAAAAAAAATTTATTTTTCAGCATTTAAGCCTTTCAAATGCTTCAAAATAACTTGCCATCTAGTCGCATTTCCACGGATAGGCTTCGTTTCATCTTGATCAACGTTAACTCCATTGTTACTCTAAACCGAATTGAATTCACTGTTATGCAATAGCCTGACATCATGCTTCTCACTGAAATCTACCTCAATTCATGGCATTCCATGACATTCAAAAATTTTGAATTCATAAGAAATGATAGGGTAAACGGTGAGCGGGATTTTGGTTCGAAGACCCTATTATTTCTAAGTTATTCAAAGAGTCGAATTCAAAAACTTTGAGTCTCGTGAAGTGTCCGCTATCCAAATTTCACTGCCAGTTGGGGATAACCTCTTCGATATCTCTGCCTATGCAACTCGTCGAAATGTTCTCAAGTTCAAGATGGTGCTCAATTCTTGCTTGAAGTACTCAAATCGAACAGTTTGCATGGTTATTATACCCGTGCCGGTGACCTGAATGCCCAGCATATGCCATGGCTGAACGCTAACAATAGCCTAAGAGGTGTATTCCTGAAATTGTGGATAACAGAGAACCAAATTGACTACAAATTTAATATATATGAGTCAGAGCTCCCAACATACCCTAGGACAAATTCATATTTCGACCTCTGCATTGCAGATGTTAGACTTGAATTTAGCTTTAAAAGTCCTCAAAGAGAACCGCAGGTGCTTCTTAACGATAGCGGTCATAATGCAATCGTAATGGAAATCAATCATCAAAAGGATGATGTCTTCCTCATTCCAGTTCAACATGAATATCATTGGTTGAATTTCAAAAAATGGATTGAGGAAAGTTTCAAAAGAAGTTTAATCGGGTTTACCAGAAGCAATGTCCTCTTTCAGATGATGGCAATGCTTTTTCAACAGTTTCTAATGACAAAAATCTAAATACTGACGAAATAGATCTCTATTTGTCGAATCTAGAGAAGCTGACGTTGGAAAAGGGGAAAGTAGTTCCCAAAATTAAACATTGAAATGGTATGGAAGGCTAGGAAATACCAACCATCGCAAGGTTAAAAAGATTGGAAAGCTGTCTTTTCGCAAGTGTAAATAATATTTATGGGCAATTTTTGGACTATAACCATTAAGTATTTGTTGAAGTTCCACCTGAAGAGTGTCGGGAACTTAATCCGGTCATACTTCAGGAAAGAGGTCAGCAATCAATGGGTAGATAAACTGTGGAGTATTAGCCCACCGGACGAAGATGGTGTTATTCGGTAAGAAATCTTGAGTGAATCTTCAAGTCACTAGTGATGACTTAAATCTTCTCGATAGGGCTGGTATCGGAATTGATAGTATGGCTCCGGATAGAAATGGAAACAGGATTATATGTGATGGATTGCAAAAACTTGCCCTGATCGGAGCATATTTTGGATAGGTTCATCTACCAAACCCTGAGAGGGGTAATCAAAGATTTTCAGTGTTCGTCAAAGTAAAAGTTTCCGACTTCAAATCAAGCTTGAAGAGCGAATTAATTCTACATTTCAACGAAACATTGACATCTGACCTCATACCGTACTTAAATTTTATTGATTATTTTGTCGGGTATGTAGACTTGCGTTTCATAAAACAACTAGGAATCACGTGGTACTGACAATATTCCAAACATAGTTCCCCGGCATTTGCTTAAGGTTGCTATAGGAATTATTGCATATCGCTCAACAACATGTTGAGAAATTCATATTTCCCGAATAAGTGGAGAAAAGCCAAGGTATTTCCTGTCTTAAAGAAAGGAAAGGAATCTTTGAGCTTTAAAAGCTATCGTGAATTCAGCTTGCCACCTAACATCAGCAAGGTGTTTGAAGTGATACTCAACAGATCATTAAACGCCTACTTTGAGAAACATGAGATGATTTCGAGTTGCCAATTTGGTTTTCGTACCAAGCATTTAACCATACATGCGATAACGAAAAAAAACTTCAGACAAATGTTGGAATCTAAATGAGAGAGAATATGTTGGAGCACGGCTCATTGATATGGAGAAAGCTTTCGATACGGTCTTAAACGGACTGATTTTTAAGCTTCTTAAGGACATGTTCCCCAGACACCTTGCCGTTATGATGAACAATATGTGTTACGAGAAGCCATTTGTTGCAACTGAAGAAAATTTAACAATAATGTGCGACGTCGAGGTCTTGAAAAGTATACAGCAGGAAATGGTTACTGCACCTCTGTTATTCCCAATATTCATTCGCAAGTTATTGAACAGCTGTTATTTCAACATCTCACCACCTAAATTATTGGTAGCGTTTGATGATGCTCTGATCATTTATACGGCAGACCGGAAAACTACAATTGTTCAGAGCAATCTTCAAAAATGTTTAATGATGTGCAGCTCTACACTGACAATTGGCGAATGAACATCAACGTGCAAAAATGTGAAACAATTTTCTTTTGGACAACGCTACAGAGGGCCGGTCAAGACCCAAAACGTAATTGGAAGGATTCCCACATAATGGCTGGTGAGCTTCGTTCAGAATAGGTTTCACATGAATCATGTACTCGATTCTCCAGTCAGTATCTGTACTTTTACATCTTCTTCGTACCACTACAGCCCCTCTCGGACCTTCACTTCCTCCAAACAGCGCATGCAACTGTCTCAGTCCATGGACCACGTCTTTCAATTTCGAAATCCGAGCAGCGATGAACTGTCTTCTTCGACCGAGTCAGACCAGTGTTTCCCCAGTTTACCCACTGGTCTCCGGCCTTCAGTTCTCCCAACGAATACCTTCTTTTTGGGTATTCATGTGTCCCACTCATAGCAGCTTCTGCAGTCTGACAATCGATGTGACCTCAGGCGAGTCAAAATTTTCAAAAAGCTCATGGTTATATTAAATTCACCATTGGTCCCCGTCTAGCGTCGCTCCGATAATTTGCCTGATGAGCCGTCACTCAAAAGCGTTCAATGTATTTGCGGATGCTTGGGTTAGGGTCCATGTTTCAAATCCATAATATAACGCAGGTCTTATCACAGATTTGTATACTTGGAGCTCTGTTTTCCTGTATATGCAGCTGATCTTCAATATCATCAAAACGGTATAACATATTTTATTTGCGAGCTGTATTCTTCAGCGTACTTCATCTCTTTCATTTCTGGTTCTCGTTATTTTGGCGCCTGGATACACAAATTTGCTCACATTTTCAATATGGTATTCGCCAAGTGTGATATTTTGTGTGCTTGAGGTATTTTCCCTCGACTGTGTCATGAGCTTTGTTTTATTTTCATTGATTTGTAGCCCTACTAGTTCTGATCCGCTGTTAAGTTTCAGGAAGAGTTCTTTGGCAGTTGTCAACAGCTGTGACAAAATGTTGATGTCGTCCGCATAGGCAACAACTTGGCTCGACTTGTATAGTAATGTATCCCGTGTATCGACCGGTAGCTTCCATAAGACGTACTCCAAAGCCAAATTGAACAGCTATGGGGCCAGCCATCTCCCTGTTTTAGTCCGATATTTGTTTCAAAGGCATCGGTGAGCTGGTTATTGATGTGGACTTGGGAGGTCGTCGACGTCATTGTCATTTTGATAAGACGGACTAATTTGGCTGGGATGCCAAAGCAAAGCATTATTTGGTACAGTACGTTACGATTAATACTGTCGTATTCTTGCTTAAATCAATAAAAAATTGGTGTACGTCTATATTGAACTCCCAGCATTGGTACAGTAAACAATTGGTCTATTGTTGATCTACTGATTCGAAAACCGTTTTGACACTCCCCAATAATACTGTTGGCGTATGAGCCGATTTCATTTTGCAAGATATTTGAAAATATTTTGTACGCTGTACGAAGTAGTGATATGCATCTATAATTTTTACATCTTTTTTTGTGGATAGGGAATTTAATTTATTGGCTCCACTCTTTCGGTATATTTTCTTGCTGCCAAATGTGCTGGATGGCTTTGTGAATAGCTTTATGCTCACGGCTCTCACCATATTTGATGAGATACATTGGAATCTCATCGATGCCCAGCATTTTATTCTGCTTTTTGGCTTTGATGATGGAACAAACTTAATCCAAAGTTTGTGGGACTAATGGCAGCCCTCTGGAAACATCTATAGGCTACGGTGCTCTGGAGCTGCGCAGAGTTTTAATGATGCCCATCTTTTTTTATCTTGGTTTCATCAGCAGTGCTATTGCCGATGTCATCATGACATAACGTGTTTTTGGGCCGATTACCACGTTTCAGGCTTTTCACGACATTGTTTGCTTGGCTTGTGTTTTTGCTCGCTACTATTTCGAAATTGTCAGCGTTCTCTCATCGTCCAGGTTTCCCTACCTTCGTTGTCTTTGTACGCCTGATTATTTTTGTCTAACACATTGTAGCACTCATCTTCGAACCAATCTTTTCTCTTGCGCCGGGCTTAATGTCCGATTGTCTGCTCCACCGTGGTATTAAAATTCGCTTTCACTTCCATCCAGAAGTCGTTGCTTCTTTTTAACGATACATCAGATAAGATGGGAGTCAGTTGATTTTCGAAGGCTGGCGGCGTTTGGAGCCGTTTGATGTCAGATTTTTATAGCGGGCTGGTCTTTGCCCAATATGTCTTTGACATAAGACATTGAAAGGTTAAATTGATCAAGTAGTGATCTGAGTTATAATTGACTCCTCGGTATGCACGGACGTCAAGTATGCTTTGGGCGCAACGTTGTTGGAGCATAACACGGTCAATCTGGTTCTTTGTGTTGCCATCTGGTGATAGCCGGGTCATTTTATAAATGCGTCGTATGGGAAGCAAGTCGAATGTATGACTAAATTTCTGCTACATGCAAAGTCAATCAGGCACTGGTCGTTGTCATTTGTTTAATCGTGGAGGCTTTATCCTCCAGTCATTCCAAGATGAGATAGCTCATTGCCAACCTTTGCGTTAAAATGATCCAAAATTATTTTTATGTTGTTTGTAGACAATGAGTCTTCCAGTTTTTCTAGCTGATTGTAGAACATTTCATTCATTTCTCCTTCCTTTTCTTTAATTGGGGGATGAACATTTATCAGCCAGATTTTAGAAAATTACTCTTTTATGTGGATCACACACTACCGTACAATGACTGCCTTAAAATCAATAACGTGCGATATGAACTTCCTGTCCACAATGAAGGCCACTCCGAATTCTCGTTTTCCAGTAGGCTCCTCACATTTGAACATTGTGTGCGAACACCGGTTTTGAGTGCCATTTCCAGTCCAGTTCGTTTCCTAGATTGCCAGTATTTTATTTTGACTGGCTTCTTGTAACAGGTTCGTAACAGCGCCAGGGTAATTGAGTGATCTGACATTCCAGGATTCAACGCCGTAGTCTTTTCTGTGATTCCAATCCATTTCGAGGCCCATCTGCAGGTTTCGAAACATTTTGATGTTTTCTAGGGATGGGGAGCTAGCTCGTTCATTCCACTATCAGGTGCGGAAGATTCGCCTTCACCGTCTTTCGTTCTCACAAAAGAAGTGTAAGTAGGATTTAGTAGCAGAGCTTAGATGTACTGAAAATTATTAGCATTTGTCAGCAGTTAATATCCCATTATTGAGGAGCCGGCGAACACAATTTTCGACCCCGAAAGCATTTACTAAGATTCAATTAGGGAGTTTGGGATGAGGAACCATGGTAGCTGCGGGTTGGGGAAACAGAGGGATCCCTCCTCCTTTCTCAAACGGGACTGGGACCGTCTACGGTGGAGTTCTTTTAAAATATGGAAAATAATAAATCAGGCGAAGGACAACTCTTCACCCCGGGCAATATCACAAAACTTTCAGCTAAATTTTGATGAAAATAACCAAAGAAGAATAATGCAAATATCTCAATAAATTCCATCCTTCACATTCATTGAACAAATAAAAGGGAAGTCTTTAATATAATCAATGGATTAAGAAAGAATACGGCACCAGGCGTCGATAGTATCACGAAGAATGGGATCAGTATTATCAAGAAAGACAAACGTGCATATTAGGAATGGGTTATTTCCGGAAGAAGAATAACTTGTAAAAATAGTTCCTGTCTTGAAGGGTGGTGATCATCTTGACCGGAATAACTATCGCCCGGTTGCGCTGCTGACGGGATTTAGTAAGATATTTGAAAAAATTCTAGATCATCGTTTGACATCATTCTTAGTTGAAAACTCGATTTTGAATCAACATCAGTTTGGATTTCAAAAGAACAAGGGTACTTTATATGCGCTATATTCTGTCACAAGTTTCATCAATCTAGGACTTGACAGAGGTGATTCTGTCATCACAATTATTGTGGATTTGAGAAAAGCATTTAACACAGTTGATCATGACCTCTTACTTCGTAAAATTGATTCATATGGTATTCAAAGTAGTCCTCAGCAGTTGTTTTAAGGTTACTTGGAGGGAAGATCGCAGAGAATTTTAATCAAAAATGTTTTGAGTGACCGAGAACATACGAGAACATGAATTCCCCCAGGCTCAATACTTAGCCCAGGTTTATTCCTGTTATACAAAAATAATTTATGTATATATGTAAACTGATGGGATGTCACACATTATATGCTGATGACACAGTTCTATTTTATCGAGGACGAGACAAAAATGCTGTTTAGCGAATTATATGCCGCCATTTTATGTCCATACGTGTGGTTTGATTCGATTGATATCATCTTTTGCGTAGTCGTTTCCTTCCGAAGTATGTCGAATTCAAGTTTCCCCGAGCCTTTAATTATTTTGATGTCCAGGAAACAGTGGCAGATTGAGATAGTTCGCCGCCCTAGGCAGATGCAGAAAAGTGCCGCCCTTTCGAGAAAAAGTTGATTAACTTTTTTTGGTCATCATTTTTTCGAATTAGCGTTATATCTAGTGTAAGTAGAGTAGTATATAAGTATACGGTATGTGAGATGTGTATATTCCAGAATATAATACATTTCAGGTTAGTTACGATAAATAAGTTCAGGTTCATGAAGATTATTATTACTACTGTACGTAACATCATTTATTCATTTTGATTTTTTCTCATCGTTTTCACAATAGATACTGTAGTTACTCTTTATATCATTAACGTTTTATAAACAAGTCTGTGACGTATAGTTACGAAGATTATTTTTACATGTACTTACGCCAGGCTTTTTGAAGTGCGAATTCATGAATTACCTGATTGCAATCGATTAAACGTACAATTTCGGCCTCTATAGATAATACAGCCAAAGAATTCAAGCGAGTTTGACACATGGATGACCTCAAATAATTTTTGATCCACTTCAAACAAGAAAACGATCTTTCACCACTGCAATTCATGACAGCCATGCAAAGAAACATTCTATATGCAATGTCAAAATTCAGAAACACTGTATTTTTGCTTTTTCCCGTATATAAACATTATCCAAATTTTCCAGGTCAATGAGGACAGAAAATTTTTTGTTGATTTTCTCATATTTCAGACATCTTTCCTGTAAATCTGACAACAAATTGTCAAATATAACATTGTAAGTGTTAACTTTGAAGTTATCTCTACCGAGCAGCGTTACCTCCCCTGTTCTTGTTTCGTCATCATAGATTTTTCTACGTCTCACTCTGCTGACAAGTGTTTTGTACTCTTGGTTGATTGAAAAATCGAGTGCTTTTTTTTCGAAACAGTCAAAGTCTTCACGCGCATCACCTACAGTTTTGAGTAGACTATTATACAACTGAACTACTTCACTAAGGTGAGTTTGAGTGGGCTGCAATTTCTTGCTCGCAGAATTGAATCTCGAAAGTAAAAAACCCCACAAACATTGCATAAAAGCTGTCTCCAATGATTCCAAACGTTCTCGGATCCCTTCGGCTTCACTCCGAGTTATAGCTTTTTGTGAAAGATCGTTTTCTATGAGATACAAAGCCTGAAGTATTTCAGGGTAAAACTGATCAAGTGTAACACGGCGTCATTGCGAGCTGACTAACGTGTTATTGAAAGTGATTTGACAGTTATCCTCTGAGATTTTACGCAGCGATTCTGAAGAATTTCCCAGCGACTTGTAGATGCTGTGAAAAATCTATATAAACTCTGAAGATTGTTTAAGTAATCGGCAGCTATTGAACAGCTTTCAACCGCATGAGTGCCAAACAAATTTAGAGAATGTGCAGCACAAGGAACGTATTCGGCATATTTGTTGCAATTTTTAATCAACTGTTGAAGCCCCGCATATATCCCTTACATATTCCGTGCCGTATCATATGACTGACCCCGATAATTTTTGATTTCAATGCGCAGAGTTTCCAGCGTTGAACTTACAGCATCATCCATATTAGCAGCCTTGTGGCCTACATTTTGTAAAAATGTCACAAAGCGTTCTACGGGCATACCGTTATTCTTCACGTATCGCAGTATGAAACACTGTTGATCGACATGTGGAATCGACAATAATTGAGTAGTATTTCGCAGAATTGACTTCTCATATAATTACATCTAATACCTTGTTAGCCAAGATTTGGATGAACTCCTCGCAGATGGTTTTTATCAGATAACTAGTACTACCTATGCCTTTATTTCCAAATCTAGAAATATGGTCAGCTAAAAATGGATCAAATTCAGCTATCAACTCTAAAGACATCAAGTAATTTCCGTTGTGAAGAGAACCAAATTTTTCGTTGTGTCCTCTAAAAGGCAATCCACGTGAAGCTAAAATCTTAATTACGGCGACAACTCGTTTCAAAACATTTCGCCAGTAGGCTACTTCTTTATCATATTCAGCTGTTAGAGCTTTGTCAATTCTACCCAAAGCAGTCGCCCTATCTTTGAAACCTTTCAAGCAACTTTGATGTTTCTCCGAATTTTCGTGCCTACTAATTCTTACGACTGCGTTTTCCCAATTGCTAAATCCATCTTTGTCAGCAAAAGATGATTCGCCGTCAAAAAGAAAACATGGAGCACAATATACGGATCCTTTGCTTTCAGAATATACTAACCAGACACGTGGAGTTTTTTCGCCATTTAAAAGTGTTCTCTCGAACAATGATGAACTTAAATATCGCATGACATCATTATTTACCCTTTTCGAATGCGCAAAATCGAGATGCTTATTTTGATTGTAATTATGTTTAGCGATATAATCACGAAATGAGTCGTTTATCACCCATTCTGCAGGGTCATTGCTGATTTCAAACTTTTTTCCGTCGAACTCTAATGGTTTCCTAGGTTCTGTGGACCCTCCTCCGGAAGTTTCTTGATCACCAATCACATCTTGCAATGCAGAGAAATTAAAACCAAGTTCCTTTTCTGGTTCTTTTACTTCGCCATCGCTACATTGTTTTTTTTTTTTCTCCATCATCAAATTCATTTGATTTTGTCGAAACATCTGTAATAATTTATAATTTTCAGTCAATTCCATAATTTTGAATTTCTTATGTGTTGTATTCAAATAAAGTGAAATTTTCGTCGAGAATAACGAATATAAATATTACTATGACAGCGCAGAAAGTAACAAACAATAAATTAGAGAACCATGTAAACATAGAATTTACAACTTACCTGCGGAATTTGATGTTTGTAGATCAGAAAGTTCGCTTGTTGCTGCTGTATTCGAAATGTCTGATGCAGCCGTTTGATTAGTGGTAAAATAAGCGGAAAGTTTACGAGTCTTGCTATAACCCCATCGTCTTTGGATTTTCTTTTCGCAGCTTGTTTACGATATTCGGAACCACTCAAGCGATGTCGTCCGTCACTCATTTTATTTGAAGATAAATTCACGCCAGTATTTATATTTTCGTGTGTATATTGGACGTGCGGAAAATGTATGGACACTCTTAACGTGCAATGACGCAGTGGAAAAAACGACAGAAAACACGCGCGTCGCGTGTCTCTCGGCAAACAAGAGAGAGAAAGTATGATAGTTGCCCTACACACATATACTGTATACTCACTCATCGCGCTACAATTCGGGCGGCAAATTTGAATATTATGATTCAGGCTCGTTACTTGTGCTCTCATATAAAAAGTTGTTTTTTTGACAACCCAAAAAGTAGCGTTATATCTGGTGTAAGCGATAAAAATTCGCCGCCCCTGAAATCTGCCGCCCTAGGCTGCTGCCTACCTTGCCTACCCGGTAAATCCGCCACAGCCAGGAAAGGTAGTTGGCCGTTCTTCTCCTTCTCCATTATAAAGCCTATCTGTGGGTATATACGAGTATTATTCAGTTCCTCTACAAAATTTTCCGCTTCCTCTTTTTTGATTACCATAATAATGCCGTCCACGTACCTGATTCAAATAGTTTGCATTATCCCCTTATTTTCAAGCTCCATCTCCAGCCATTCCATGAAGATGTCGCTTAAGAAAGGCAAGAGAGGGTTACCCATTGCTGCTTCTGCTGTATCTTTGTAGTATCTCCCTCAAACATGAAATAATTTTCGCTCATGCATAAGGCGGCTACCAACTTAGGCGTTTTTTCCATTCCCGGGCTTTGTCGTGTTTGAGTAACCAGTCTTCAAACAGTACCAGAGCTTCCTTTACTGATAGGCTCAGAAATGGAGACTTTTTCCGTATCAGTTGTTCGATTGTTTCCTTGCTGTGCCCATTTTTAATCGCTGTATCAATTATGTATTCTTTCTCCAATTGTAATCACTCGTTCGTCATTGGTATCGTAACCATCCGGTGTTCATCGTATTATACGCCACCATTTTATGTCCATGCGTGTAGTTTGACTCGATTGGTATCGTCCTTTGCGTAGTCGTTTCTTTCTCATGTATGTCGAATTCAAGTTTACCCTTGAAATAACCATTTCCAAAAATGTCTTTTAATTACTTTATGTAGAATTGAATATGACTTTGGCTATAAAAGCTAATGTAATGAGGACAAAGCTTCAGAATATTGACACTAAGGAACGAGACAATTAGACTCCGAAATATCAGGAAATGGCAGAAAAGAAAAAAAGCGCTTGTTAAGGAACATTTTAATCTTTCATTTATTTTAGGAATATGGATATTGCACCTTTATAAAGTCAAATACACAACACGATTGAGAGAACGAGGGCTGGGTCAAGCTTTGCCTGTGGTAAACAATTCACAATAGCGCGCTGTGCATTCTCGTACAAGTTTTTGACGACAGTCTTTTGACGGCAATTTTTCGGGGCCAAGCTACACGTAGTCGTAAACAGGATTTTAGCTATTTCAAAATTCAGGTTGCCTGAACCCTGGCTTAGACTGAGTCTACTTCATCGTCAGCCGTCGAAAAGTGATCACGAGTAACATACATGAGATCTGCATCCCAAACGGTTTCATCCTGAGGTCAAGGATGCATTCCCAATCTCCCATACGAGGTCTTCCTTTGACATATCGATCGATGACTGATTGCCTTGAGACTTGGGAAATTTTCTGCATCAGATACGTACCAATTTTTTGCAGTGCAGGTGTCCAAGACTCATGCGTCTCATTTCCTTCCTCTCGACATCGTGTCCTTCTCGTCTAGAGAAACTGGGCCGACCTGTTTGAGGATAGCAGAAAGCTGAAGCGTTTGACCTCGCCCTCTGATCTGTTTTTGTAAGTTTGGAAATCGTAGCTGCTCCATTTTTGGAGAAAAACTGCTATGCGAAATGGGCAGGACGTGATTTCAATAAGGTTTTGTAAAAAGTACAACACCGCGAGTAGGGTGTTCAAATAATATTAGATAAAAATTTGCATAAGATATTAGCAATGTTATTCAAAATCTTATATTTTCAGTGAAGCTTATAAAATTATTTTTTTGCAAATAAACCTAGGAAAACTCCGACCGATCTGTTTTAAACCGGCACTTCTTAAATTTTTGAACATAATAGAATATAAGCAAATTGCTTTTTGCATAATGCCGTCATTATATAAAAATCTTCCATAAGTATACAATGGTCTCTTCAACCAAAAGGATATTCTGTTAATAGATTCACACTGCATAAGTCACTTACGAAAAAGTTCTGCAACAAGCAGAACACAGATAGTATGGAAGGACTTTGCTGTTCTACAAACCCAACATGAACTTTTGCCTTCACCAAGTATCACACATGGGTGATTAGGTAACATCAAGTTTATTCCCAGTTGGTTCCACCCAAGGAATACCAGGTGTAGATAGATGTACAGTTACTTTACTGTCTTATATACGAGTATGTTGCACAATTTAGTAGTTGTATTATTATGTAGCTGGAAAATATCAAAATACTATATTAGACTTTCTTTTCAGTTTAAACCAATTTGCAACTCCAAATGATATGTATTTCAAGGCAGTGGATTAGGAGTTACAACGTCTAACGTACCGAAGAAATCATCCAAAGTCCAATACAATTACATTAATGTACTCAATGTAGAGTGCCATGTATTACAGTTTCGGGTGTCTAATACACGTACCATTGAGTTGACGAGAAATCCTCTGTTTATGGGGTAAGAATTTCGCATAAATCCATTTCAATATTAATTTTACAGGGAGCCAGACATCCGAACTGAAACCTTAACTAAAACGAGGGTGCTCTACACTGATACCCTTATTCAAGCCATGATTTATATTCATATGTTAACTAGGATAGAGGCGGATTTCCATTCCGAAAAGATTTTCTTAACGCTTCCAAGATATATATGTGTACGAATGAATTGATTCAATGCCTGCTTGCCCGCCCGAAAGACAGGACAGGTCTTTGTCCTTATCAGGGAGCACCCGGGTCCCGATCGTCCAAACACATCCAACAGCCACAACAGTTTCATCTCGACGAGCACAAGGACAACGGGTAATGCGTGAAATTTAATTTATCGAGAATAGTTTTGAGTGTCACAAATGTGTGTGGATGATGTAGGACATAGCATTTACAGGACAGACAAGATGAGGACAAGGATTATTATGATGTTGTCCCTCGACTTAAGGAATATGCTAATTTCATGTTTTTTGGTAATGCCTTAAGTAATTGGATCTCCATTAGATTTGTGTCGGTGGTGTTGTTGTTATTCTGGAACTGTTGAAATCATTCAGGAGCAGGATAAAATGGTGCACAATAGAAGGAGTATCAGCATCAATTCCAACTAAGTGACTGACGAGACCCGACTGAGGTCTATTTCATTTGTCATTCGGAGCTTAGCAAGAGGATTTCAATTTGGTTTATGTATGGAGAATTAGAAAATGAATTTTGTGGGAATTTGAATCTAATTGTTATGTAATTATGTGATAAATAATGGAGAGACAATAAAAGGCGAGAATGATAATGCTTTGAATAGATTTTGGTCGTAAGCTTAAAGGATAAATGATAAAATGACGGACAAGTTTGCTGGTTATTATTAAATTGGGTCGTCATTGGAGTCCAAAAGTTATACTTTATATAAATTGAGGAATGAATAATTAAATTCATGATGGGATTAATTTAATATATTTTAATAAATGAAAAAAAAATTCAGAGAGGAAAGTCAAGTGGGTAGATGATCATTCAAACTACCTATGAACGTTTTTGCACAAAAGTTACAAACAATATACTACACTAGTAGTCAGAGTACTCACTGCGTAAGTCGAAGGTCCTTGGTTTGAGTCTCGTCGGTGAGAACGAGATTTATTTCAAGCGATTCTTTAGACGGACTATAAGCCCGTTCAGTAATGATACGTACCTCGGCTGGGCGGACAGCTAAACGAATGCCACTATATTCATTCAAGTTAATGAGATAC
The DNA here is from genome assembly GCA_963969285.1 of Odontomyia ornata. Lineage (NCBI taxonomy): Eukaryota > Metazoa > Arthropoda > Insecta > Diptera > Stratiomyidae > Odontomyia > Odontomyia ornata. Next base: position 295,629,523 of record OZ017741.1, read on the forward strand.
TCAAACTATCTCTGACTAAAGGCCCAAAAGGGGCTGTAGTGTTAAATCGAAAAAGCTCTTAGTAACTAGAGTACGTAAGTTAATTATTAACGATAAAATGTTACTAAAGAAATATAATCTTTTAAAGGTTTGGTCTCCAGATCTTTATGCTATAAATTTCAAAATAAAGCATTTCATTTCTGCTAGTTTCTAACATTTAATGCGATCAATGACCAGTTGTATGCGATCCGTATAGAAGTGAAATTCTTCAAAATTTAGCTGATAAATGTACACGCGCCGACATAAGAAAAGGACGAAGAAAACGTTCTTCAGTCACCTAGGAAGAACAGTTGGCTCATTGCCTACAAATGACACACAAATAATTCTGGATGATTTCAACGCTAAGGTTGGCTATGAGCTATCTCATCGGGGAACGACTGGAGAATTAAGCCTCCATGGTAAAATGAATGACAATGGCTAGCACCCGATTGACCTTGTGTGTAGCAAAAATCTAGTCATACGTTCGACTTGCTTCCCACATCGGCGGATACATAAAATGACTTGGGTATCACCGGATGTTAACATACAAAACAAGATCGACCATATTCTGTTCCAAAAACGTTGGATGTCGAGCAGACTTGATGTCCATACATACCGAGGAGCTAATCTTACAATAACTTGGATCATTACTTGATTAAATTAAACTATTGATGTCGTATATCAAAGGTGTATGAAGACCCGCTGCGAAAATTCGACATCAGAAGGCTCCAAACGGCGTCCAAATGGCCAATTGTAACTCAGATCAGTAGTTAATCAAACAAACCTATAGATGTCGTAGGTCAAAGACAGAAATTTGACATCAAAATGCAGTGACTGGCGTCTGTGGCAGCAAATACCACGGAGACCCTCAATAACCAGCTAGCTCCCATCGTATCATATACATCACTAAAACAAGCAACGAGCTATGGTGAAAGTGACAATTGAGGTGGAGGCGGAACAGACGATCGAACATCAAACTCGGCGCAAGAGAAATTATTGGTTCGATGATGAGTGTCAGGAAGCGTTGGATAAGGGAAATTAGACACACAAGCAATATTCAGGTAGGAAAACTAGGACCAAAGGAGAGCATTATTAAAATCTCAGGAGAGTAACGAATAAGATAATTAGAACTAAAACAAGTTGGGTAGACAGACCTATGCTCATGTCACAAGGGTTTTGTACTCAACTTACAAAATGCAGTAGCCAGTAACGACTGAAATCAAGAAACATGTCATGTTCGAGGATCATACTATTATTAGCAAAGTTGAAAGAATTTTGACTTCTGAGGTATTTGTTATAGTTATACCCACAAATATCTCCCTCAATAATTATTTCAGATTTTTTAAGATCACGGGTGTCCATTCGCGAGGGAGGAAACACATTTTTCATGTATTCCCCATCCCCCCCCCCCCCTATGCCCCCACTGAAGCAACAACGATCAGTTTAAGAACTGTTTTGAAAAGCTCTCATAGAGAACTTTCAGTTGATACTCATATCGGCTACCTTTCATGAAATTTTTTTTCAGGGGCCACTCCTCTGTACTGTAATCATCGATTCATGGCCTGTTTTTTAGAATCTTAGAATGGTTACAAAGCCCTTTTGCTAGGAGCTCTCTCCTGCCTTTCCGACTTGTTTCAATTGTATATACTCATCTTCATGATACCTATCATTCCTGAAATTTTCATGCAAATCCTAGCAAAGCTGTAGTTTCTAAGTCAGTAAAAAGCGCATATGGCTCCATAGCAATACGAGTATGTTTCCATAGTAATACTCGTACAGGGCATATTGTTCCATAGTAATGCAGGAAAATTCAAATCGCTTTAACTTCGTTAAATATTATTCGATCTTTATGAAACTTTCAGAAAAGATTGATCTTATAAATAGTCATCTGTGTGCTAAATTTTATTGAATTTAAGGGTACCGTTTGGATTTTATTCAAGAAAACATAAAATCGATAAATCATACTATTACTAACAAAGTTGAGTGAATTTCGACTTCTCATGTATTTGTTGTTATTGTACTCATTAAGGCCTACATCCATGATTTTTTTCAAATTTTTCGGATGGAAGGTGTCCAATCGCGAGGGGGGTACGCGAAAAGTTCGTACGTTTCCCCTTCCCCTGCCCTCCTCGGTACTCATAAGGCAATTTTAAGACTTGTTTTGAAAAGATCGCATTAAGACCTTTCCAATGACACCCTACTCGACTACCAATGGTGAAAATTTTTTTTTGGGGGGTCACTTCTTTATATGGGGAGACCCTCCTTAAATCCCTTTGAAATTTTTTTCCACCATTGAACTTTCAAGAGGCCACCACTTCTGACCTTTCCACAAAGTTTCATGGCTGTAGCCTCTATAGTTTCGGAGAAAAAGTGCTGTGACATACAGACGGACGGACGGACGGACGGACGGACGGACAGACGGACACAGGTCGTGATTGCAATAGGGTTTTGTATTTTAGTACAAAACCCTAAAAACGAAATACTATAAAGACCAAGTGAAAAATATCTATGTGGGGCGTTCTGTCCCCCATCGGACGCGTTCTCGGGTAGCAGATAAAGAGTGCCCTAACCGGCTAGCCAGCGGGTATGTGGGAAGTAAAATACCACTCGTGGACCAAAACCGACTAATTCGAAGCAATTAAAAACACTTCACTTAGTAGAAGAAGAGGAGCCTCGGATTGTATTCGATAAACGGCAATGAGTGCAAGTGCATAGCGACAACTTCTGAATGAAATAAAGATATATAAAATCAACCTCCTCGCAATGCAAGAAACCAGATGGCGTGGTTACGACATATTTGGCATGCAAACTTACACCGTATTGAAAACAAGAAAGCTTCAAGGGCTCCATAAGCTGGAAGTTGTTTTCATTGTTAACAGCGCATTGAAACAAATTATTACCGCCTTCAAGCCCGTTAACGAAAGGCTCTGTGCGATTCATATCAAGACCAAATTTTTTAATTTCTGACTGGTCCACTGTCATAGGCCCATAGAAAACAAGAGAGAGGCAATCAAGGACGAATTTTACAGCACCTTGGAAAGCATTGTCAATGCATTGCCGCCACACGACATTAAAGTTGTTCTGGGTGACTTTAATGCAAAAATCGGCCAAGAAACGGCACATAGAGGAACAACCAGAGGAAACAACTTTCACGCAGAAACCAGTGGATATGGACAAGGGCTGATATACTTCGTTACTAGTAGAGGCTTAACAGTAAGCTCCACACAATTTCCACATCCAGACATGCATAAGGGAACGTGGGCATTTCCAGATGGTCGTACATTCAACCAGATCGACGATGTTCTCATATGAAAACGAGCCACCATCAGCATTCTTGACAAACGCTCGTTCCGTGGCGCTGTCTGTGGGTCAAACCACTACCTTAGAAGGGTCGAGATCCAATGCCACATCTCCAAGAGCTGTAAACAAGGAGCATAATGTACTCCAAAATGCCAGATACACAAGCTAAATGATAGCTCAATAACGCTCACATACATGTCAGTGCTGGAAAATTGCATGAAAATATACATGCAGGCAAGAGACATCAAAACCATGTGAGAGACAGTAAAAGATGCAGTAACAGAAAGAGTTCAAAAGTTTTTGGTGTGCCAACCAAAGAAAAATAGGAACGAGGAAATATGGTTCCTGGAATAGATGAAATACCAGGACAACTGCTCCAGAGTGGGGACCCCCATTTAAATAACCTTCTACATCGACTAATATGCAAAATATGGCCAGAGGAGCAGTTACCAGAGGATTGGCGCAAAAGTATAATATGTCCTGTACACAAAAAGGGGGACAAGTTACGTTGTGAAATTATAGGAGCAGTCTTCTACTGTGTACGTCTTATAAAGTGCCCTTCGAAATCATAGAAAGAAAATTAAAGCTGTACAATTATATTATAGGATAGCATCAGAGACCCTTTTAAAGTGGACAATCTAAAAAGACCATATATTTTCAGTAAAGCATGTGCCCGAATAGTGCTGAGAATATAACATCAATGTGCATCAACTCTTTCTAGACTTCGAAAGAAATGCGCTGTACAAAATAATGCTTGACTTTCGCGTCCCAACAAAACTAATCCGCACTGTCAAGGTCACGATGCTAAACACAGATTCTCTGATCCCTGAAATGGTGAACTAACGAACATCTTCATTGTGGAATCAGGCTTAAAAAAGGGGATGAACTTGCCCCAATACTCTTCAATATTGCACAGTACCACGTCATCAGGAAGACATCAGCTGAAACCTTGAGTACACTAATGTTCCAGTACACGTAATTGTAAGCATATGCTGATGACGCCATTATTATGGCACGTTCAAACTTAGATACCAAAGGAGAATTCCTGAGCTTCGAATTTGAAGCGAACCAAATCAGCCTACGAGTTATTGAGACTGAAATGAAATTCATGACTCAAACGAGCAAGAAAACTGCAATTCGACAAAACCTGACCATAGGCGACTACAACCTTGAGAGTGTGGACAATTTTGTGTATCTAGGAGCCAACCTGAATAGAAGAGGTACCAAAAAGGACGAGATTGGACGTTGCATAGACGCCGCACTCTGAAGTCTAGAGTTATGCACAGGCAAAATAAGCTCAACATTTACAAAACACTAGTCAAACCTGTTCTGTTATATGGAAGTGAAAGATGGACCCTGGCATGCGAATCCAAAAAATCAGTAGACGTATTTGATCGCAACGTGCTTCAAAAAATTTCCGGCTCAGTGTAACAAGATATAGAGAGGACACTTTGCTTCAACGATGAGTTGTATGAAATACTCGTACTTGACGACCCACCAGTTTCCTCTTGCACAAAGTTACATGTGTTGCAATGGGAAAGAATGGAAGAAAATCGGCTGCCCAAAAGAATATTGACGGTCTGAGCACAAGGTAGACGTCCAGCGGTAAGATCGAGAACTCGTTGGGAAGACATAGTAGAAGCTGATAGCAAATTCTCGTTAGTAGTAAGCAACTGGCGGACAAGGTCGTGGAACTGTTATGACTGGAAGAAATTAATATTGGAGGCCAAGGCCCGGCTTGAGTTGTGGCACCATAGATGATGATAAATTGAAAAGTTTCAATGTAAGTCTTGTGAACAACCATAAAATACATGCATATAAAGTAATGAAATGCCTAAAATGTGGTTTTCATCCCAAGAGTAGGCTCTGCTGTGATGCCATCGGCAACATAATCGCTGCTGAAAACAGGATTAAGAAATGTTGGGTATCATACTTTAGTAATCTCATCGATTGTCTATACTGCCTCAAAATATCGCAGTTTATAGATATTTCAGAGAGATTACATTGGCATAAAGTCTGTCCCACCATCAAGGCCCAAAAGAATGATGAAGCGCCGGGCATTGATGAGACTCCAGTGCAGCTCACTAAATATGATAGCAGTGATGTTCGAAAAGCCGTCCAGAAACCCATCCGGTATATTTAGCAACAAAAACATGTGTTACATGAATGAAGCCAATCAATTGTATTCCCTTTCTACAAAAAAAAAGTGACAAGCTACATTGCGGAAATTATAGAGGCCTAATCATTACTTTCTACGGCGTACAAAATTTTTCGAAGCTCGAAGAAAATCAAATCAGATCATATGCCAACAGTATTATTGGAGAAAATCAAGTTGGCTTTGAGCAGGTAGAGCGACAATAGACCAATTGTTTATAATTAAGCAAGTACTTAAAAATGTTGGGAGTCCAACATAGAAGTACACCGTTGAATCTCTTTTCGTTGACTTTAAGCAAGCATGCGATAGTATTGATCGTAACGTACTGTACTAAATAATTCTTTACTTTGGTTTCCCAACCAAATTGGTCCATCTTACCAAAATAACAATGATGTTAACAACTTTCCAAGTGTGCATCAATAGCCAGCTCATCAACACCTTTGACACAAATATCGGATTAAAGAAGAGAGATGGGCTGATCCCATTGCTATTCAATTTGGCTCTAGAGTATGTCATCTGAAAGCTTCCTGTCGATACAAAAGGTACGTGGTAGCCTATGTTATGTTACAGGACATCAATCTTTTGTCAGAGTCACTATCAACCGCGAAAGAACTTTTTCTAAATTTTGACAGCAAAGCACAAGTACATATGTTAGTATGGCTATAAATCAATGAGAATAACATAGAACTCATTATACAGTTGAGGAAAAATATATAAAATAGCCAAAGTACTCCTCACGGTAAATGCAATTCTGAAAATGGGGACAAATTTGTGTATTTAGGAGCCAAAATATCCAGAACTTGTAATGAAAGAGACGAAGTACGCCGAAGACTACAGGTCGAAAATAAAATTTTTATTCAGCTTTGACAATCTTGAAGACCAACTGCAAACACAAGTAAACAAAGCTCCAAATACACGAATCTGTGATAAGACCTGTGTTATGCTATAGATGTAAAATGTGGACCCTAACCCAAGCATCCAAAAAACACTAAACGCCTTCGAAAGACGGGTCCTAAGGCAAATAATTGGAGTGAAGCTAGATGGGGACCAATGGTTAATTCGAAACAACTCTGAGCCATATAAAATTATTGATGATCTGGAAGTCTCAATGATTGTGAGATTGCGAAACGTACAATGGACTGGCCACGTGAATAATATGGACGGATATTCGTTGGGAGAACTGTAGGGTAGAGGCCAGTGGGGGAACCAAGGGAATGCTGGTTTCTGTTGGCTGTTCAGATTTCAAAATTGGAGGTCATGATTAATGGACCGAGACAGTTGAAGGCACTACTTGTGGAAAGTGAAGGCTGAGAGGGGCTGTAGTGCTGGGAAGAAGAAGGCATAACGCTAAATTTCCAAACTTTAATTTAAATCTACGGTTCTTAGTCTCGCTCATTTCTTACCTGTAATCACACAATGCATTGCCATTGAAAATACTAAGCGGTTTTTAGAATTGAGCTTTACTATACATACCAGTATAAATTCGAGGCTAATTTTCACTAGCACAAACATCTAGAACTCTGCAACGCAATTTAGTGAGAGTACCGAAGAAATCATCAATATCGATGCGACGACAATTTTCGTTATTCCAGCTGAACTTGCAGAGGAAATGTCAGTCAACAAGAATACTCTTTGAGGCTATCAAACTTTGGGAAGTGCCGATCAATGGTCAAGTAGATATAGAGTTCGCTATGAGGGCAGCTAACAATTCTGACGTAATCTGGACTACGCTTTGTACAAAGAAATGGAATTGATACTTTGGGCAGATGGATATGATAGTTTAGGCCTAGTTGTTTTGCACAGTAGTGCCCAGGTGACATTTGTGCTTAGATGCCTCCAATCTAACTGTCATACTTTCTCCGTCCTGATAAAACATTGGCAGCCCTCAAAGTACTTTGAAGTTCGTAAAATTGGAATCGTGGTGTGGGTTTAGTTGAGGCAAACTTCCGATTAGCATTAATCTGGCTCTGAGCACTTGACCCAATAAGGACTTGTGCCAACCCTCACATGGCCTCTCTGCTCTGCAAACATAACCACAGGAGTAACAAGATAGCTACACACAGAAACGGCCATAGAGACTTCGAAGGGGGCCTCAATTAAGCTGGGAAGATTTCATCCAAAAACAAGTTCAAAAGAAGTCAACAAAAAAGGGGAAAAAATTCGTTAAGATATCAACAACGATGACGGAACCAACTGCTATAGCCACCAAGTTAACAGCACATTGAGAACCGTAACAACGATTATAATAACGACGACGAATAAAATGACAGTAAAGATGGAAAAAAAGGGAGAACAACGAGCTGCCTTGTCCAAATAGAGATACTTGCAGCAATTGAAGGCAATAACAAAAAAACAACGCGAATGCCAGAGCGACCTAAAAAGGTAAGCAAGGAGTTCTGCAAGACACATCAGATGTGCGAGCTGTAGAAAAAACATAAAGAATATTAAGAATCCAATAATTACTGCTGTAACCGCTACAGTAATGACCAAATTAACTAAATCAGGGGTCTTAAATGCCTAAACATAATAATAATAAAAAACCATCCTGAGGCGCACAAAGTAAATATGGCCAAAAAAGAAAGGAGCAACCAAACAAATGAAGTGTATTATACGATTTCACTGCCATCGTCAAAAATGTGGCCGAAGTATTTTACGCACATATGGAAGCCAATAACCCCTCCCAATAAAGGAGGCCTTAAACTAAAATTGCCGTCCAGTGACATCAAGAAGAAAAGCTAATCTGAAGAGCGGAAGAAGTTCTTAAAAATGATAAAATCAGCATGCGGCTCCCCAAATGTCAGCAAAGGTGTAAAGGATGGGCCTCTTGAACAAGAAGAGCTCCTAGGTCACATACAGCATTAACAAAAGCACTGGATAAAGTCCAAGGAGGAGTAGGGACCCAAACAAGAGCAGAAGGCTAAGAAGGTACTCTGAGCTAAGCTTAAAGGGCATGCACTTGCTCCACCATTGAACATCAATAAACGAATGTTGTCTAGCCTAATCGAAAGAAATCGGGAAAAAGAGGAAGAACGATGCACTGAAGCGGCGTAGATTGGTAGGCAGTATAGACAAAAGGAGCCATAAAACAAAGGTCGCAGTGGAAGCTTAGCAAGAGGAAAGCCTAACGTAAGAAAGGAGAGAAAAGTCACGACTGCTTGTAAGACCCCGAGATACTGCGGAATAATGGAGGAAATGAAAGGCCCAAAGACACCAAGCCTACTATTCAAACAGTACGACTAACTGGGTTGGGCCACATACTGGTAAATTTGGAGGAGGGATCAACAATAAAGAAGAATTTTGCGACGCATTAAAGAAGATCCTCGGAAAAAGCCCAAACGTGCCTCCCTTTACTTTATGGGAGTTATCGTCAGTAAAGACATTCTGTGCGTCACAGATTAAGCTAAGGTAGAAAATGCCATTAAAAAGGAGCTCCCTAGTGCGGGTATGATGAAAGAGAGGCTAACACCAGAAAACCATAGGGAACAAGGCATGGCCATTATTGACTTAATCAAATAATTTCTGAATAAGGGTAAAGTCACAGGAGGGTAGGTCATCTGCAGGAAACGGCAATAAGCAATACCTCTTCTGTGTTTCAAATACCTTTGCTATGGTTACACCGCACAAGTATGCAAAAGAGCTAATAGGAGTTCCCTATGCTATAAATATGGTAAAATGGTGCACAAAAGAATAGAGTGTAAAGAGGATGCACACTGTGTTCTTTGTAATGATGGCTATCCAATATCAGCTCTAGGTTACATTTGCAGTTCAGGGGAATTTCGGGTTTTTGAGAAAGTCCTAGCTAAGGCAAAATCAGAACTTTGATGATCCGCATCCTGTAGGTAAATCTAATTCACAGTTCAAGCGCCCAAGACAGTGAACAATACCACAATAACATTCCTGCATCACAGTACCCTGATATAACTGGTGCTGCCACTATCTGGGTTTGGAAAAGTAATTTCCAAATGGAGGGTTTTTTTGGTAGGGCAGTGAATATTATTTACGCACAAAGAGTGGGACTTCCGTGCTCGCAAGAAGGTGACTGGACTACACCTCCCCTGTCAACTCGAGAACACATTACTTCAGGCCAGGTCTCCTTTTGCTACGCCGTGGGAAGAATCGAAAAAGTCGTTATGAATAATGGTACGTATTCAAGGCATTGGATACATCTTAATTAATTCTGTGTAAAAGGGACTATAACCATCGGAATTTCTAAGTTAATTACGATGTTTGTTGAACACACCCACCAACGAACCAACCATTTTGCAATCTTATTTGTTGAGGCGCCCGTGAAAGTTATAATTTCATGCATTTTATTGCCTGGTTTGTGAATTTTTGGAAAGCACTTTATCCGAGAAAGTATTGGATTAGTCACCCTTAGCGCAGTTTTAATGGGGATAGCTTCTTGGTAGTCAGTCAGGGCCTTCTAGCTTCTTTACGATCCTCCTTGTTGTTTTTGACTACCGAATTCCCAGTGCTCACGACCATAATAGTTTCTTTCCTGATGCCTTGTTTGCATAATATATAATAGAAATAAGTCACGTAATCGATTGAGAGGATCTGGCGGTTGTACAAGAAGTAAGATATACAAGAAAACTGGACGTATACGAAAGCCTTTGGATCATTCGACAGTCGGAAAAATTAAGGCTCATCGCTGATGTCAGGAACGGTTATTCACGGATATTGGAGATAATCAGACCTAAGCAGTAATATACAACTAGATAGAAAACAAGTTGGGTAAACAGACCTACGCTCATGTCAGAAGGGTTTTGTATACAATTTACGAAATGCAGTCACTAGATCGAATCAAATCAAGAAACATGTCAAAGACGATTTTATTAAAGTAAATATGAGATACGAAGATCATACTATTATTAACAAAGTTGAACGAATTTCGACTTCTGAGGTTTTTGGTATTGTTATACTCATAAATATCTCCCTTGATAATTATTTCAGATGTCCATCCGCGACGGAGGAAACACATTTTTCATGTATTTCCCCCCTGTGCCCCCACTGAAGCAAAAACTGAAAGTTTAACAACTATTTTGAAAAGCCCCCATGAAAACGTTCATTTCATACTCATATCGGCTACGTTTGATGAATTTTTTTTTCAGGGCCATTCTCCTGTACTGTTATCATCGATTAATGGCCAATTTTTTCGAATCCTAGAGTGGTTACAAAACCCTTTTGCTAGGAGCTCTCTCCCGCCTCCTTGACTTGTTTCACTTATGAGTATTAATTGTAGGTACTCATCTTCAGTCATTCATTAAATTCAATCAAGTGTTCAAAGCATGCACCTTAAACGTTGAAGTTGGGAAAAAAATAACTCAAAATTATTCAATCTTCGCATTTAAAACAGCCACTTTTTTGTTTTACGATTACTGATACCACTAACTGAACCGATTCTCAAAGATCTACATGACACCTATCATTCCTGAAATTTTCATGCAAATCCTAGCAAAACTGTAGTGTCTGAGTCGGTAAAAAGCGCATGTTGTTCCATAGCCATATGTTGCCGTTGTAATAAATGCAGCGCATATTGTTCCATAGTAATACAGGAAAATTCAAACGGCTATAACTTCGCTAAATATAATTCAATCTTTATGAAACTTTCAGGATAGGTACCGTTAAGATTTTATTCAAGAAAACATAAAATCGATAAATCATACTATTAGTAACAAAGTTGAGTTAATTGCGACTTCTAATGAATTTGTTGTTGTTGTACTCACCAAGGCCTAAATTCCTGATTTTTTTCAGATTTTTTAGACTACAGGTGTCCAATCGCGAGGGGGGGACCCAAATTTGTCGTGTATTTCCCCTCCCTGTGCGCCCCTCGAAGCGAACTTTGCCAAACTAAGACCTGTTTTGAAAAGTTCTCATCAAGACCTTTCATTTGATACCTTCAATGAAATTTTTTTTTTCGGGGGTCACTCTCCTATATGGGGGGACCCCCCTTAAATACCTTATAAAATTTTTTTGTAGTTGAACTTTGAAGAGATCACCACTTTACACCTACACACAAAATTTGATGTTTCTAGCTTAAGTAGTTACCGAGAAAAACTGCTGTGACACACGGACGGACGGACGAACGGACAGACGGACAGACGGACAGACTGGTCGCGAAACTAGTAGGGTTTTGTAAAATTATTTTACAAAACCCTGAAAACGTAAGTAGATAAGGAAAAATAATTATAATTGAAGAATATTTAAAATGTATAAATAAACCCTCATAAGTAGGATGATTAAATATGTTAATATCAGGGTAATTAACAAGAGGATAATTAAGCAATACATGTAAAAATAATAAACGATTCTAGCTTAAGTGGTGAATGTAACAAGGTAGTTAAAGTGAAAACGGATGTGAAAAAGAGGTGGAATTGTGAAGGGTATAAGTAGAAAAAAAGGTTCATTAGTAAATCATATCTAAAAACGCTGAAAAAGGGAGCCCTAATACTCCCGATATATATATATATATATATATATATATATATATATATATATATATATATATATATATATATATATATATATATGCATATGTATATATATATATATATATATATATATATATATATATATATATATATATATATATATATATATATATATACAGGGTCTGTATGATAAGTAACCGGACTGGCCTCAGGAAATTTTTTATTGGCAAAATACTCGTATGTACAATTTTTCTTTAGAAATCTTCAAAGTAGTCCCCATTTTAGTCGATAGCATGCTGATACCGGATTTTTCAATCCCTGAACGCTCCCTGAAAGTCGGCAACCTCGATGCTGTCTAGAGCCCTCGTCGTAGCACGTTGAACGTTATCCAGAGTCCCGAAGCGCGTCCCATTAAGGTGTCTCTTGATCTTGGGGAACAGAAAGAAGTCCGCTGGTGCCATATCCGGGCTAAAAGGAGGCTGTGGCAACGTTGCCCTCGACTGTGACTCGGTGACGAGCAGGCAAGTGTGCGAAGGAGCATTGTCGTGATGGAGGATCCACGAATTGGCAATCTCCGGATGGACTCGGCGAACCCAGGCGGTTAGTCGACGGAGCACCTCCCTGTAGTACTGGCCGTTTACAGTTTGGCTAGGCGGCGCAAGCTTTTTGTGAACAATGCCTTTCATGTCAAAGAAAGCAATGAGCATCGACTTCACCTTCGATTTGCTCATGCCCGCTTTTTTCGGTTGTGGTGACGCCGGTGTGTGCCACTCCGAACAGTCGAGGGCAACGTTGCCACAGCCTCCTTACAGCCCGGATATGGCACCAGCGGACTTCTTTCTGTTCCCCAAGATCAAGAGACACCTTAAGGGGACGCGGTTCGGGACTCTGGAAAACGTTCAACGTGCTACGACGAGGGTTCTAGACAGCATCGAGGTTGTCGACTTCCAGGGAGCGTTTGGGGATTGAAAAATCCGGTATCAGCATGTTATCGACTCCAATGGGGACAACTTTGAAGATTTCTAAAGAAAAATTGTACATATTTTGCCAACGAAAAATTTCCTGAGGTCAGTCCGGTTACTTATTATTTAGACCCTATATATATATATATATATATATATATATATATATATATATATATATATATATATATATATATATATATATATATATATATATATATATATATATATATATATATATATATATATATTTAAACAAAACAGATTTACGTTTTTTTTTGGAGAAGTATCAATTGATTATGAAGAAGTATAGAGTTTTGAGCACACTCGAATACTTCACATATAGTCCAAAATTGTTTCAATCTTTAAAAATCACCTTAAAAATAGTTCTTTATGTTGAAACCAAAACCAATTTTTCTGGAAAGTAGTTTCATGGTAAAAACCACCCAAATTCATCCCTAGATTTACAATTAAAATTTGAAAAGTAAAATTCTGAATCGATTATATCAACTTATGCTATAAGTGTAAAAACGACTTCAGGGAATACTCATTTCAAACTTCACCCAATCCATAATCTGCTGAAATCCTGGTCAATTTGTCTTAATATCTCCGAGTCTGTTTAAACAACCGACCATCACTACAACAATTGCATTTAAACTTAAGAATCTTATCTAAGAAAAGGGTTTCAAACTCATCTTACATCCTTACAACGTGATAAATGACCTGATTATAGCGTTGTGACCTTTTGGCATAGATTTTAAGTGGACGACTTAAACGATGAAATACTATCATTAAAGTAATGCCGAAACTATGGGCCTAGAAGGATGCGGCATACTTGAAACGGTCGCCGCATTTAACGCTAAGATTTCTTTTTTCAGAGTAATTACAATAGCAGTGTTTAATACAATAATTCATTTATTCCTGACATAATGAGCACTTGAATAAGTATTTTAGGAGGCATTAGACTCTAAGCGCCATTTCAATGTCAACATGTTCACATACAAATCATTTGGTTGAGAGTGTAATAATTTTATGATCACTTTAAGGGAGTGCACGTTGGGAGGTCAAGAAAAATTGATAAGATACTTTGTTTACATGAATTTCAACTTGTTATGATACTTGAGGAAGTGGTGTAGGACTTCGTGGTATTTATTATATAGTAAAGTGGAGTTTTTTGGTGTCTAGTATTTCAGTTGATATAAAATACTTGAGTTCTAGTTTTTTTATAATCATTGTGGAATGATTTATTACATAAATTCAAAAAAACATTTCTGAATTTTCATGAGTTTCACTCAACTCTGAAGTACGAAGCATCCTTAATATTAAATGAGCGAAATTCAAAAGAAAGTTTTTTGCTCTACTGTTACTTTCACTCCAAAGATTCTCGGACACCAGTGGTTACTATTCTTTCCTATTTTGTTGTTAATTTTGTTAGCAGTGGCATTAATATCAACGCTTCCATGTTCTAAAATTTTCATGATGCATGCGCAATATCTGCACAACGGGTGGTGATTATTCAGTAGCTATGAGAAACATTGACTAGTTACTTACGAGCCACCACCAGTTACTTACTTCACCAGCAGTATCTCCTGGGAATCCGTAACAGATTCAATTGCTTACATCAATTGTGTTCCTAACGACCATATCGAAATACTGGATAAATACAATTTCATTGTGTTTGCATTGAACACCCCTTCAGGTTCATTGCTGACTTACCATTCCTAATATTATTTATGAACATCTTTTCTGTAGCTTAGACTGACTCTTCTGTTCATCATCCCTCGGGACATTCAACTCATGAGTAGCAAATATTCTTAACTACTTTCATTTACAACACAATATAAGCAAGCAAAGGATCAGGAAATATTAATAAGAGCATTCTGTCTGATATTTATATTTCAGGGTTAATGAAAGTTTTTGTCAAAAATTACGTGAATATACTGTTAAATATCCTAGGAATCAATATGTTTTCAACAAAAAAGGTACATTTGACATCATAAGAGTGATTGCGATATCTTTTCATCTCCAATTCTTATTAAGGAAGAGACCAGAGATAAAATTAATCAAGGATTAAATCTAGCAACGAGAAAAACTCAAGTGGATGATGAAGCAAAGCCGACTCTGTAGTCACTGCTGCCTAGTACCAGCAAACCGTATGCGCTCTTCTTAGCTTAGCCCCAGAAACAGTTACATTCCTAGAATTTTTGTTTCGTCAAAACAAATTAAATTCTTCATTAAAGAAGATCATAAATTCACATCATTTCTAATTAACTGTATATATATATATATATATATATATATATATATATATATATATATATATATATATATATATATATATATATATATATATATATATATGTATGTTTGTATATATATAACTCTCCGTTCCTGTGAAAACCCAAAAATGTTTCGAAACCTGCAGAAGGGCTACAGAATGGATTGGACTCACGGCAACGACCTTGCAAACGGAAAAAGGCCTATGGCATTAGATCCCAGAATGTCAGATGACTCAAGTGCTCTGTCGCTATTAAGGACCTTTGACAACAGGCCAGTCAATATAAATTAAAAATACTGGCAATCCAGAAAACCGATTGGACTGGAAATGATATTTAAGATCGCGCACAATATTCCAAGGTGGGGAGCATACTGGCAAATAAGAATTCGGGGTGGCCTTTATTGTGGATAGAGAGTTCAGATCACATGTCATTGATTTTGAGACAGTTAATGAACGCTATCCGTATAAAACGACATTTTTCAAAATCTGGCTGATAAACGTACGCGCCCTGGCCAACGAAATGGACGGAAAAAAGCAGGAAACATACTGCAATCACCTGGAAAGGCTAGTCAAATCAATGCCTACATACAACACAAAAATAGTCCTGATTGATTTCAACGCTAAGATTGACGATAAGCTATCTCATGGTTCACCAACTGGAAGATATAGCTTTCAGGATGAATCAAATAACGACAGCCTGCGCCTGTTTGAATTTACATGTAGCAGAAATCTAGTCATACGTACGACTTGCATCCCACATTGATGTATTCATAAAATGACCTGGGTATCACCGGATGGCAACGCGCGAAACCAGATTGGCCCTGTTATGATCCAACAATGTTGGGCCTCGAGCATACTTGACCTCCGTACATACCAAGGGGCCAATTATAACTCAGATCATTACTTGATCAAATGAACCTATTGAGATCGTATGTCAAAGGCATATTCAGCAAAGACCAGCCGGCTACAAAAATTTGACATCAAAAGGCTCCCAATGGCGTCTGTGGCCAAAAATTTCACGGAGACCCTCAACAACCACTTGGCTCCCATTTTATCAGATGCATCACTGAAAGCCAGCAATGAGCTCTGGATGGAAGTGAACGTGGTTATTAAGACCACGGCAGAACACACAATCAAACATCAAGCCTAGCACAAGAAAAATGATTGGTTTGATGATGAGTGCCAGAATGCATTAGACAAAAAGAATCAGGCCTACAAAGATTACGTAGGTAGAACAACCAGGACGAAGAAAGAACGCTCACAAAAGAATAGCAAATAAGATAACAAAGATTAAGAAAATAGCACACTACGAACCAAGATTAAGGAAAAATGGGCATCATATTTCAAAAGCCTCTTTAATTCTCCGAACAGCTTCAGAACATTGGAGCCTATAGATGTCTGGATGAAGTTTGGTCGACCATCAAAGCCCAAAAGAAAAATAAAGCGCCACGGATCAATAAGATTCCAGTGGAGCTTGTCAAATATGGTGGCAGCAATGTTCATAAAGCTATCCACAAAATCATCCAGCACCGAAAGAGTCAAGCAAATCAATTATACTATCTATCCACAAAAAAAAGTGACAAGCTACAGTGCGATAGTTAAAGAAGTATATTAGTACTTTGTACGACCTCTCAACTCTGTATTAATAACCAACACACCGATGCCTTTGATATAAATATCGTAATAAAATAGGGAGATGAGCTGGCCCCATTGCTAGTCAATTTGGCTTTGGAGTACCTCTTCAAAAAGCTACCAGTCGATACACCAGGTACATTACTGTACAAGTAGTAGCCTATGTGGACGACATCAATTAGTCCGTCTTACCAAATGACAATGACGGCGACGACCTCCCGATTCTGCATCAATAGCCAACTCAACGATGCCTTTGCAACAAACATCGGACTAAAGTGGGGAGATAGGCTGGCCTCATCGCTCTTCAATTTGGCTCTGAAATACGCCATTAGAAAGCTACCTGTCGATACAAGAGGTACACAACTATTCAAGTCGAGCTATGGTCATTAACAACTGCCAAAGAACTCTTCGCGAAACTCAACGGCGAAGCAAAACTAGTGGGGCTACAAATTAATGAAAGTAAAACAAAGCTCATGACGCAGTCGAGGAAAAATACCTCAAATACGCAATATATCAAACTTGGCAAATACAGTTTTGAAAATGTTAGCAAGTTGTGTATTTAGGTGCCAAAATAACGTAACCAGTAATGAAAGAGATGAAATATACCAAAGAATACAGCTTGCATAGAAAATATTTTTTCAGTTTTGACGGTCTTTAAGACCAGCTGCATACACAGGAAAACAAAGCTACAACTATACAAATCTGTGATAGGACCTATGTTATGCTATGGTTCTGAAACATGGACCCTAACCCAAGCATCCACAAATATATTGAACGGCTTTGAGCGTTGAGTCTTTGAGGCAAATAATTGGAGACGAGATCCAATGGCGAATTCAGTACAACCATGAGCTGTATAAACATGTTGACGAGTCGGAGGTTTCCAAGACTGTTAGACTGCGGTAACTGCAATGAGCAGGCTACATGAATCTTATCGACGAACAACGGATACCCAAAAAGATATTCGTTGGGAGAGCTGAAGGCCAGAGGCCAGTGGGGAAACCAAGGGAAGGCTGGCCTGACTCGGTGGACGAAGACAGTTTATAGCGTCTTGGATTTCGAAATTGGCAGGTCTTTGTGTATGGACCGAGACAGTTGGAGACGCTATTTGCAGGAAACTGTAATTATCGAGTAGCTGCCTACACAAACTGCTCGAAAACTTTCATAACACTTATCCGAAGTTTTAATTGCAGATTTGGAAAAAATTCCATTACTTCCATTCATAGTTATAAATCATAAAATATTTTTTATTATTGTTATTAAATGTAAATTTTAAATCATTTTCTTCTATATGAAATCGAAACATTTCCTTTTAATTATATTTTTTTAAATGATATTTATCTTTATATTATCATTAAAAATTTTTTATTTTTTTCATTCTGTTAAATTTTAAATTCAAATTTTTGACATGGGAACACTGTTTTAGTGTATCACATCATTGTATTGGATTGGCAAATGCAGTCTAACTCAGCTGAGCGAGCAGCGGCTTGTGATTTACCGATTTGACAAGTAAATCATTAGGAGACTTGAACGGATCGGGGAGTCGATTATCAATCTTCACGGCGGACACGTTGCGACGCGCAAGAAAAGAGCGTAATCGAACCTGTCGCGCAACCAGTTTGGCAAATTGATATCATTTCCATGATTATAAAAGGCATTTATTTGATCGTTGCTTGTTAAGTGCTCCTACTGAGGCATTTTCAAATTTTTGCGTGAAAGATTTCGAGAATTTTCCGAGGCCGCCTCGTAAAGCAGATTTCGCTAGTGGATGGACGGACCGCCATTTCAACACCTTCGGTTCTGCTGATTTTGTTTATTTTTACATCCGATGGCAGTGATTTCTTGTGTGCTGCATATATTCAAGCGATTCTTGAGTCTTTAATGTGACCGCCACGCCGAGCGAGTAGTGATCCGGTGTGAAACTTGGCGCCCCTGTGTGGAAAGGAACAGTTAGCGCATTAGCATATTCGAGTTGTCAAGAAACGGCTGAGTGAGATTGGTCGGGATTGCACACCAGCGCGGACGCCGTTGCAACGCAGAGCGTAAATTTGACCCGTTGTGTGTCGCACAATTTTTATTATGATGCCCACTAAGTTGACAAAAACACAATTTTGACGGTGGAAATCGGTTCCAAAAGCTATCAGACAAATTTAATCGTGAAGTTTATAAGCCAATTTGTGGATTAAGTGCACACTGGACGATTTTTTGTGGGGTGCTTTCACCTGGCAAGTTCCAGTGGATGGAGTAGGAGCCCCGTTTTTGGCATTTGACGCACACTGATGCATGCATGCGACGGTTCTGTATGAAGTTTGCCTATAGCAAATGTGGAACAATACGCTGAAGGGGCGACTTGTTTACTCACAAAAACACGTCAACGGCAAATTGATGTTGCCATGAAATGCCCGAAATTCGTTTCCAGGACGAAGTAACGCGACCATGAATATTAAAGAGGCATAATTTTATTGAACGTTATCGTATGGTGATAAACTGAAAATAAGCACTGGTAGCACAAATATATCAATTGCCGGAGCGCGAGTCCAACGGGATTATTGTCGCAAAAGAGTGGCACGTCGATAGTACATTGAATAGTGCATGCTGAAGCCGGACGTAGTTTCTATACAGTGCAAAATTTGTAAATTGGAATTTTCCTCCCCATTCCAATTAAGGTTTCAGTCCTCACTACTTCACCAGCGGCCGACCACAGAGGAGGTTGGTGAGTACACCGTTTGTTTTTTCTTTTTATATTTTGTAATTATTTATATATATATATATATATACATATATATATATATATATATATATATATATATATATATATATATATATATATATATATATATATATATATATATATATATATATATATATATATATATATATATATATATATATATATATATTCGTATATGGTTGAAGAAATATTATATTCAGAGATTGAATGAAAAGAAATAAATATTACATGATACATAATTATTAAGTATACAGAGAGTTGATTCAATTACGATTAATTTGACTTCCGTGAATTGTTTTGGAAATACTTTATCAAAAATAAATAAATACATATATAGTATACGTACGATTTTAAAATGTTATACAATGAAGTCGGAAAGCCAAGAAATAAAAATGTTCTGGAATTGAATTTAAAATATCGGTCTATTCTTTTCGTAACACCTGACCGGGTATGAGACCCGCAACGATGGCCGACTCCTTTACTATAATAAGCTGGCCATCAGGCGAGCTCACCCCTTTTACTGTGTTATGGTGGCTCTTGCCCGGGTAGAGTGGTCTCCACTCACGTGCCGTTTTATGATATAGTATCATGTGATTCCGCCATAAATTACTGTAATATAAATCGGTCCCGTTTATATTTCTCATTTGATGAAAAAATTCATGCAAATTCTGTTTGTATGAGTTTTTCGCTCAAATGGAAAATATATGGCCACGTCTACCTGGATGCCCCACTCTTATTTGTGGGCCATAAGTATTGTCGGTGACGACGAAGTTTCTAAAGTCCATTGTTTTCTCCAGGCCCAATTTGTCCTCTGAACCAGCAATTTCATAGCCCTTAGCAGGTTAATTTTATAGCCCTTAGCTAGCCTGCCAGCGCATTCATGCGTCCACAGACAAGGCCGAATCTCGGCGGGTCCTACCATCCTCTTTCGCCGAGGCAGCAGACCATCGCTGCAGTTCTTCACGGAAATTTCATATCAACCCATTCCCCTACAAAGCGAAGGCCCGAGAGGGGCTGTAGTGCTACGAAGAAGAAGAAAAAGAACACTCTGTACCACAACCAAGAGGATTTATCTCCATTCAGAACTTTAATCTTATGAAAATACTCGTATGATACCTATAGATAAACTTCGCCAACGAATCAGAACGTTTTATTCCCCATATGTTGTATAATTACACTCGAGTGGAAACACCCTTTGAACCAAGATTCGTAGCTTTTTCACAGAAACCGATCACCGCTCGAAAAATTTAACTCAAGTTGCACACTTCACTTGATTTAATAGAAGTTCGTCGATACAAAATTACTAATGGATATAAGAAACTTGAATCCACTTACAACTATGGGGGGCCCTGAGATTTCTACGCTGCCGGATACTATCCACATTGTCACCAAATATTCCACCGTTCAATAAAAATGGTCTTCTAAAACTTCTGGTGATGTTTCCTCGCTGAATAAAGACTTTTTGAAACCGTGTTACAAGCGCAAAAGTCACCGCCGTTCCAGACATTAAATTTTAGCAGAGGAGTGAGTAATCCGGGGTGGCATACTGAGGCCAGCTAGCGCTCAGTCGTATCATGGGTCTTCCGGGACACCCTCTGCTTGTGCTGAGCCACCCTACGCATAAACATTAACACGAAGGGAAAAGGATGGGAAAGGGGGAGGTCATTTTGAGAAATTAACATTTTTTTACGGGCCCTTTTTTTGAAAGAAAGAAATAATTCAATATACAAAAAAAATCGAACTCACTGAAAATACTAAATTGATTGCTACAATTAAATTAAACCCCCTTGGTTAGCGAAAAGAATGAAAATTTTTCAAACAATCAACACAATTATCTTTGATTAGCAAAAAATAGATACTAAAAACTTATTTTAATCTATAATAAAAAAATTACTCACTCCTTCCAATTATACCAAGCGCTCTGTAAATAGAAAGGGCAAGTAGAAAAAAAAAACTTTAAAATTTCCTGATAATGAATTAAATTTAATAATATGAAGAAAATGTCTGTCACTAATGTGATTTAACGTTTCTTGTAGATCCAGGTCTTGATTTCACCTTCCCGGATTGCCAGTAATTCAAAATTTTAACTCAATAATTGCTAATTCGAGCTTAATAAACGATGCTATTTATTTTATCTTCTTGCCCGTTATTGATAAGTAAATACCTAGGAATTTTTTTCGAATACCGTAATACAACAAAAGAACTAGGCTATTTTTCACGTTATTGTATGAAACATTTATAACAACTATAAAAGCTGACCCACTTGGTAGTGTGTTATCTCAATATGGTCCAAATGTTGAAAATATTCACTAAGAACTTTTTTTGCCGAGATAGTTTCCATGCGCTACCACCGGAGCCACCTTCTGTTGATATTCTATTCATTCATTTAGCAACTTCAACTATGCATCTTTCTTAATGGGCATGGAAATGAAATTTGGTAGTAGCGAAGCATCGATGAATTTTGTTAGTATAACAAATAAAATTTTGTTAGTGGGAGCTAATGAATAAAATTAGTTAGTATGAAGGAAGGAATCAGGTTTGGTTAGGGAAAAGGTATCAAATGAAATTTTGTTAATGGGAAGTAATGAATGGAGTGTTGTTAGTGGAAAAGTTAAGATTATTATTATATTATAATTTTTTTGTAATTAAAGATAGGGTAAGAGTGTAGAATAGAGATGATGGGGGAAGAATTTATAGGGGAATTGTTATATGTTAATAAAAATAAAAAAATATACCGGGGAAAAGATATATGTGCCCAAAAAAAGGTGGAGATGTTGCGGCGGCAATTTGAAGTTGCGAATGGGAGAATGCCGGTACGCTGAAATTTGCAACAACCACTAGTAAACCTCTTCCAATTTCTTTCGCTTTGTATCCACTTTTGAACTCCAAACCAATAGTTGAGTCTGCCACTGATAAAGGAAAAAGAGACCGGCAAGTAGTTTTGCTTTAACTTATCTCGACGTTGCCCCCTCTGATCTATACGCTCATAAAACAGACCGCAATCATCACGCCGAGGTTCCACTACACCTCGCATCTATCGGAATTTACATTAACAGCCATCCCGAGGGAATCGAATTCTCGTTCCGTTGAATATTCCACGCATGTAACCATCAATGGTTATTTAATGCAATGCATTTAGCTTTGGCGCAAACCAGTAAGTGTTAATGCTGTTTGTTGCATTTTCGTGCAGTTATTGCACTTTCAAGTACTTCTCGTTTTTCTTTTACTGCGCGACGGATTTCCACTACGTTGGTTGAGAGTAGTAACTGTTTATAAATATTTACTGCCGTTGGCAGTCGTCGTGAAGTAATTTAAAACGTGCTTGTCTACTTCGTCTGGAAATGTTTTTCGCCGCCGGTTTTCTCCAAACGATAATCCGCGGATTGTTTTATGGTGTGGTGATGCGCGTGCACGAGGAAAGCTTCAGTAGGGAAGTGTTCCATTTGTTTTTTGCATTATATCATGAATTACGTAAGTCATCCTGTGAACCCTTTGGGAAAACAGTCGTTAAATAGGATTCTTCTCCGAAATTAAAGTATAATATATTATGATGGATGAGGATATTTTCAATAGTATTCATTTCTGGTGTACTGTTGACTTTGAGTGAATTTCAGGGAAATTCACTTAAAGTAGGGGGAGAATTATCAAGGAAACCCTTTGCACTCTTTTCATGCGGTCGTTAGAATACCGCTCGAGCCAAGGTTATAAAGGTTAAAATAAAAATGTTAAAGTAAAAATAAGCAAAAACGAAAAAGAAAAAAAAATGATTAAATTAAACAAAAAAATAGTTGAATGAAATAGAAATGATAGTTTAATACAATAGGCTCTTCTAGAAGTCAGAGGTTGGTTGAAGAATAAAATGAATACATCTCCAAATGTCAATTCTAACGCCTCATCACTATCCAACAACAGTTCGAAGTTACAGATACACGGAAAGTTTCTAAAAGAAACTCACCTTAAACTTCCTTGGCAACATCACTCCAGATAAAGTGCAAATTTTAAATAATAAGCGGTCACTGGGATTCAAGGTTTACCAAGCCAAATCAGGACCTTTTCCGCCAACGTTGATAAATGACAAAAAGAAGCCACACTTCTCAAAAGAAGACTTTAATAAATGGAAGGATGATGACGCGGACATGGAGCAAGAAGGCAAAAACATGGATTCATTAAATAAACTAGTAGATGTGGGACTTGAAAAGGATGATCAACCGTCGTTTGATGATCTCGATGATGAAGAGGAAGATTCCGACGATGAGAATATACCAAACTTAACATATGGCTCAGGTGACAGTAATAAGGATAATACAACATCAGCCGAGACAACTGGAGCAACAAAGACGGAAAAGAAATAAATTAAAGAACATAAAAATAAGCAAGAAACAATCTTTACATTGCAAATATGAAGAGAAATGAAGCAAACATACAACAGATCATTCATTCTTCATATACTTGATTTCCGATGTACTAACTGAACTCATCACCTTCTTCACCTAATTAAAAACTGTTCCTCAACATGAAGGCGCTGTCGATAGTACTCTCTGTGCTAGTTTTCTATTTCACTGTATAAGCTCGAGAATATCCAGACTATAGCTGGAATGCATCGTGCGATTATTTTGATTCTGTATATATAATGAGCGAACGTAAATTAGCAAATGGATCTTATATTTTCGACGGCGTTGCTTATCCAATTAAATATATTGAAGTGTATAGTTAGGAGTATATCAACGAAACATACAAGAAATCTGCGAAACCTCATTTGCGAGGATGCACAGGGTTTTCCAATAAGAGGTGTTATTTTGATATTAAAAGAAAAATACCATTTTTTAATACAAATTATCAAATGCTTATTTCATTATAAAGTAAAAAAGTATGCCGCTAATAGTAAAAAATAACATCAAGCAAATAACCACCACGACCACACTTACAGGACCATATCCTTTTCATGAAATTTTCCATAACCAAATCGCAAAGTGGCTGCCCTATGTCCTCGATAGCCTCACGAATTCCATCTTTGAGGTCTTGAATTGACGCTGGGCTGTTGGCGTAGATCTTTTCTTTCACGTGGCCCTAAAGGAAGAAGTCGCAAGGTTTTTAATCACAAGATCTCGGTGGCCAATTGTGATCACCTCTTCGAGAGATAACACGGTCCGGAAACTTTTCCCGTAAAAGTTCAATGATTTCGTTGCTTGTGTGGCACGTAGTGCTGTCTTGTTGAAAGTAAACGTTGTCCAGATCAATAGCATCCAATCCCGGCCATAAAAAATCATTAATCATCTCTCGATAACGCAATCCATTCACCGTAACTGTTGCTCCAGCCTCATTTTCGAAAAAGTAAGGTCCAATGACTCCGCCGGACCATAAACCGCACCAAAAAATCACACTTTGAGGATAGAGAGGCCTTTTAATAATAACTCTTGGGTTTTTCAAGCCCAGAGGGACAATTATGCTTGTTGACAAAGCCACCGAGGTGGAAATGGGCTTCATCACTCTAAATGATTTTTCGATGGAATTCCGGATCATTTTCATGCATTTCTAGGACCCAATCAGCAAAGACATGACGTTGTTGATGATCGACCGGCTTGATTTCTTGTGTTATCTGAACTTTATTAGCCTTAAGACCCGAATATTTATGCGAAATACGGCGAAATGACGTTTGCGGAATGCTCAATTCCAAAGAATGACGAGGAATGGACAAACCTGAGTTTTCTTCAACATTTTCGGCTACAGCAGCAATATTCTCGGCTGTCCTTGAGTGACGTGCAGGGGTTTTATTCTTCACATCACTTAGTCGTCCCACCGGCTCAAATTTTCCACCAATTTCTGTATTGCGATCCGACAAGGTGCTTCACGACGACCCAAAAATGTTCGAGTTTTACGAACCGTCTCTGCCAAATTTTCACCATTTTTATAGTGAATTTTAATAATTTCAATATGTTGTTAAAGCGTGTCAATTTTTATTAATGGCGTAGTTTGTACTTGTCAAATGTCAAAAAATGACAGCTTCCAAAGTGGCATCTACCGAAACAGCGGTCTATTCAAAATAACACCTCTTATTGGAAAACCCTTTATCTGTGAAATCCAAAGCTGCGATAGCAAAGCTTTTGATAGTTACAATTGGGAATGCTACGAAACAAGTGAGGATGTAAGCAGCATAGTCACTGTCAAGGATGGTAACAATAATTTTAGGGATGTGCACTTGAATTCGCTTTTTGGCTTTGTTTACGGCCGACCATGCGCGCAAGGATAACTTTTGGATCCTGACTACTCAGATGATGACAAATGGGATTTATATCAAAATGGAATGATTAATCGCTTGTATAATGGTGTCAATTGATCGAAGAATGAATATTGTCTATCGCCTACACCTGCAAGAAAGGAAACAATCATGCGATCCTATCCGCTAATGTGCTTTGAAGAAGCTCGGAATAACATAAGGTTTCTTATTATGCAATTGCTCTATTTGTTTCTGTTCCATTTATGATATTTGCCTTCAGAATTTATGCTGTCATCCCAGAATCCATGGGAAATCCTTATGCTGCTACTTAATTTCACTTTCAACTGGATATACATGTCTAGGATATATGCTGTTGAACGCAGGCATAGAAACCGGTGAAATACAATGTAAAATTTTTGGATCTCTTATATTTTATGCTTTTATGGCCGGTTTCTTAATGATATTCAATAAGCTTTGATTATGGTGGAATTTCCGGGCTTTTTCAGCTCGGGAAAACATAACTCAGTGGAAACGATTCGCGATTTATTCAACTTGTTCTTGTTGGGGATTGGCACTGGAATTTTTGATAATGGTTTTAGTTTTCCAAAATTCTGACACTCCTGAAGAGATGAAGCCAGTGATCGGAGGTGTTGATAATTTGTCGAATTAATAGTCGAATAATGACTTCAATTACATTACCATGTTGGGCTTTAACTAACCGTTTACCAAATTTAATTCGTAGTGGATTAACTTCAAGATCATGACAAATCCTCCGTAGAATTGCTGCGACAAAAGCTCCAAGAAACTATTCAATTGGCGAAACGAAAACAAAACACAATACTGACAGAGTGTCAGTCACTTTGACATTTATTTACACCTGATGGGCGAATGTACTTGGTGAAAGGAAATTTGGATTTCAATTGCCCGATCAACACCATTTGGGGGATCGCTGGTGCAAACCGCAACGCGATTGAACTTTTAATTGCCCCGAAGTAAATTTAACTGCTCGCTGGTTGAAACCGAGCTGATGAGAAACCTGGAAAAAGAGAACGGGTCTATTTTTTGGCGGACAAGGATCGACAACGGAGGATCGAGTGTGACGAGCAACAAGAAATTTTTCCTGGAATTCATCGAGTGAAGAAATTACAACGGCAACAAAGGGACGTACTTTACTACAGCGGCAGCGAAATAATTATTGACAGGGACAGGGAAGATTGGCGGTAGCAGATTAACAAGAAGTGTGCTGGAAGGAGAACTTCGGGACGCAAATTACTTCGGGGGCCCCCAAATAGGAACAGTAGACGTAAGTTCAAGATGTGTATTTAAATCGAGATTTTGGTTAACTAAAGTTCATTTTTAACACTATGGATGGTGTTCTGTCATTTACAAAATCATGGTTTCATTAGCAAAGAAATAGATTGATTCGAAAGTAAATTATACACCTGGCTCGGGTGTGTTTGAGAATTTAACTCGGGTGTTTGTTGGTTTTAAGTGCGGATGTGTTTTAGATTTTTCTTCGGTGCGAGTTACGTCGGGTAATCTGATACCGGCAAAATTGTGCAAAGTGGTCGCCCTGGCTTAGACGAATCCTCCCTTGTTAGAAGAAAATAGTGGGTTTTGTTTCTAGCTGTGTGAAGGGTGTTCGGCGGTCACGTTTCTCGCTTGGTGGCTACTTGGGACCAGAAAATAAGCGAGTGGCACCTCCTACGACCATCTCCAATGCCACGCTGGGTCCGAGGTCCCTAGCCAAAGGAGTTCCTAGGGTAACAATAGGTCAAGGATTATCAATGAAAAGTCAGCTAAGCAGTTAGCATTTTGTATTAGTTTAAGTGCGGCTTTCAAAGTTCGATGAAAACGTCTATCAGCCCATTGAACTGAGGTTGATAGGCACTTGTACAAATATGTTTGCACACCCGAGACCTGAAGTTTTGTTTAGTTGACTAAACAGTTCAGACTGGAATTCTTTGCCTTAATCGGTTGTGATTCTGGCTGGCACACCAAAACGGAATATCTAATGTGCGATTATTGCTCTGGCTACATTTCTAGCAGTATGATTGATGAGTGGTATGACCTCTGGCTATCTGGTGGATGGATTGTTGCATATTGACATAAATCTGTAGTCATTTGGTGGCAGAAGTGGACCAACTATGTCGATGTTCAGATGTTCGAATCGTGTCTCCGACATTGGATATTTGGACAACGATGTGTGATTGTGGACTTTTGATTTTGATATTTGCAATTTTTGTTGCATATACCGATCAACGTGGACACTATGTGTGAAGCCATGTGATCTTAATTTTCCTTGGGTCCAATAACCAGTTAAGTTTGAAAAATAGATGCCAGAATAAATATTTTCGACAAGTATTTGATTTAAGTCGTTCCCTTGTCGAATGGAGAGATTGTTATTTTGTGCAAATGATCTAGCGATGTTATAGGTTCGTCCGGAAGCATTTAAATGATAATTTAGACACTTTTAATTTATTTATTTAGCTTATTTATTTCATTGCCAAACAAGGCATCGTTACAAAAAAAAACCAAAATTATAAAATATAATGAATAGTACAATAAAATATCATTCTTAATCTAGGCTTGAAGGATGGAGTTCGGAGGATAAGGTTCATAATAAAAGCTTTGAAATTGGATCTCGAGATGGTTGTAGAGTAAAGTGTGAATTAAAAGCTTTGCAACATCTGTTTACAGGCTCTTTATCCACGTAAATTGTATGGTGTCGCTCGTCACTCAGCAGACGTGAATGTCGAGTGAATCGCGATATCTCATGGACCTTAATTCTGTCCGCTAGGAATGGTATTTTAATAGTGCCTCTAAGGATATCAAACACGAAGCAGCAGGCAAACATACATCTTCTAGAGGCCAGCGTTGATATATTTAGGATCCGAAGTCTGTGCTCATATGATGGCAAATCTGATTAAATAATGATCATAACGCAAAAAGGACGAATTGTTTTTGAACCGACTCAATTCTGTCGGTATGAACACTAAAGCTCGGGTCCCAGATTAGACAAGCATATTCAAGGATAGAACGAACTAAAGAAAGGTATTATGTCATAGAGACCCATATATTCTCAAATTCTTTAGATCGAAGTTTGATAAAACCAAGGAGCTTACTGGCCCTACTGATGACATGATTGTAATGGAAATGGAAACGCATTTTACTGTGCAAAGTGCCACCAAGGTCTACGATGCTATCCACCCCGCTGAGTTTATGATGGTAAAGATGATAATTGTTGATTAAAGTTAAGCGTTTCCGTGAAAAACTTATAACTTGACATTTTTCAAAGTTCAAGGAGAGTTGGTTAATTTGGGACCATTCTTACAGGGAGTTGATTTTGTTCTGAAAGAATAATGTATCTTGTTGGGACTTTATTACATGGTAAAGCTTAAGATCATTGGCATAGAAAAGATGAGGAATATCTGACAAGACCTCAGAAAGATCAGAAACGAAGATATTGAAAAGGAGAGGGCCCAAATGGCTGCCTTTTGGTACACTGGAGCAAACATTTATTTCTTTGGATATGAAACCTTGAAATTTAACATTTTGAGTCCGATTATGGCGATATGAGCCAAGCCAATTCAGTAAGAAACCACCGATTCCCAATCTTCTAAGCTTGTGTATTAGGATTTCGTGGTTGACCCGATCGAACGCTTTACTAAAATCAGTGTAAATTGCGTCAATTTGGCGCCCCAACTATATTTCACAGAGAATACTAGACACCACCACAGATAGATTAGTTGTGGTCGAGCGATTTTTACGAAAACCATGCTGTTGATCGTTAAGCCGTGGCTAAATAATGGGAGATAATTTGGAGCACCCAATTTTTTCAAATAGTTTTGGTGTAGCTGATAAAATAGCAAAACCTCTGTTATTCTCAACCGAACCCTAATTTTTATTTTTATACATT
This sequence comes from Odontomyia ornata, assembly GCA_963969285.1. Lineage (NCBI taxonomy): Eukaryota > Metazoa > Arthropoda > Insecta > Diptera > Stratiomyidae > Odontomyia > Odontomyia ornata. The sequence goes on from OZ017741.1 coordinate 295,659,160, forward strand.
GGCGTCAAATGTGATGACTTCCAAGATGAGGGGAAAATTCCAGCAGCAAGGGATTTGTTAAAGAGGGTATATAAGGGTAAGATTAATGGCGCTCTGCAGTTGAATAAAAAGTTAGGAGGGAGTAAATCAGGGCCTGGTCCTTTATTGAGCTCAAGATCTTCTATTGCTTTAAGTATTTAATCTTTTGAAAAAAATTTCCTTGATTAAAACGGCTGAATTTAGATCCGAGGAAAGAGCATAGTACGAAGAGCTGGTTGTAGAATAAATGGATTGAAAGTGGTTGGCAAAAAATTCACAAATATCCATTGGGTTGGAAGAGCTAGATTCCTGATATATCATGAATTTAGGAAATCCATAAGACTTGGGTTTTATATTTACGAAATCAAAGAATTTCTTTGGATCACGAATAATATTTTCACCAATTGTGTTAACATATAATGTATATGCTTCCCGGGATTCAATTTGAAATTCCTTCGCCAGCTCATCATATTTGGATTTCATCTCATGGTTCACATTGGATCTTGATTGAATTATGTTATAAAGCTTATTTTTTGATTTCACAAGTAACGGAGCTCACTATCTAGCCAAGGCTCAGAGAGTTTGTTCTTCTTTTAAGGGTTTTGTAAATTAATTTTACAAAACCCTACTAGTTTCGCGACCAGTCTGTCCGTCTGTCTGTCCGTCCGTCCGTCCGTCCGTGTGTCGCAGCAGTTTTTCTCGCAAACTACTTAAGCTAGAAACATCAAACTTTGTATGTATGTGTCAAGTGGTGCTCTCTTCAAAGTACAACTACAAAAATTTTATAAGGTATTTAAGGGGGGGTCTCCCCATATAGGGGACTGGCCCTCGAAAAAAAAATTTATCAAAGGTAGCCGATACGGGTAACAAATGAAAGGTCTTGATGAGGACTTTTCAAAACAGGTCTTAGTTTGATACTTTTTGCTTCGAGGGATGCGCAGGGAGGGGAAATACAAGAAAAATTTGTGATCCCAAAAATCTGAAAAAAATTATGGTGGTAGGTGTTTATGAATACAACAACAATAAATACCTCAAAGTCAAAAATCGCTCAACTTTGTTAATAATAGTATAATATTCGAATTTCACATTTCCCCCAATAAAATCGCATCGGTACCCTTAAACTGAACGAAATTCAATATTTATTTAGTACTAGTAAGCGTGCTTAAACTTGGTAAGTTTGATGAAAATCGAATAATATACGCGGAAGTTATAGCCGTTTGAAATTTCTCCAATTACAACAACAATAACACATGATTTTGGTATTTTATGGACTTTCCACCGAATCAGTCACTGCAGTTTTGACTTGATCTTCTTGAAATTTCTCATTAAGGTCAATAACATTAATATTTTTGAGAATTCATGATTTGAGTGACTTTCGTCGGTTCGCAACAAAATGGCGACCGTTGAAAGTAGAAAAACAATGGATTTCCCTTTGAACGTGCACATCTCTTTGACATATTTCTTGACGTTATTGATTGCTGGTGTCTGCATTTCTCAGAAATTGAGTACAAAACCCTTCTGACATGAGCGTAGGTCTATTTACCCAGCTTGTTTATCTTAGGTACGTGTCTCTCAACGGCGTCGAAGGAAATCTTGTAAAAACGAGCTACTGCGTCGTCTACACCTAACGTTGTAAGAATACCAGTCCAGTCAATTTATCTGACAATTCACGTTTATTTATACATTTTTCAGGGGACACCCCATCCACCGCAAAAAACCAAACTTTCTTTTCATTTTGATTTCAATCTTAAAGTATTTTGCGACAATGTTCACGGTTCAGCGCCAAAAGTTGTGGGAAATTATTATATAGACCTTTGCAATTTGTCGTCTTCTTCATCCACGTTCATATGCATAGTGCTTTGATGTCGTTCGATCAGTAGCCATTTCATCTTGCTGAATTGCAGTCCTGGGAAAATGCAGCAGGAACGGAGGTTGAGGTGGTCCATAAGGTGGGTTGAAATGTGAATGGTTCTTCGCTGAAGCTGGTGGGAATTGGAAGAGCTCATACCCAGCATGTCAATCGCTATCATTTACTGTTGATGTTGAGCAGCAGCGACTGTTTCAGCCGCGATTGACCAATCCATTTGCGTCATATGATAGAGATTAACTTTGCTGACGTGGCCCTTTAGCGGTTCGTTTTGCATACTAAACGCATCAAAAGGACGCAGAAGAGACGAAGTCCTTTTAACGAGAGCATTATTCTATTGTTCTTATGGTTAGTGCTGGAGCTATTGTTGTTATTGTTGCTGGAGTGGCTGATGATCGTGTTAAAATGATTTGAGTAATTTGATTCGTCTGCTTGCAGTTACGGTGGTTGACTATATTGTTGTAGTTTTGCTTCTTAAGCTAACCTCACTTACAAGCTACATGACTACATTTAATATGTTATCGTCTAATTATTACTTGAAATTTTATGAAAAATAAATCTGACACCTTGATTCGGGGTCTCCTCAAAATTGTTTAAACAGCATCGTATTTATTTAGGCTAAACGATGAGTCTGGTATGCGGGGTCTCTCCCCATAGGTACCTCAACGTAACACACTTTTACGGAAGTAATAGGCAGTTGAAAGCTCTCTGGTTTTTCTACCATTCAGGTCTTCCATCAAACCAGACACTTTACTTTCGATGAGATCTTCTAATTTCCAGATAACATGAATAACAAAAACATCTTTAAGATTTTATTCAATCAATAGTTGTTAGTTATATTGCAAAAATATGGCAGCAGGTTAAAATGGAGCAACAATGACTTTCCTTTTAAAGCGAGTATGAACTTGTTGTAGACGTCGTTAAAGTTTTTCTTGAGTTTATTCATTCATATCATAGGTTGACTACAAAAAATCCTTCTGACATGAGCATAGTTCTGTCTGCCCAACACATTGTTTATAATAAGTTGAATAAATTCAGTAGTAGAAGCATTAACTAATATAGATAACGTAATCTTATTTTTCCTTGTACCATCAAAACTCCTTGCATCCTTCAGTGTTATCCTTTCCTCTCATCACCACTCCTTCGTTCCTCGATTCCCAAAAACATCACCATTAATTACCAATTAAGGATAACTTCATTGGCGTATTGTTCAATTTTCCGCCAACCTATTTTAAATGTGCCGTAAAAAAATTTGTTTATATTTGAATCCATCAGTAGCAGCTATTTCGCCACTAAGTGAACGGCGACACGACGGGCGGTCGTTTCCTTTATATGTGCCTGACGCACTTTATGTTGCTACAACCGCATTCGACGTATTCGGAATACAGATGAATGTAATCATTACTTTCCCCGTTTGCACAAGTTCCGGGGGATGACGAGATTCACACCACCATACAAACCACTCTGAACGAATAGAACTTATGTCCATTGTTTGTTTTCGTTACGCTGCCGCCTCCCGAATCCTGAACGCGGATCCTGTACACAATGCAAGAGTGTTTGGAGGGTGTATTGAGAGTACTTTGCAAATGGATAACACAGGATGCTATAAATTACAGAAAATCGCCTGCAGTTCTACTTAGCATCACTAAGGATATTTTCTAGCGTGTACTTAAGAGGACACGTGTCTTTTCAATACTGTTTCACTAAACAAGGCTAGCATTGTCAAACAGGCCATACGCAAGGATTAGTAGCGGTGTAAAGGATGCGGAAGAGACTAGAAGATGGGAGCCGATCATTGTTGTGGTTGGTTTTTGGGAGAAAGGACTACGATGAATGGTTGCATCGCGTTACAGCCTGAATTGATTTTAAAGGAGAACCACGCTCATGTTATAATTGAATTCATAAACATATCTTATATTAAAATAAATTACAGAGGTTTTATGAACTTTTATTCTGTAAAAATTAAATTCAAGGAGACATTATTTTACCCTACGTAGGTAGACAGGAGGTCCTTCTCCCAGAAAACTCAGAAATAATAAGTAACTTTATTGAAATCCTGTTTTGATTCAGACGCGTGTAAAACATTGAACCTGTAACCTAGAGGCATATCTTCATCTCACCCTTCCACCAACGAGTCCTTTTTTCACAGGGTATCTGCTGAAATAGCAAATAATATACAAGTACAAAAGTCAACTCCTTCACAGTTACGGATATTATTATTTTGGTGAAGACATGGATATAGGATTTATGAGCCTGCTGGAAAAGATATTTGTGAGGTTCGTTCCTGCCACGGAAATTTATTAATGATGGCTCGCGCGTTACTTTCATGTCCTACAACAATGTGAAATGGTTCTGGGGACAATCTGTTTGCTGCTGCTGCCTGATTCTCTCGACACTGTTCAAGTGAAGGAAACATCATTTGCAATGCGTTCAAGAGACATTTTTCATTGTGATTTATGCAAGATAAATTATTGTTTATTTTTTTCTGCTTATTTATTGTTTGGATAACGTAAGACAACTGGAAAATATGTATTTGCTGGAATATATGATCGTCAAATGAACTAGTGGAAGTGCTTAATATAAAAGACAAAAAAGGTGATAAATTACCATTAAGGAAAACTTGTCCAAAACAAATATCTAGTTCAAATGTCCATTAGAGTAGAAATGCATAAAAACAAGATGAGTAGATCATAGTATGCTCCTGTGAGAAGAGTTTTGTATTCAAAATGTTGATACTTATCTTATGCAATAAAAAACTTCAATGAAAAGCGCGGTGAATTATGCTTTTTATTCAGAGATATTCATCATGAATCTCACATGATATTTTCAACAAGATCATAATAAAATTATATTCCAATTCGACGAAAAGCCAATATAATATAAAAACCGTATGGTGAACTTGACCAATCTTCATCTCCTTTTGTTTCCTTGTAGTTCTCTTTGCACCATACACAATAATCTTCATTCCAGTCACTTTCGTTGCAAATTGGTTTGATTACAATTATCATTGCAAATTGTTTTGGTATCAATATCTTCGGAATCTGGGGATGACGTAAGTTCTTTTTGAGGGTTTTGTAAAATTATTTTACAAAACCCTCAAAAAGCGCCTGTCCGTCCGTGTGTCACAGCATTTTTTTTCGCAAACCGTATAAGCTACAAACATAAAATTTTGTATATAGGTGTAAAGTGGTGCTCTTCAAAGTTTCACTACAAAAAAAATTTACAGGTGCTTAAGGGGGGGCTCCCCATATAGGGGAGTGGCCCCATATAGGGGAGTGGCCTCGAAAAAAATTTCATCAAAGGTAGCCGATATGGGTATCAAATGAAAGGTCTTAATGAGAAATTTTCAAAACAGCGCTTGAACGGGTATTTCTTGCTGCGGGGAGCACACATCAAGGGGACATACATGAAATATTTGTGTGCCCTCTCCCTCGCGATTGGACACCTGTGATCCTAAAAATCTTAAAAAAATTATGAAGATAGGTGTTTATAAGTACAACAACAGCAAATACTCTAGAAGTAAAAATTCACGCAACATTGTTAATAATATTATGAAAATCGAATTTCATATTTTCGCCAATAAAATCATATGGATACTGCTACGTGCGAACTCTTAGGAAAAAAAAAATTAACGAAAACGAAATTTATCACTAATCACTGTGATTTATTATATCTTTAATAAATTTTATAACACAATCTTCGCAAGTTAACTAACAACTTATGAATTGCCGGACTTAACTCTATGCGTTGTTCTTGAACAGCGACTTCTAGTATGTATCTGAATAGCAACGTTTAATATCTGAATAGCGACGTTTTGCCACGGCTCAGGTTAATTTATAAACTAAGATTGCTTGCGTTGCAATGCGAGACGGAATTTTTGCAAAACTTGGGAATATTTTGTGAGAATGGAAATTTTCCCAAGCAAAATTAAAACGTTGACAAAATGTTTAGTTCATGGACACGGTGTCACGTGGCAAAACGTATGATATGCAAGCAATTGCATGCGCTTAACACCTTCCCCCTTACATTAAGGTTGACCTCAACCTTTTACAAATATCTTGTTCTAATGCGTCTATTTTCAGGTTCAATTGATTGACTTCTATTTTCTAAAATATTTTCATCATTTTCCGAATTTCTAAAAACAACTCTTGCATCTCTTACTCCAGGTGAATTACTCAATTTCTTTCTATTGAAACATCCTCTAAAAATTACTATGGATAATTTTCCATTAATACATTTATAAATTAGATACACGGAAACTAATATTAGCACTAATGAAAGTATCATAGAAATAGTAGAATTTTCTCGAATAAGCTTTGGTACTGGTACAATTGCTTTATCCCAAAAATTAGCTTGTTCTACTAAATCAGAAGTAAGATCCTTTAACTCATGAACATTTGTACTTGTAAGCTTACCAAAACGTAATTTATAGCTTTTTATTTCATTTAGTTAAAAATGATCAGAACATTCTTCAATTTCTACTACTTTGTCTTTTGTAACGAAATATTCAACGAAATTCTTCTCAGGGAAATAATCGTGAGTTGCACTATGAATACTACAGTCATTTGTCAAGTTGACAATTTTACTTCCAATGATTTTTTCGTGTTTTGTTATATTGCAATTAAATTCATATCTAGTTTCCACAGAGTTTACTAATAACAGTTGAAGATTATTTATTTTATGCATGATATCTACTTCATTACTTAATTGTCGGAATTCACAATATTTATCCGATTGTTTAAAGAACAAACTTGTTACACATGATTGTGAATAGACGCATTTGAGGGGTTACGGTTTACATACTTTTAATTTATTAATATCTTTACAATCAATTTCATTTGTTGTGATAAACTGTTCTCTATTTTTATTTACAACAAAATATTTCTTTAAATCGCTTATCATAATAGCTACATTTTTCTTAATGTATGGAAATCCAAAAACTTCGTATATTTCAAGATTATCGTTAGTTACTTTATCGAGTGAAATTATGATAAATATATTCTTATTTTTGACGAAAGCAGTCAACTATAAGTCTTTTGTTATATCCTTGTAATTTTCAATTAAAGGAGTTCCTGCTAAATGCTCCTTATCTTTTATCTTATTAAATTCATTGATTAGTGTCCCGGTTCTAAGATAAAAGGATGTAAGATTCCCGATTGAATAAACAACTAACCATCACGGAGTATTTCGACTTGTAAGTCAATCACTTCAATTTTATGGTAAATTTTCGAATAAACCTCTTCATAATAAATTTGTAAGCTTAAATGTTTCTCATGCTCATTTGTAATATTATTAATTTTGATAAGTTCATCAACAATTTCATCTATTTTAACACGGATCGAATTTTGTTCGGTGGAAAGAACTTTCGCTTGTTTATTGATTTCATTCATTAAGTAAGTATTCTTCATCATACCCTTGCTGATATTAAATTCATTTCTTTCGACGGAATCTATAGCGTCTTTGATGTTATCAAAGTCGTATGAATCCATAGTTCCAAACAACATTTTCAATGAGCTTCCAACGCAATTGGCTAAGCCTCGTCGCAATCTGATATTTGGGGTAAAACCTAAAAGACCGTACACAGTATTCAGATTGTGATTTAATCGACTAGCTTGTAACTCTCCATTTAACTTTAAATTTTTACAAGCAGGAATGCTATTTACACATAAATCATTGATACTACGAGTTAATACTTTCACGTTTTCTATTTTAATTTCGATTTCCGCTAAGTCTTTTACTTTAACTAACTGAATTTTCTTATCAATAAATTTAGCTTCAGATATATGCTTAAAATACGCCCCAGGATAATCTATTCCTCTTATAGAAACATCACTCATGGCTGTTCTGAGTCCTGCGGTGAGGAAAACGATGAATGTGACCCTGAAAAGTATGGTTTTGCATCACAAACATTGAACCAACTATCGAGTTTATTATTTATTTGGATAGAATATTTTTTAACACTAAGGACTTTGTATGGTCCTATCCATTGGTTCTCAGTATCTTTGTTTTTCTTTTGTCTTATTAATACCTTATCACCTAATTTATAATTATATACAGCGCCCCTCTTATCTAATTGGCTGTCATACCTTTCTTTTTGTTTCTTTTTGATATTCCAGTTGAATTCTCTGGCACTTTCTCGCATCATTTGCAATGCGTTTAGTCTTTTACGGAGTGTGGTATTAAGCTCAGATTCATTTTGTTCCCTCTCAGCAGGTATTTCGTCAGAAGGTAGAGTTATTTTACCAAATAAAAGTTCTTTTGCTGATTTTCCTGTTCCTTGGCTTATGCATTGGTTGAAACAAAGACTTGCCATTCTAAGTGCTTCCTTTGGTGAAAGATTAGTTTCTTTAGTCACGCTTCTTAAGAATTCTTTTATTCTGGCGTGTGATCTCTCCACTGCTCCATTGGACTGTGGATGACGAGAACTTATGGGAATTTGTTCAATTCCTAGTCGCTTACATAAGTCAGTTACATATTTTCCAGTTAAGACGACGCTATTATCGGAGAGGATCTCTTTTGGTATTCCAAAGTAAGCAATCCATTCGTTAATGATTGCATTAGAGACATTTTTAGCATTCTCACATTTTATATAAATGAATTTTATGTACCTTGCTAAGTTATCCTGTGTTGTAAGAGCTTTGTGTTCGCCATCTTTCCATTTGAATGACACAACATCCATTGTGATTCTGTCAAATGGCTGTTCTTTTAATTTTTCTATTGTCATAGGTGCTTTTAAATTCCGTCTTACTATCTTTTGCCTCTGGCATTCTTCGCGATTTCTGACATACTTTCGAATGTCTTTTCACATTCCTTTCCAGTGATAGCTACGTCTAAGGAACTCTTCCAAATTATTGACACCTCTGTGACCTCCAATTATACCTCTATGATATTTTTCTAGGAGTTTCTTTTTCTCGTTCACGCCGGTTATTCCGATTATATCTGAATTCGCTGCATTTGTTTCGTTTTGTGGCTGATCAATTAAAGCTTCACCTCTTGCTTTCTCCCCTTCTATAGTCTCCAAATCGTCCTCGATTTTACTTTCACATGAGTTATCCATTTCGTCTAGAGAAATCTCTTTAATTTGTCCGTGTTTAAAGATTCTTACAATTTTATCTCCTTGTCTGACTATTATGTCGCCATGCTTGTTGAATGTTATATCGTCAATCAGCTTGGTATGTCTGTAGCCTAAGACACTTTCAGAAACATCGTTTTCATGTTCCCCTACGGTTTCTTTATATTTGCCATTATCAGCAGGTACAATAGCATTGACAGGAAGGTTTTGACTTAGTTCGTCTGCTACTTTATTATTTTTTCCGGGAGTGTATTCCATTGTATATTGATAGTCTTCTAATTTCAACCTCCATCGTACTAATCTACTTCCAGGATCTTTGACACTAAAGAGCCAAAGTAGTGGTCTATGATCAGTTCGAATAATAAAATCAAACAGACCAAACTATTGCTAAACATTCTTTTTCGGTAGTTGAATAGTTTCTTTCAGCATTATTCAATGTTCTGCTTAGGAACATTATTGGTCGTTCACGATTGTCATCATCTTCTTGGGATAATACAGCTCCAATTCCACTATTACTCGCGTCAGTCGTTAGTATGAACTTCTTATCAAAATCTGGATACATTAAAAATACATTTTCTTTTAATGTTTCTTTGATATTCTCGAATGCCGCTTGGCACTCCAATGTCCAACGAAATTCTTCATTTTTTCGTAAAAGTTTGTTGATAGGCTCGACAATTTTTGCACAGTTCCTTAAAAATCGACGGTCATAACCTGTGAAACCCAAAAAAGATTTAATTTCCTTAGGATTTTTAGATACTTGTAACCTATCAACAGCTTCAAGCTTCTTAGGATCCATACTCACTCCATTATCGGAAATGATATGTCCAAGGTATGTTACTTCCTTCCTTAGGAATTCGCATTTGTCCGGTTGAACTCTTAAGTTATTTCGCTTAAGACGTTCATAAACTGCGATTGATTTCTCATTATGATCTTGCAAAGAATCTCCGTAAATGACGATATCGTCCAAATAGACAAAGCATTTTGACCCTTGTAAACCTGACAAAACCGTGTTCATCATACGCTGGAAACAAGCTGGTGCATTTTTCAGGCCAAAGGGCATACGAGTATACTCATAATGCCCATATGGAGTACTGAAGGCTGTTTTGCACTGATCCTCTTGCTTCACAGGGATCTGATGAAAACCACTAGTCAAATCGATCGTAGAAAAATATTTTGCTTTGCCTAGTTGGTCCAAAATGTCAGAAATATTTGGCAATGGATAATTATCTGCAATAGTAACCTCATTCAATTTACGGTAGTCTATTACTATGCGCCATTTTAGATTACCACTTGCATCAATCTTTTTCGGTACCACCCAAAAGGGTGAATTCCAAGGAGTGGTACTTTCCCTTAGAGTACCATCCTTTAATAATTTTTGAATTTGTGTTTTGACTTCCACTTCATGAATTTTGGGAAATCTGTAGATTTTTGTATAAATTGGTTTTGTTCCTGGCAACAAATCAATAGAATGTTCAGCTGCCTTCGTTAAATTTTGTGGATATATTTCAGTAAACAAACATCGATAATTATTTAAAATATCCCATAAACTTTTCCTTTCTTCTGCATTCATGTGTTCATCTCGGATGACTATTTCTTTTTGACTTTCTTTGAGTTCCTCAATATCGACTTTACACACGTTGATAAGTTCTGAATTAATTTTTAATTCTTTTCATCTTCGTTCAAAATAACGATTGGAATTTCCCCGCTATCATTAACTTCAACAAGAGAATTCGCCACTTTCAATTTGCCCTCCTGCATTCCCATTACAAGGAGATTTTCTCCTGGTTTTCCACTGATATGCAGGTAACGAATAGTTTTTGATCTTGGCCTTGCAAGAAGATTTTTCTTGCATAAATTAATTTTGCTCTGGCCAATTTCCAAAACTTGATCTTACAAAATTACTATTGTTTGCTTTTCAACAAGAAATGGAGATCCAAGAATACCATCAAATTTGTCGAATAGTCTATTGGTTGCAACTTGAAATTGGATGTCGAATTCATTATAACCATAACTTAATTGCAACGTTCTGAGCCCAAATGTCTCTGCATCTATTGCATTAATGCAACGATATTTTATTCTTTTCGACTTTTTAACATCTTTCTTAAAAATATATTTTGCTGCAATAAGTTTGGCGAACTCCCAGTATCCACTAAAAATTTTAAATATTGATTTTCAAATTTTAAAAAAACATAAGGACTTTCTTCAATATCTAAAGCATTTATTCTAAACTCATTTACATTTTCATCATTCTTATGATACGTATTTTTTGAAGATTTAAATTTTGAACCCGATGAAGATCCTTCTTTCTTCGATGAGTTTCCTTCAGTTGGAGTGTCTTCTGTTGTCCGATTTTTATCAAAGCGTTTCGATCTGCAATTTCGTTTAATATGTCCAAGCTTTCCACATGCAAAACATTACTTATCTGAATGAATTTTGTGAACACGAGGTAGAACATTTCGATCCGTGAAATCCTTTTTCGTTGATACATTCACTAATCCTTGTCTCTGTTCTTCTTCTTGTGCTAGACGACTTGTCTTTGGCTTCTGTGTGATAACGTACATAGTAAAAACTTCTTTTAATCCACTAATGAACACTGTTTTAACTTGTTCCTCGATGAAAGCGTTCTCACCAACCGATGACTGACCTGATCGCACTGTCAATATCCTTCGATGAAGACCGAGAAGCCTTTGGTGATATTGCACAACCGTTTCTCCGTTTTGCTGTTTAAATGAGAAAATGTCACGTTGAAGATGTCACATAGAATGTGGTTCCGCATAAACCTGTTTTAATTTCATTTTCAACGCATTCCAATCTTCGAATTCCTCATTAAATATAATTGTTTGTGCATTTCCTCTGAGTTGCATACAAATATACTTAAAAAGAATGGATCGAATTGGACCTTGAGCCAATTTCATTGCCTCTTCACATGCGTATATGAAATTAAATGCATCCTCAGCCCGACCTTCGAACACTGGGATAAAGCTTTTCAAGTCTGAAAAACTAATCAAGAAAGGCGGTCTTGAATTCCCATCTACGGCACTACTAATAGCACTTGCTTCACCGTTTTCCAAACCCATTATTATTGAGTTAGGCCCGCTTTCTCTTAAACCACTTGATTTTAAATCCATTTCTTCAAAAAGACTGTGAAAACTTTCCGCAAGATTTTCACTTTCACTAAATGCGACACTTTCACCACCGGTAATTTCAGAACTTTCACTTTCACATGCACTTTCACTTGACGACTCACTACTACTTTTTACTTGACAGACCGAATACGTTCCTAAATATTCCTTAAAAGACCTGAAATCAAGATACTCCTTTTTAACATGGATTTGAAAATTTTCACGATACTTATTAATTAATATTTCGCCCACAGTTAACCGGACTTTCTTTTCACCGATTTTAACACGATACGAAGCATTCATCTACTCTATTCGTGTGAACAATTAATTAAATTGGATTTCCACACTCACAATATTGAATGTACTTTTGAATTTTTTCTGCTTTTCCAATTTCTGTCACTTTTGTACACATTATAATTATCTGGATTTTATCCTTCACAATTTTTTTCACTTTAGTTTCCTAACATTTTTCTATTTCAACTCCCTTATACTTAGCCAGGGTAATTTTTGGCTAAGGGCTATTCAAAAATAAATTATGATCACCAGGTAACCTATTGCAAAATACAAATTCAAGATGCAATCAATCGAAAACAACTTACAAAATCATCATGTCCCTGCTTCGCTGCGTTGACTTTTGGTTGCTCCTGCATTCCAACTTGTTTCCTTGATACCGCTTCTGATTTCCTTGCAATAATTGTCCCTCGATGGAGTAATTTCTGCTTCCCGCAGACTAGAGTTGAACTACTCAACGTTGGTTGCACTCGCCCTAGGAGAACAACGTATCCTTATATCTCCCTCGTTGAGGACTGTATCTCAAGGATACTATTTTTTTCCGTCCTTTTAATTAAATTAATCAGCAACGGCACATCACAGTATAACAGTGATAGTCACTTTCACTTGTTTTTTCCTTTTAAGAGTCACTTTTAACATTAAATGTTTAGTTCGAAGATAGCCACGATAAATTTTAATTACACTGAATGGCTATCCCACCGCTGCCACCAGAATTTTTGTTACGTGCGAACTCTTAGGAAAAAAAAAATTAACGAAAACGAAATTTATCACTAATCACTGTGATTTATTATAACTTTAATAAATTTTATAACACAATCTTCGCAAGTTAACTAACAACTTATGAATTGCCGGACTTAACTCTATACGTTGTTCTTGAACAGCGACTTCTAGTATGTATATGAATAGCAACGTTTAATATCTGAATAGCGACGTTTTGCCACGGCTCAGGTTAATTTATAAACTAAGATTGCTTGCGTTGCAATGCGAGACGAAATTTGCAAAGCTTGGGAATATTTCCTGAGAATGGAAATTTTCCCAGGCAAAATTAAAACGTTGACAAAATGTTTAGTTCATGGACACGGTGTCACGTGGCAAAACGTATGATATGCAAGCAATTGCATGCGCGTAACAATACCCTTAGATTCTGTGCAAACCGACAATTTACGTAGTTATACACAAGGTCCTAATACCCTGCAAGTTTGATGAAAATCCAGCCATATTTACGGCAGCTATAGCCAATTGGAATTTCTCCAAATACAACAACAATAACACACGGTTTTGGTATTTTATGGACTTTCCATTGAATCAGATACTGCAGTTTTGATTAGATCTTCTTGAAATTTTCAAATAAGATCAATAATATACATTTTTTTGGCAATTCATGATTTCAGTGATTTTTGTTAGTTTGCAACAAAGTGACGACCGTTAAAAGTACAGAAGCAATGGATTTTCTGATAAACGTGCACATCTCTTTGACATGTTTCTTGCCTTTATTCAGTGCTGGTGACTGCATTTCGCACGTTAGGTACAAAACCCTTCTGACATGATCGTAGATCTGTTTACCCAACTTGTTTCTTTTTGTTCTCTTACTTTTGTTGACCAATGCTCGCATCTTATTCTCACTTCTTCCCCCTAGCTTCTTTTCTCCTTCTCTTTTTCTTTTCCTCTCTTTTTTTCTTTTTTCCCCTATGTCTTTCTTCTTTTATACGTGTGTCATACGACTTTTACTCGCAAACTGCGTAAGCTAGAAACATAAGATTTTGTAAGTAGGTGCAATGAGACCCTCTTCGAAGTTTCACCACAAGAAGAAATTTATAATGTATTTAACTCTCTGTAGGTCAACATCTTAGAATTTTAAAATAAGTAGTGAAAATCATTCATCTAAATAAATAAAAATACACGTGTTTTTCGAAATTCTGTTTGTTTTCATAAATTTCGAAAAAACCCAATTTTATGGAGTGTTACAGAAATGTTACACTGCATCGACACGGTAACAACGCATATGAAATTGTCTAAAGCAATTACTTTGTTTATTATAGCATAGCGCAACTCCACATTTCTCGCATATTATTTGCGAGGCCCTAGAGCACTTTGGGAATTTCCATCGAATTCTCTTTTCTGACCAAACAGGCCAGTGTCCTGCCTGGTGTTAGCTAACTGCTTCTAGAGGAACATGTTGTGTGTGACCTTTGTGTCGTTTTGCTTAAATTTCATTTTCTATAAATTGACGGGTATTCGATTTTGATGGCACGCCAAGCTTACATAAAGATGTGACACTTTAAGTCAAAAATCTGCTGAGTTCAACAATTTGTCGTCCAAGCCATTTGCTTTTTGATTGTTTTTGCAAAGAAGCCACGCGTTTGCCATACTCAAATCTAATAAGGTAAGTCCGAGATAGTTGGACCATGTTTTTCCAAAGCTATTTTTTCCGAAATTTTGCAATGTCTAGGATAAGTTTTATATTTTTTTAATAAGTATATATGTCTTTAAACAATTGTAAGGAAGTTTGCAGTTGTTAATCTTATCACACCGGGAGTTATGATGTTTTTTTGGTTTTGCTCGATGGTACGTCTATCCCAAGCGTACTCGGGTTAGATGGACCACCAAAAAGGGATTGATGGACCTCTATTTTACGTGACTGAATCAGGATACAACACAAGAAACACATGTTATCACAGGTATAAAGACTATTTATTCCAAGCTATAAAGTAAGGGTATAGAGTTATAAATTATTTGATATGATTAATAGATTTGACACTCAAAATAATTAAAAAATAAAGCTAGTAAAACTCAGTTTCTAGAAATTTGAATCATTTAGCAGTCATCTTATTTGGAGGATCTTGCTTTCCATAGTAATCGCATTTATCCTCGAATTTCGTACAGCCTTCATGTGTCCAGCGGGAGCATGACACACACTTAATCCAATCTTCATCTCGTTTTGTTTCGTTGTAGTTCTCTTTGCACCATACACAGAAATCTTCATCTCAGTCACTTTCATAAAGATTGTCGTTGCAAATTGTGTCGATATCAATATCTTCGGAATCTGAGGATGACGTTAGTTCTTTTTGTCTAAGCGTTCTCATACTTTTATTGATCGTTGTTTGCATATTGTTCTCATTTCTTTTCTCTAGCTTCTTTTTCTCCTCTTCTCTTTTCTTTTCCTCCCTGTCTTTATTCTTTTCTTCTTTTATTTTAATTTTTGACTCTTTCTCATTTTATTCCTTTTCAGAGCAGTTATGTTTTCTGGAGAGCTGAATACTGTTGATATAGTTTGAACTTTTCTTTTCACAGTCTGAATTTTGTTGACACAAGGCACTGGATGTAGTTTGTCCAATAACTTTGAAGGGATCACAATTTCAGATTTATTCTGGTGCTTTTCAGAAGGTCCAGGTAAAGAAACATTTTCAAAGCTTCTTTAAGTACCAGCACTACAACCGCTTCTTGAGGAATTAGAACCTGCCACAGCAACATCATCACTTGGGCTATTAGGACCAGCAACAGTGGCATCGTTTTCTGAACTACCGGAGCCAGCAACATCAACACCAGTCATAACGTTTTCGAAAACAAGAGACGTATCTGGAGGCCTGGAGTCCATTGATTCTGACAAAAAAGCGTAGTCTGGTATCGCATCAGGTTCAAATGGAGTGATGACACACGTTCTAAATCCACTTATTCCATTTTCTGCGTTTGCTGACTTACCCCAAGCTATACTAAGAAGCGCACCAAACTGCAGTCGAGTTATTTTCCTTGAAGGGTTATTGCTTACGTCCTTTGAGCAAGCAGAATAATAGTTCATTTTTAAAGACTTGAAGAAAGCGCCGTCTAACGGTTGAAGCCAATGACTGGTGTGGGGAGCAATACTCATTAAAATTATTTGATTATTTTCTGCGAACTCTAGCATTTCAACGCAGCTAGTGTGTGATGTATGTCCATCTAAAAGAAGAAGCACCTTTCCTGCTGGTTTTCTTGGAGTGAAATGGTTTTTCAGCCGATCAAAAAACAAATCGCTATTTACGTAGCCAGTAAACCGTCACAAAACTCCTGCCTTAGGTTCTTTCCTTTCATTATGCAAAAAGGTAATAAGACTGTCCCTCACCATTCACACTTGCCAATACTGATATGGTTTCACCATTTTCTCCTGAAGTAACAGAAGTTAAATTCTTGGAACCTTTCAAAGCAACTACCTTCCCTGGTTTGTTATTTAGCTGTAAACCTGTTTTGTCCATGTTGAAAATGTTGCCAGGTTTACCTATAAGACCATTGTCTTCCAAAACATTCTTTTAGAGGTCAAAATACGCATCTATTTTATTTAGACCTTGTGCTCTCGCAGTAGACACACCTTCAGATTGCCGAATGGACAGTTCAGGATTGCGAACAAGAAAAGAAGAAAGCCAGTCGTAGCCTGCTTGTTTTGTTTTGTTTTATGATTGAAACTATGTATCAATTGCTGGTTTTCAGCTATTTAGTAAGCCATAGAACGTACTGAGTCTCTGGTTGGAGTAAACCCTCTTGATTGTAATTTTTTTATGTGTACTACAATTTTTTTTTTTCATTTTCAACTCCTAGGCATGAGTTTCTTTTCCTATGGAACCTTTACTAAAACTTTGTAGCTTGATGCGTCTTTTCAAAGTTGTTTTCGGTATTCCAAACACCTTCGCTGCAGCATTGACTCCCATTTCCTTACTTTGAACAGCTCTGGCTGCATTTTCCAAGCTACGTTCAGACCATTCTCCCCTCTTGCATTTTCTGGTATAGAACGTAGGCATTTTCCTATAACATAAAAAAACCAACGTATCAGGACACACCTTTGTGTTTAAAATAATTTTGATAAGTATCATTTAATTTATATTAGAAGTAAAGTCCTAATAGGAAATATGGTCCTAGTATTCCAGGTTCTTTTCAAGTGGGCCAACTATCCCAAATGTTACTGATCCATCTATCCCAATTATCAGGGATAGAAGGACCAGCTACTCATTCAGACAAACAACGCTACTGGAGCACGAGTTTAGGTTAAGACCTTACTCAACTATACAATCGAGCTATAGCATTGATCTTACGTCAAAATCAATTAAACTAACTTAACCACATAACAATAAAATCCAGTGAAAATTATTTTTCAACTCACCAAAAGAAATAAACAAAGTTTTGTTCCTAAAAAACATGTGACACTCACGAGCAAAACTAAACGTGTTAACGTCTGCACGAGTAGCCAACGAATGCGGCGCTGCTATGACAGACGAGCGAAATATTCGAATGGTCCATCTATACCGGTGGTCCATCTATCCTGGACTTACCCTTAATGGTAAAACATGCGAACCTGCTATCTCTTGCTGCGAAGTTCTATTTTGTAGAGCTCCATGATGCTATCAATTAGATCTACGCCGCCCATGTGGCGATTGTATTCTCCAACTATATGTGGA
This sequence comes from Odontomyia ornata, assembly GCA_963969285.1. Lineage (NCBI taxonomy): Eukaryota > Metazoa > Arthropoda > Insecta > Diptera > Stratiomyidae > Odontomyia > Odontomyia ornata. The sequence goes on from OZ017741.1 coordinate 295,676,950, forward strand.
CGATCAATTGATATGTACTGCTTGTTCTTTTTGTCATACCTCATTTCTCCCATAAAACTTGAAACTAAACTTACTACTTTGTTATCTTTCCAGGATACAGTTGAAATATCCACTCCATTTACATCAGCAACATACTCAATAGAATACCTTCTGTCTTTTTTGGACATTTCTTTGACAGTTTGTAATTTGCAATCAGGGATCCTGTTTTGACGTACAGTACCAAGACTTATTATACCATTTTTTGACAAGCATTCTATCAACGGCAGAGATGTAAATTAATTGTCAAAATACAGTCTACAATTTTGATTGCGAGGTATTCCTCGTGATAAACGCATGACAACATTTAAAGAGGCACCCAAATCAGGCTTATTGGACAGTAGGTACCACATTTTCTGAGCCAGTTTCAGGTTCAATTTCGTAAGCGAACCCAGAGACTCCACAAAGGACCTAAGTGTTGTAGCCCCATTTGTGAGGCTTTTTCGGGTTATATCTTTTCAAGTCATTTCTGGCTTATCTGTTCACCGACACAAAGGTACTGTTCCACGGGAATTTTGGCGAAAGTTTCGTTCAATTTTTGAGCAATTGGTCGTATTTTGAATAATCTGTCGAGCCCGGGATGCTCATGGGGCAAGATTTGTAAATTGTCACTGAAATGAATATATTTTTGAATCTTTTCAAACAATTTTACCGGCATAACTTTTTGAATAATAGGAATTCCAATGACTGGTGACAAAAGGAAGGTCAATCAAAAACATGAGTTACACTTTGCCAATAAATTGCTGAATGTTTGTTGTGGAAACGCAAAACGTATTATTGGGATGCTTCTGCACAATATATAAATTAGTTTGTGTTGCAATGGATTCAATCGAATCCGTGGAAAATAAATACAAGAATATCTAGACTGGCGTGTTAAGTTCTAATAGATCTGCTGGTAAGTTTTCGTTTCCTAGAAAACGTTACTGCTCATCATTCAAAAGCAAATTTTTTTTTCTTCCATTTCACGTTTAGTTTTCAAGAGTTATTAGCACATCATGTTAAACTGTAATGTAATTTTTTTCATTTGATACCCTTCTGGAGTACATTTAATGAAAAAATTTGTTAAGGGCCACTTCGTTATAAGGGGAGGCCCTCTTGAAAAATTTGATGTATTTGATAAGACCTTTTCACAAAGGTTGAGCTTTGTAGTTTCTTTATTTATGGAAGAAATTTCTAGTGACGTACGGATAGACGGACAGATGGACAAACGGGTGGACGAGCGGACAGATAGACAGACAAGGCGCGAAATTAGTAGGTTTTTGTAAAATTTCTATCAGAAAGCCCGTAAAACTAAAGAGCTAGATCCAATAAAAAACAACTTGGAGGCTAAAATTCGTTTAACTTTGCTAATAGTAGTAGGACTTCACATTTTCGTCAGTTAAACTGTATATTAGTTTCATTAAATTTGATGAAATCAGCCATTTAAGTAGTTCTTCAAAATATCATTTGATTCTATGTTTTAATAAAATTTACTGTCGTTCTAGCCATTTGAATTTCCTCCGATGAAAATCATCATATGCGATTTTTCTACTACATGTGCTTTCTATCGGACCAGACACTACACTTTTGATTGAATTTTCTTCAAATTTTCAGATAGAACGAATAACAAAATACATTTAAGGTTCTAGTAATATTGGAACAACATGTTGGCTGGTCAAAATTAAGCTCTTTTAAAGGAAGAATATATTTGTTGTACATGTCATAAAAGCTTTTCCTGAATTAAATCACTCTGCTTATCCACATATTGTATTGTATTGTAGATTAAGTACAAAATCCTTTTGACATGAGCGTAGTTCTGTCTACCCATCTTTTTTTGAATTCAATATCCTTGGATTTCATGGAGTGCCATGATTGGAAGATGGGTTTCAGTGAGAAGCATCATGTTTTTTGCTTGACGAGGAATTCCGGAGACAGTTGCTTTAGTGTAGACTCAGAATGGAGTTAACGTTGATCGAGATGAAATGAAACCCATCCGTGGGAATGTGACTGGTGAAAAGTTATTTAGAGACATAGGGACCTAAACGCTGAGAAACAGCATTAATGTTTTCATCTTGTTTGTTAATTTTCGTAACTAATGATTGAAGTTTTTGATAGATTTTGAGAAGCAGCTCATAATTGCTAGTTACATTATTTACATTGTTGTCTCTTGGTCCTCTAGCGGTGAGTGTAAATGATACCTCAGGCTTGACGAAGTTGAGAGGTATTATGCTGTGGTGTACTTGCGTTTGTTGAAGAATAAATTTTACTTTTGCCGCATGATATTGGGGAAATCCTTAAATAACCAAATACAATGCACTTCACCCTACATAGTTTATCGTTTGGCTCCATCTGAGCCAATTTGTACTCGCCCGAGGGCATGGACATCTATGCACTTTAAAAATCTGTATTTAAAGACACAATTGGCAGCCGAATGATTGAATCTTTGGCACGTATGGCACTGATTAACCTTGTTCTTCTATAGATGCTCTCACTTTGTCACTTAGAAGTTCAAGTACCTTATTTGTTGAAGGGAACTGCTCTGCTGGGAATTTGGACTTGGTAAAAAACAACTCCGCCGTAGACAGTCCCAAGCCCGTTTTAGATAGGAAGAGGGAGCCCCTTGTTTCCCTAACCCATAGCTTCTACGGTTCCTCATCCCATTCCCCCCAATTAAATGGTAGTAAATACTCTCGGGCAGCGAACATTGGGCTTACTGGTTCCCCAATAATGAGACATTAAATGTCGAGCAATACTAATAACTGTAAATATGAGTACATATACAGCTCTGGTACTAAATCCTACTTAAACGTCTTTTGTGGGGACGTAAGAGGGTGAAGGCAAATCTTTCTAATAACGGAATCGACATAATAATCATGCTCCCGGAATAAAGGTTGGGCGACGGGCTAACTCCCCGTCCCTGGAAAACGCTAGAATATTTCGAAACCTGCAGATGGCCCTTGGAATGAATTGGACTCACGGCAACGACCTCGCAAACGCAAAAAAAGCCTAGCATTGGATCCTAGAATGTTAGATCACTGAACCAGCCTGGCGCTGTTAAGGACCTTTTACAACAGGCCAGTCAATATAAATTAAAAATACTGACAATGCAAGAAACTAATTGGATTACAAACGACATTCAAGATATAAGATCGCGTACAATATTCAAAAGTCGGAAGCCTACTGGAAAACGAGCATTCGGAATAGCCTTCATTGCGGATAAGGAGTTCAAATCGCATGTTGTTGATTCAAAATCTGGCTGATAAACGTTCGCGCTCTGACCGAAGAGAAGGACGAAGAAATGAAGGATACGTTCTACAATGACCTGGAACGTGTAGTTGACTCATTGCCTACAAACGACATAAAAATAATTCTGGGTGATTTCAACGGTAAAGTTGGCAATGAACTATCTCATCGGGGAACAACTGGAGGATATAGCCTCCACGATGAAACAAATGACAACAGCCAGTGCCTGATTGACTTTTCATATTGCAGAAATCTAGTCATACGTTCGAATTGTTTCTCGTCTGAAACCAAAAATTTCATGGAGCCCGTCGACAACCGGCTGGCTCCCATCTCATCAGACGCACCGTTAAAGACAAGCAACGAGCTGGAGATGGAAGTGAAGGTGGCTATTAAGACCATGGGAGAATAGACGACCGGACATCAAGCTTGGCGCAAAAGAAATGAATGGATCGATGATGAGTGCCAGAATGCATTAGACAACAAGGTGGATAGACAGACTTACGCTCATGTCAGAAAGGCTTTGTACTTAACTTACAAAATGTAATTACCAGCAATTAATAAACTCAAGAAATATGTCAAAGATATTTGTTCGCTTAAAAGAAAATCCATTTTCTCTCCATATTCAGCTAGCGAAAATCACTCAAATCATGAAATCCCAAAACCATTCACACTTGCCAGGAAAAGTATCCGTGCAATATCAAAAGAAAGCAACATATTGGTGAATTTATGCTAAAGAAGGCTGCTACATTTAAATATTTAAACAACAAAATTTACTCATTAATGAAACCATCTTTGCGATAAATCCTTTAAAAACTAAATTTTACAAAATAAAAACAAAAAAGCCTCGCTTAAACAAACCAGGAAAAGTATCCGTACATGACAATATTAATTTGAAATATTCAAATATTTTATTACATATCAGGGCTTAATAGGTTGTCGGGATAACCTTTTCTTTTAAGGACCTCCTTAAGTCGATTTGGCATGGAGTGAAACAATTTGGCTATATCCTGCCTGGTAATCTAGCTCATTCATTGACGATGACATTTTTGAGCATTTCCTTCGAGGATATGCTGTGCTGACGGATCTTGCGCTCCAACAAGTCCCACAAATGCACAATAACATTAACGTCTGAGGATTGGGGCGGGTTGTTTTGTGTTGTAGATCAATCAAAGCTTCACATGGTGTGCTGTGTGCTTGGGCTCATTATCTTGCTGGAACCAGAAATCGTCACCAAGCCTCAACTGCTGAACGCTTTGCTTCAAATTCTCCTTCAAAATATTAAGGTGACCATATTGATCCATAGTTGATTTTAAAAACATAAGTTGGCCAACTCCTTCTGCCGCCATACACCCCCAGGCCATCACACCACCTCCACCATATTTCACAGTTGGTACGAGACTTTCTTTTTCGAGGGCAGTAACGCTCTTCCACCACACTAACTTTCTTCCTTTGATGCCAAATATGCAAAAATTGCTTTCGTCAGAGAAAAGAACCTGTTCTCAAAACTCTGGCGGCTTTTTAATATATTTTTTAAGAAATTCACCCTTATGCGTGAGCGATATCCATCTATCTTTAGTATTTTTCGTATGGCATCTTCGTAGAGAACCTTGCCGAAAGAGTCTTTTATACTTATAACAATTTGGGAAGCAGTTACTTGATAATCCTTTTGAATTGCCGGCTAAACGTTTCTTTTTTCGCGTTCAGTAAATATAGAGAGTCGACCACAACGAGACTTTGACATAATAGAACCAGTTGTATTTTTTTTCACCACACACTGGACAGAGGAGTGAGTTCTGCCTACTATTTGACAAATTTTGTGGTAAGTTTTCCCTTCACTATTTGAGATTCAGCTATAAAATTTTGTTGGATTTGAAGGCCGCCATACGATTTTATTGGGGAACATGTGAAACTCGAAGATCATACTATTGTTGACAAAGTTGAATGGAATCTGCCTTCTGATAATTTTTTGCACGTTTTTTAGATCACAGGTGCTCAATCGCAATGGGGAAACTCATTTTTTGTGTATTTCCCCATCCCTGTGCCCCATTGAAGCAAAAACTGTCAGTTTTTTTTGTGGTAGGGAGGTGCAGGCATTTACACCCGCCGAGTTTGGCAGTGTGGGACTCCCATGGAGATACCCTTGGACTACCCACTAAACACCTCCCCTGTCAATCTGAGAACCTAGCCTGGAACCGTTTGACACATTACTTCGGGCCAGGTCTCGTTTTGTTACGCCGTGGGACGCCTTCAAGCTGGGGAGTCCCTTTCCTAGCGAGAGGGGAGAGGGGAAGAGGAAATGCCAGAAGAGCGACCCCCCAGCCCCAGCGCCTCCGGCTGCTGTGAGTCCCTTTTATATTTTAGGACTGCCCGAGCATAATATGCCACCTGGTTCCATTTGTCAACCAATTCGAGCATCACTCCAACTATATTATCCGGGGTGAGCTCTCCCGTCTCCCTGTAGAGTTCCCTTTGCAGCCTGACCCATTTTGTACACGCAAAAAATGTGTGACAGGCATTGTCCTCCTCTCCTGGGCAAAACCGACAATCGGGAGACCGTGACTTACCGATCTTGTGCAGGTAAGACTGAAAACACCCGTGCCCGCTCAAAAGCTGGGTTAGATAGAAGTCAGTCTCACCATGCCTTCGATTTAGCCACGGTATTGCATCCGGGATGAGGCGCGCAGTCCACCTTCCCTTCGTGCAATTCCCCCAAGACTGCTGCCAATCGTTGAGCGAGCGTTGTCTCTCCTCGCAGACAACCATCTCCCTCGCATCTTCGTTTCGGCGCAGGTAAATAACGCGGCACTCTCTAGCAAGGAGGGCGACAGGTATCACGCCTGCGATCACTCTCACCACCGAGTCGGAGACTGTTGGATACGAAGATGCAATTCTCAGTGCTCCTCTTCTCTGTACGTGTGCCAATCGTTTTCGGTATACCTCCCTGCTGAGAGCGTCGCCCCATACCTCTGCTCCCTAAAGCACTCATCAAGAGGCATCTTCTTGATGGGCTGGGTCCCCCTACGTTGGCCATAAGTCGACTCAGGGCCGATATTCCCGAAGCAGCCTTCTCAGCCGTTGCCCTGATTTGCTCAGAGAAACTCATCTTGGAGTCGATCAGTAGCCCCAGGTACTTCACCGCTGGCTTCGATTCGATTTGTATACCTCCAATACTGATCATCCTTACTCTAGGGATTCTCTTTTTTGTCAAGATGACCACTTCGGTTTTCTCCAGTGCTAGACTGAGCCCGCGAGCAGTCATCCAGTCCCTCACTCGGCACATTAGCATACCTAGCCTAAGTTGCGCTTGTTCAACGGTGCGTCCGGCGCGACCAAGCGCGACTCATCTGACATCTCAAGTCTCAGTAGCTTATCGTAAGACACGTTCCACAGGTCCGGACCAAGGATAGATCCCTGGGCAACACCCGATGTAATTTCCATCCTTCGTTGGCCCTGTGTTGTGTCGTAGAGCAGGCTTCGGTCCTTTAGGTAGTTCCTCAAAAGCCACAATTAGATATTCTGGAACTTGAAAAGAGTTTTCCAGCGTGTCGACTATATTCCTCTGCCTTTTGGACCGCGTTCACCACCTCTGCAATCGCATCAATGGTAGAACGTCCTGCTCTAAAGCCGTACTGCCGAGGAGATAGGTCCCCAGCAGCACGAATCGCGTCAGTGAGTCTTCCCTTGATGAGTTTCTCTAACACTTTCCCAGCCGTGTCTAGCATGCATAATGGGCCGTATGCAGACGGCGATTCGGGATTTTCCTTCCCCTTGCTGACCAACACGAGCCTCGCCACTTTCCATCGTACCGGGAAAACCCCGTCCCGTAGGCAAGCGTTGAATGTGCTGAGCAGCAAGTCAGGACAATGATGATAGACAAGCCGCAACACCTCAGCTGGAATACCATCTGGACCTGGAGCCTTCCTCGCTTTCAGGGAGAGGACTGCCTCCTCCAGTTCCAGCTGTGTGAAGAGTGGGCAGTAGAGTGTTTCACCATGGACAGCGTCAACACGGACGGGATGGGCGGGGAAGAGTCCCCACACTATCGCGTCCATCTTTTCCGCGTCATGTATACAAGGCTTCCGTAGGGCACCAAGTTTCCCCATGACCAGCTTGTAGCCAAGGCCCCACGGATCCTTGTTCACATTGTCCACTAGGTCTTGCCAGCAGCGAGCCTTGCTACTGTTGATCAGTTTGCGAAGGCATTTCCTGGCCGACTTATATGCTGCTACCTGGTTGCACGCCTCGTCACGGTTCCGCGCCCGTGGAGCCTCACGCCGAAGCTTGTGACACTCCCTCCGCTTTTCAGCGATTTCAGTAGACCACCAGTACACTGGGGGCTTGTCGTGCCGGGATTTTTGACGAGGCATAGAAGCGCAGCAAGCAGTCGTGATTATGCTCATAGTAGAGTTCACCACGTCTTGAGCTGCCAGTTCTTCCGTCCCTCCGGAGCTTCCTGCAGCGGCTCACCTGCTGTGAGAACCTTGACGAACATCTCGACTTCAATTCTTCCAATGTTCCATCCAGTTGGAGAAGGCCGAGAGCACGAACATCGGGAGATAGCATCACTTATCTCAAGCAGAATGCACTGGTGATCACTGGCTGAGTAGTCTTCTCATACTTTCCAGTTGTGTATCCTCCATTCTAAGGACTCCGAGGCGAATGTCACGTCCGGTATGGTTCCCTCACAGCCAATACGGCGGAAAGTCGGCATATTTCTGCAGTTTAGTACGACGAGGGCCGTCCTGGCCCCCATTAACAGGATTCGTTTTCCCCGCGGATCCGTCTGAGGCATGCCCCATTCGATTGCTTTAGCATTGAAGTCGCCCCCAACGAGCACTGTACCCTCTGCGTTCGAGACAGCGTCCTCCAGAGCATTAAGCTTGGCTTGGAAAGATGATGTCGACTCATTAGGCGTTAGGTACACACTAAAGAAGGTGATACCTGAGCACCGAACACACACGAAACCATCCTCCCGTCCACAACTCTCCGCTTGAAAGTCACTGTTCCGAACCTAGATAGCGGCAGTACCAGTTTCATCAGAATACCATAATGCAGGACTTTTATTATGGTGTTGCTCACTCAGCAGCAAGAAGTCGGCTTTACTGTCCCTCGCAAACTGCTCAAGCAGATTTTGGGCGGTTGAACTGCGGTGTAGGTTTAGCTGCAGGATGCGGGTCATCGAAGCTCTGATTTTGCCTTGGCTAGGGCTTTCTGGAACACCCGGCATTTTCCTGATCCCAAGACATGTCCAAAATCAAGTTTTGGATCAGCATCCTTGCAAAGGATACAGTGTGCCTCCTTCGTACACTCTTTTCTTTTATGACCCATTTCACCGCCTTTGTAACATAGGGAACTCCTATCGGGTCCTTTGCATACTTGTGTGGTGTGACCATAACCAAGGCATTTGAAACATTGAAGAGGCGTTGCTCTTCGCCGTATCCTACAGACCCAATTTGTACCCACCCAACTCGTACTTTGCCCTTGTTCAGAAATTGTTCGGCGTCCTTTTCGGTCAAATCAACTATGGCCATGCGTTGTCCCCTGTTTTTTTCTGGTGTCAGTCTCGCTTTGATCCTTCCCACGCTAGGGAACTCCTTTTTGATGGCCTCTTCAATCTCTGCCATGTTCGTCACGCAGTCAATGTCTCGTATTTTGATCGTTGCCATCGGCTCGAGCGGGGCTATAGTTACGCTTTTGCCGAGGACTTTCTTTACTGCGTCACAGAATGCATCTTTATTGCCGGTCTCTGCTCCGAATTCGACCAGTATGTGGCCCGACCGCGTTGGTCGTACTATTTTAATGGTAGTATTGGCGTCTTCGGCCCTTACGTTTCCCCTGATGTCCCGCAGCACCTCCGCGTAGGATCGGCCATCTTGGGGCTTTACAAGCAGTGCCTGCTGCCGGGGTCTTCGTCGGGGCTTCTGCCTCTCCTGTTTTGCATCAGGTCCTTTTTCTAATTGGGCGTCCGTACGAACTTTACTTTCTGGCTGAGTTTCTTTGCAGCTTTCTTCGCTCCTTTTGTAAGCACTGTCTGGAACCCCTGATCTGGTGCTCCACGCCCGTCAAGTGCCTCTTCTTTCCTTCTTTTATCCCGATCTCCTTCGATTGGGCTAGACGCCATTCTTTTATTGACTTTTAATGATGGAGCTATCTGCATGTCGCCTTTAGATTTTGCCCGAAGCGCCTCTTTAGCCTTCTGTTCATCTGCAGCCCTTAACCAGCTCCTCCGATAGTGCCCTATACGATCTAGGAGCTCCTCTAGTTCAAGGAGCCCTTCCTTTGCTACTTTGCTAATTTTTGGGGAGTCGCATGCAGTTTGTATTCTTTTCAGAACATCTCCCGTTTTTCGAAGTAGTCTTTCTTCTTCGTATCGCTAGGCCGCAATTGCACCTTGCAACCATCCTTGGGAAAGGTTTTCGCGTTCCCTTTTCGAGTGCAGTACTTCCGCCACATTTTCAACGTTTGCGGTACAATCACGCAGTGTCTGTTCACTCTTTGTTTTTAGTGCCGTAATCTCCTCGTTTGCTTCTGGATTTTTCGTTGCAATGTCAGGATTTGTGACCCTTGCATCGGTCGCTTTAGTAACGATCGCAGCGGTGACAATCGAATTTTCGGTGCTTTTTATGTTATCTTCCACTGCTCGAACATCTGAAGCATCCTGCCGAGTCTCTCGCTTCTCCTTAACAGGACGCTCTGGCGTTCGCATAATTATTTTGCTGCGCCCAAACGCCGCTGTAATCTCAGTCTGCACCAGACTGTCTGCTGTTCTCCGTTTTTCGTGTACCGTCACTGTCGTCGAGTTAGTCTTCGTTTTTTTCGTGGTTAGTACAGCTCTCGATGTACTGTTGACATCGTGGCTGCAACCGCTGGTTGCGTGGTCGTTGCTATTATTTTTTATTTCCTTTTTTGGATTTTTTTTGTCTTTTGATTGCTCCAGTTTTGTTGGGTCCCCCCTCGGAGCCGCTATCTCCGTTCGTGTGTGTAGTGGCCTTTTTGGTCCCATGGTTATCTTTGCAGAGCAGGGAGGCCATGCGAGGGTTGGCCAGACCAACACTAATCGGGAGTCCGTCTCAACCGAACCTACACCACCAACCCAATGGTGCGAACTTCGAACGTACTCCGAGGCCTGCCAAGGTTTTACCGGGACGGAGACGGTATGATAGTTGAATTGGAGCCGTTCACACACGAGTTTCACCTCGGCGCTACTGTGCAAAGCAACTAGGTCCAAACCATCACATCCGCCAGCCCAAAGCGTCAATTCCAGTTCGTTGTCCAAACTGTCAGTTCAAGAGCTTTCTTATAAAGACCTTTCATTTTATACCCATATGGGCTACCTTTGATGAAATTTTTGTCAGGGCCCGCTCGCCTGTACTGTAATCATTGATTCATAGCGTCAGAAAATTTTTCCGAACCCTAGAATTGTTACAAAGACCTTCTGTTTGGAGCTTTCTCCTGTCTCCTCAACTTGTTTCACCGATGAGTATTAATTATAGGTACTCAGCTTCAGTCATTCATTAAATTGAATCAAGTCTTAAAAGCATGCACCTTAAACGTTGAAGTTGGGGAAAAATAACTCAAAGTTATTCAATCTTCGCATTCAATACAGCATCTATTTCGTTTTGCGATTACCGATACCACTAGCTGAACCAATTCTTAAAGATATTCATGATAGCTATCATTCCTGAAATTTTCATGCAAAATCCTAGCAAACCTGTAGTGCATATTGCTATAACTTCGTTAAATACCATTTGATCTTTGTGAAACTAGCAGAGCAGGTCAACTTTAAATTAGTATGCTGAATTTCATTGAATTTAAAGGTATCGTGAAGATTTTATTCGAGAAAATGTAAAATCGATAAACTATACTATTACTAACAAAGTTGAGTGGATTTCGACTCATGGATATGTTGTTGTTGTACTCATAAAGGCCAATATTCATGATTTTTTTTCTTCAGATTTTTCGGATGAAATGTGTTCAATCGCGTAAAGGGAGGGAGGTTATGTGAAAAGTTCGTACAGTGAGTGAGAGTGGAGCCAATCAATTATATTCGCCATCCACAGAAAAGTTGGCAAGCTACAGTGCGAAAATTATACAGGCATATCACTACTTTGTACGAAGTTCAAAATATTTTCAAAGATTTTTGATAATAAAATGGGATCATACGCCAACAGTATTATTGGGGAGTATCAAGTTGGTTTAAGAGAAGGTTGATCGACAACAGACCAATTGTTCACTGTCAAGCAGATACTTGAAAAATGCTGGGAGTTCAACATCAACGTACACCAAATTTTCGTTGAATTTAAGCAAGCATAAGACGGTATTGGTCGTAACGCATTGTACAAAATAATGCTTTGCTTCGGCAATCCAGCCAAACTAGTCAGTTTTAATTTATTAAATTAAAAAATTTTGTTCCTTTAAACATTGGATTTTATTTATTTCAAGAAAACGAAAAATGCGTTTTCAACCATTATATACAGTCTTCCTCAGTACATTATGAATGGAATCTTTTTTAACAATCTATTTATACTAGAGACTATTTACGTTAATTACTTTACAGCATCGAGTAAACATGAATTAAAATTTCCTAAATCTGTATTTATCCTTGATGCCGCAGGTATTTGCAGAATTTTCAATGACTCCGCCGCGTCAATTTTACTTAACTTATCGACCCTCTTAATTACGCTTGCTTATGTGGTGACCTTCGGTGATTATATGTTTTGCCACCGCTGATCTTGTCGTTGTGTTCACATTTTTTGTTGCTATCTCAGCTTTCTTTAGACGTTCCTTTATCCTGACAGTCACTGATCTTTTTGTTTGCCCAATGCCCACCATCGGGCAATTATCGCATGTAATTTTATATATTCCACTATTTTCCGCTGTCGTTCTTTGATCTTTTTCTGTTCTCATTTTTCTCCACCATGGCAGGTTTCTGTTTGTTTCTACCATTTGTATTCCATTCTTTTTAAACACTTTTTTGAAGTCTTTAGAAACCATTGATTCTTGTTTAGCTAATGTTGTAAGCTTTTCCCTTTCCAATTTTCTGGTTTTGTTTTTTATAATTCTCTCGATGGTTTGTTCATCAAAGCCGTTGATTCTCGCTGTTTACATTATGTATTTCCTTTCTTTTTGGAATCGTTCATGAGTCAACAGTGTCGGCAGGAGCCTTTGTATCATTCCTTGATACGCTGCCATTCTATGCGCAAAGCTGTGGTAGGAGTCGCTAGTTATAGTGCGTTGTGTGCTCGTTGGTTTCCTATAAATATCAAATTCAATTTTAGAGTTATTTTGGATAATCTTGATGTCTAGGAATGGAATTTCATTACTTTCCTCCATTTCCATTGTAAACCTGATTCTAGGGTGGATCTGGTTTATTCTTTGGAATGTGTTCTCCAACTCTTCCTTCAAAATGATCACCAATATGTCGTCTACGTAGCGTATCCACAATCTAGACATTAGGCCTTCATTCTCGATTTCTTTGATGTTGGTCATGAACAGCTCACTGATCATAAAGGACAACAGATTTCCCATTGCTGCACCTGACTTTGTTTTATAAAACTTCTGCCGAAACGTGAAATAGTTTTCATTCATGCATAGTGCTGCGAGTTTTGTGTAGCATTTCACTTTTTCTTTCCATTCTTTTGAGTCGTCTATGTTGAGCATCCACTCCTGTAGGCAATGTACCGCTTCCTTGATGGGTACGCTGAGAACCATTGGCTTTACTTCAAATGATACTAAAATTTCATCTTGACGTATATTACAAATCCTTTGTAGCTTCTTTATCAATTCAGTTGTGTTATTAATCGCTCTGTGGCTAAAATTTGTGTTTAACACCTTCACTTTTGCCGATATCCATTTTGCGATGTTGTACAAGTATGCAGGCGAGTTAGAATCTGCTATGATTTCTCTAACTTCGTTTTGTTTTTTTATGGATCTTCCGTTGGATTTTCATTCTTGGGAGTACTGGATTGGGCATTCTTTCTTGGACTCTTTGATGGCTTTCTCGACTCTTCTGACAGATTCGGAAAGCGGTTTATATATTAGCTCTAGGTATGGTCCATCTAATATACATTTTTCAACCATTTGGTCTTCTTTTTGAACAATAATCACAGCGTTGCTTTTGTCGGCCTTTAAAAATTACACTGGTTTTTCTTTCAGAGTTTTAACCATTTTCTCCTCCTTTGTCGTGGTTCTGCGTGGCTATTGTGTGAGTTTCTTTTTCACTTCTCTCCTGATGTCTTCTTTTCTTTCACTTTCACTGTTTTTTTATACCAGCTTCTTTTTCTACTACGATATCTTCTAAACGATTTTTTGGTTTTAGAGCAAAATTTAACCCTTTTTAAATTAATTACGTCTGTTTTATGAATTACGTAGTTTGGTATGTTTATTGGTCTTAACGTTTCTTTGTGAACGCTAGGTTTGGTAAGCTTGGCTAGCTTCTTATTCAGTATTTTGCTTTTTCTCATTTTTTCACACCGAACATCTAAAGGAAGCTGAGATCGCATCAAAAAATGTGAGCACAACGACAAGATCAGCGGTGGCAAAACATATCATTACCGAAGGTCACCACATAAGCCCTTGCAACGTAAGCGTAATTAAGAGGGTCGACAAGTTAAGTAACAGGGACTCGGTGGAGTCATTAAAAATTCTGCAAATAGCATACTTGTGAAATTAAGGATAAATACAGATTTAGGAAATTGTAATTCATGTTTACTGGATGTTGTAAAGTAATTAGCGTAAATAGTCTCTAGTATAAATAGATTGTTAAAAAAAGAATCCATTCATAAAGACTGAGGAAGACTGTATATAACAGTTGAAAATGCGTTGTACGTTTTTTTGAAATAAATAAAATCCAATGTTTAAAGGAACAAATTTTTTAATTTTTTCATTGAATAAATTAAATTTTGAATTGGTAACTTTTTGACAACAATATTAATTACAGTCCGTTTCACTAAAATGACAATGACGTCAACAACCTCCCAGGTCCGCATCAATAACCAACTCACCGATCCCTTTGACACAAATATTGGACGAAAACAGGGAGATGGGCTGGCCCCATTGCTATTCAATTTGGCTCTAGAGTACGTCGTAAGGAAGCTACTTGTCAATACACGAGGTACATTACTATACAAGTTGAGCCAAGTAGTAGCCTATGTGGACGACATTAACATTTTGTCACGGTCACTAACAACTGTCAAAGAACTCTTCCTGAGACAGTAAAGCAAAATTAGTGAGGCTGCAAATCAATGAAAATAAAACAAAGCTCATGACGCAGTCAAGGGAAAATACATCAAGCAGACAAAATATCATACTTGGCGAGTACAGTATAGGAACTATGAGCAAATTTGTGTATTTAGGTGCCAAATAACGAGAACTAATAATGAAAGAGACGAAATAAGCCGAAGAATACAGTTCGCAAATATTGTAAAATATTGTATTCAGTATTGACGATCTTGAAGACCAGCTGCATACACGCAAAAACAAAGCTCCAAGTATACAAATCTGTGATAAGACCTGTGTTATGCTATGGGTGTGAAACATGGACCCTAACCCAAGCATCCGCAAATATATTGAACGCCTTTGAGCGACGGGTCCTGAGGTGAATAATCTTAGCGAAGCTAGAGGGGGACCAACTGCGAACTCGATACAATCATGAACTATGTGATATTTTTGACAAGCCGGAGGTCTGTACACATGAATTGTATGGATAAACAATGGATAGCCAAAAAGGTCTTTGTTGGGAGAACTGAATCCGAGGAAACGCTGGTCTGACTCAGTCGACAAAGATACTTCATCACTGCATGGATCTTAAAATCAGAGGACGCGGTCAGTAGACCGAGAAAGTTGGAGGCACTATTTGCATGAATCGAAGGCCCGAGAGAGGTTGTAGAGCTACGACTAAAAAGAAGAAAAACAAATTTTTATGTTCGACAATCGATTTCCTTGTTTCAAAACTTTTAACTACAGTAAATTCTTTTTCTGATGCAGCTTCTTTGAGCACCTGAGGGAGTTTGACTGTGTCCTCGCCGTGATTCCAACCCTTCAACGGGAACGTCTAGTTTTTCACACTCTTTGGAGTGCACGTAAAGTGCGGAGCCTGTCCATAGTTCAAAGCAATTTTCGATGGGTGAAAGTCAATTAGTGACATAATTTTGACTGTCAGTTTTTCAACGTTCACTCTTTTTATTTCAAAATTATTTAATTGTTTTTCTACCGCCAATAGCCGAACTATTTCTTTGCTACTTTGCCCAAATATATTTAGTGACGGGGTTTTTCCCTCTTTTCATTAAGATTTACAGATGGACCAGCAGCCAGAACTTTGATTTTTTCTCCTATTTTAAGTTTAAGATATTAATCAATGTATTGTCAGACTGAGTATTTCAGCATGTTTATTACCTTCGTCCTCTTCGATTTTCATTCAATTATCTAGCCCAGCTAGTGCTGTATAATAACTTCTACTAACATTTGTTCCACCTGCGCTGAGGACATCTTTTTATTAGGTTCCTCTTGTTATTTCTTTGGTTTTTTCCAATTGTTGTATTTTATTTTTTTTCCTTTTTTTTGATGGTCATTTTATTCTCATTATTGAGTGCAATTTCCCAACTAACTTCTCTAACGAATGGATCCATAGTCTGAGATCTTAGTTTTCCTTCTAGACATTCTCCACGTTATCATTAGCTTTAACTATTTGTTCAAATTCGTCAACTGACAGAAGTTTTAATATACTTATTTATCATTTTTCGCTCTTTCGACTCTTAATTTTAATATTGGGTGTTCAACTTAATAACCGGAATTTGACGCTAGATGTCTGTACTAACAAATATTGTAAAAGCTCGAACTTTATACATACATCATTTTGAAGGTATCTTTGACAGCTACCAAAATGAGTCAACAAAAAATTTATCTTGTGTGCATCATTATTATTTTTCACGATGAATAACTTCGAAAATTGGAGAAAAAGACAGCATTTACCGGAGGATCTGTTGGGTCATTTTTTTTGTAAAGAAAACTGCTGCAGGAAGTCGTCCTTTGCTTGTTGAAGTTTATGGTGACGATCCTTTAGCGAAAACACAGTGTTTTGAATGGTTTCAACTCTTCAAAAGGGCCGATTTTGACATCAAAGAAAAAGGACGCCCAGGACAGCCAAAAAAGTTTGAAGACGAAGTATTGGAGACGCTACTCGATGAGGATTCATGTCAAACGCACGACAAACTTACCAAATCATTAGGAGTGACTCAACAAGCCGTTTGAAAGCCACCGGATACATTCAGAAGCAAGGTAATTGGGTCCCCTATGAGTTGAAGCCGAGAGACGCTGAACAGCGCTTCTGTATGTCTGAAATGCTGCTTGAGCGCCATAAAAAGAAATCATTTTGCATCGGATCCATTTTGACAATCCCAAGAGCAAAAAGTCATATGTGAAGCGCGGCTAACCAGCCGAATCAACGGCGAAGCCAAATACCCATGGCGCCAAGGTTATGTTGTGTATTTGGTCGGATCAAAAGAGGCCGGTATACTATGAGTTGTTAAAATTAGGCCAGACAATCACAAGTGACCTGTGCCAAACACAGTTAATACGTTTGAAGCATGCCATCATCGAAAAACGCCCGGAATATGCGACCTGACACAAGGCTATAATTTTTCATCATGACAACGCTCGGCCGCATGTTGCAAGACCCGTGAAAAACTATTTGGAAAATAGTGGATGGGAAATTTTGGCCCACCCGCCTTATATTTTCCTCGATGCAAAACGCTCTCACCGGAATACGCTTCACTTCAGAGCAAGGCATCCAAAATTGGATAGATTCGTTTTTGGTCGCCAAGCCGGCGCAATTGTTTTGGGGTGGAATTCATAAATTGCCTGAAAGATGGAAAAATGTTGTGGCTTCCGATGGACAATACTTTGAATAAAATATATTGCAAGATTTTTCCACAATAAAGCATCAAATTTCGCTAAAAAAAAATCCGGTTATTAAGTTGTACACCCAAAAGTTTCTCGCTCTTTGTTGTTAACGATGGAAATGATACTTCCATTTGGTGGCTGAAGCCATCGGGTTCCTCCACCTCGTTGCCTTTGCAGCGGGATTCGCTGTAGTTTACATCAAAAGGGACTTTCCCTTGAATGCCTTCTTTCCACTTCTAGAAACTTCTTCACAAGTGAAACTTCAACTATTCCATAAATTTTCGAATGGTTCGACTGTGTGATGTTTTTAATTAAAAAAATAATTTTCAACTGTTTTAAAATAAATATTTAATTTCAAAAAACTAGTGACAGGAGGTTTTAAAAAACACGACTATGCTCAACAAATGCTAGACGCAGAGTCCAATTGAAACTTCTACCCTGAATTGCTTTGATGATGATATAGGGTTATCCATTTTACGCTTGGCAATGTAAAGCTAAAGAAAATACATAAAATATTCAGATGGAAACAAAATTTTGTATTCAATATAAAGATTGACTGCCATTATACGTGAAACATAACATAATTCCAATGTCTTCCACAGGACCTCCTACAGGCCTCAATCCTTTTGAGGTAATTTTCAATGACTTTTCAGCACATTTCCGGTAATATCTCGGCCATAACTTCACGAATATTGGTTTTCAATTGCTCAAGATTTTGAGGATTGTTTGCGTAAATACGATCTATCGCATAGCCCCATAAAAAGAAATCCAAAGGTGTTAGGTCGCAGGACCTTGCGGGCCAATTGACATCACTCAATCTCTACGCGTCCTGGAAATTCCTCTTGCAAAAGTGCTCGATTAGCCTGTGTTGTGTGGCTTGTGGCTCCATCCTGTTGGAACCACATGTTCTCCAGATCATAATCTTCAATTTTTCTCCAAAAATAATCGGTTAACATCCGTCCATAGCGGTCAGAATTGACTGGAATGGCTCTTCCTTGATTGTGTTCAAAAAAATACGGGCCAATAACACCACCAGACCATAATGCACACCAAAAGGTCACTTTTTCCGGATGCAAAGGCCTTTCTGCAATCACTTGAGGATTTTGAGAGCCCCATAGGTGGCAATTCTGTTTATTTACGTAACCACTGAGCGAAAAATGAGCCTCATCACTAAAGAAATTTCGTTCGAAAAATCGTTATCAATGGCTTGTTGTTCAATCACCCGATTCGCATACATTCTGCGTTGTGTATGGTCTCGAGGCTTAAGTTCTTGAATGAGTTGGATTTCGTACGGATGAGGATGCAAGTCCAAATGCAAAACCTGCCACAATGAGCCGTAAGCCAAGCCCAAATGTTGAGCACGTCGAGGAATCGACAAAGTCCGGTCTTCCTCCACACTTTGAGCAACGACAGCGATATTTTCAACAGAACCAAAGTTGCGATGATGCACAGGCCTTACAATATCAATAACCGATCCAGTCTCCTCAAATTTCCTCACAGTGTTCGAAATTGTTTGCTGTGTAGGTCGATTATGTCGATCGTAATCGG
Organism: Odontomyia ornata; assembly: GCA_963969285.1. Taxonomy (NCBI): domain Eukaryota; kingdom Metazoa; phylum Arthropoda; class Insecta; order Diptera; family Stratiomyidae; genus Odontomyia; species Odontomyia ornata. Next base: position 295,695,655 of record OZ017741.1, read on the forward strand.
CTCGTAAAGCCTAAATGTTGATAGAGCAGAATCACCATTTTGAATAATAAAATTTAATAATCTTAACGCATTCTTTGACTGTTAAACGATCCATATTTTTAAATGGCAAACCTTCATCTAAAAAAACATGCTTTGGATGACATTTATTTATGACAGATGTCAAATGGCAGGGTTATACTTTCCCAACCACGAAATGGATAACCCTGTACAAAGAAAAACTTTAGTTCTTAACTTTTACTGAGATCCTAATCAATTATAAGAAAATATTCTTACCTTTGAAAACCAGTCACTGACCAATTTCCGATTGCAATAAATATTGAATGAGTTTGAAACTAGACAAGAACAATGTATTGGATAATGTGGTTGAATCTCTTTCAGAATCTTAAATGAAGTTGTCGACAGAAATCCCAAATATAATTTATAATTTATTTTCTTTCAAGATGCCTTCTTATGTATTCCATTCTTTTTTCGAGAAACAAATCTTTTCCTAGGTTTGATAGTTGTGAGTCCTGAAACTTACCGTTTCCCTATTATATTGAAACTAGCGTAATTCACCTCCCATGCTCCAGATACTAATCAACCATCATTAACTGAAACTTACAAAGCACATTGTTTTATTCACATGGTAATTATTTTGTTAATACTAATGACAATTTGGATATTGCATCATTCAATTATAACATCTAATGTTCGCTTTGTCGCATCGTTTCAATTTCACCCTAATGAGAATGATTTGATAGCATCGACACCGGAGAGGGTTGAGATTATGGTTCAGCAAACAGCTCCAGTTTGCAGTGGCAAAGGACCAAGCAAGCAATAATGGCGTGAATAACCAAATTAAATCTAATCAGAGCCTCCCCTCATTTCAATTTTCCGGCTTGTTATCTTATCACAATTTAACACAACATATCATTTTGGGCTGCACATTACAGGGCGGTCTCCCCTTCGACAATGCTCCCTTCAGACTCTGTGCGAATAAGTACAATACCAATTTTAGAAATAATTCACGCAAGGGTGGCTCCTGAGCCATTCGTAAGAGCAGTGAAAGCGATACTGTATTGAGTCGCGTTGATGACTTACTCCCTCCTGCCAAACGCCACCAGCTTATACGCTCAGCGGAATTAAATTGAATTATTCGTTTAATTTGAATATAAAGTAGCAGCTAACTGCGATGCATCATATGTTGTTATGACTCTTGTAGTATTGCATGTTGCTCGGAGTAAATTTATCCGAAGCGAAAATTGGAGTGGAGCACAGATAGGCTCCATCGCAGCACGGTAGCAATGCTGGGTATTATTTGTACAGGAAAAATGAAAAGGCAATTGAGACTGGAGCTGAGTAATTGAAGAAATGAATGGGTACTCAAAAATAGGGATCTCATAATGTACACCCCAACGAGGAGTCCTTCATATAAGTTAAAAATTTCGTGCGGATTTTTCTCTTTTTGTGTATTACGAGTATCAATCTTCCGAAGCATTACCAGTACTTTTTTACAGCAATGTTAATACTTGCTACAATTCAAGTGAATAAATTCAATTAAATATGAAACACGGTCGGATATTTGCATGCAGCGTGTACTTGTAGGTGAAGTACCTTCTGAAGCAGTCGAAGTGTAAACAGTGCAAATATTTGCAAAATATGTTAAAAGCAAACTTTCGATCAGATTACGCAGCCCGGAATCGGCTTCCAGCTGCGATGCACAACAGCCTTTTATGTAGATCCATGTTATGATTCCGCAAACAGATCTTCGCTTGTTTAGCAATGCTCCCAGTGGGTGCCGATCGGTGGTATCGATTCCGAGCTCGCTGTCCGTATCTACGGCAAGCATCCTATAAAATCTCTTTCGACATGATCCCAAGGATTCAAAGTACATGAACACAATATTTTCGAGGTTCCTAAGGTCAAAAATTGCTGTTACGACTTTTGTTCAAGACATTTTCCACTCGCTGCCTGCGGTGTGCCTTATCAGCTGAACAAGACATTCCAACTTTGTTTCGGGTGCCTACTATTTTCTAAACGGCTGTGTTAAGATACTTAAGGGACATATATCTTCGTTCAACCATCTTAATGACTTCCACAGCGTTTGTTGCAATCAGTCTTGTGTGAATAATCGAAAATGAAAGCAGTCTTTAGCCCATATTTTTATTGGATATGGTGAGAGAGGAGTTAAATAATATTGCAGATATGTATATTCAAGATTATTTATTTTCTGAATTACACTCAATAAATTGTAGTTTGTAAGGTTGGTCAACAATAGAATAAACTTAGGCGTTATCTTCTCGGCTAATCAAATGAATCTGATTATATTCCGGCGAAATGCTTTCGATCCATTCTTGAACAATATGGTAAATATCGTTTCGTATGATAATTGTACCAAACCTTACAACTATAGAAAATTTTATATTAGGCCAACCTGACGACCATGTAGGTCGAACCGACTTAACTATGATTACAATTTAAATTAAGAATAAATTCAAACATTCAGTTGTTTGCAAGATAAAACTTAAATGACAACAGGGAAATCAATTAAATTAAATAATCGCTAAGTTAATTAGCGCTACTGCAAAATCTGAAGTTAATATTTGAAAATCTTATTGTCATTTATACGGTACAACGATAAATGTATTCCTTCAATTGATCGATTTGGCTCATTTGTATTACTATGCGTTTGCAGAGTCGTTAAGGCAAGTGCGGCGCTGAGTTCATTCATTTTCAATTCCAGACGTCTGACCCTACCTTGGATAAGCTCTCACAAATGAGTGTGCTGTTGCACGTTAAAACCATACGCTTCAGGGTCGTCAAGGAGCTCGACGATCTGCTGGTGATATTCATCCAGCTGTTGCCAACCTCGTTGGAGGGTCATGAGTTCACTCCTGCACCAGTTCCGAATGACATCCTTCCGGTCGAAACGGTCAATGATCCTCCTCAACGAGCCTGCCATGATTTTGTAGCGACGTAGCATCCTGACCACACTGGTATCTCTTGGTGCTGAGGCTTGTGCAGTGTAGTCCTTGTCCTCACTATCCTGAATTTCGAGCCCTTTTGGTGACTATTTCCCGGTTGGCGTGTTCACGTGTGTTTTGGCATGCATTTGATCGCAAATGTGCTGCTGGTAACGGAGGTAGTTGCCTTTGGTAGTGTCGTATGTATATTGAGTAAAATACTCGTGCGAAGTAACAACTTCCAGTAGGGATCGAATGTGACTATCCCCTAGTCCAAAATCCTCCCACGTGACCTCCAGCTGCCGCAGTCGCTCCGCATAATACCCAGCTTCCTGCTTCCTTGAGGACGAATCCTGTTTGTTGTTTGAAATGACGACTTAAACGATTCGAGCCAATCCTTTTAGGCCGGAACTAGAAAGCGCGGATACACCACGACACTACACAAAACACCACACAGCACTTCACGACCTGCTCACCGGGAGAAAACAATTATTTTGTTATGTACGGCAAAATAAATAGCAAGTGCATTTTGCCGGGAGTCGTTTGTCCCGAACTTTGATTTTATTATTTTTATTTAATACAGGCAGGAAAATGCACAAAAATTCGTTAAAAAATCTTTCAATAAACGTTCAGCAGCTATGATACAGACCAACCAACAATTGAGCAAAGAATAAACTATTGCTTCGAAGTTTTGACAAATTAAAAAATGAATGGAAAATGGGTTACTCGATTGATTAAAATAAAAATGTGATATTCGAAACTTAAAGATGATATTCGAAACTTTGTGGCGAATTGAATTTGAATTGAGTGAAATGAATTCAAATGATCAATCAATTGATAAATAAATCGAATTAATTACGAATGGGCTAATTGACCTTAAATAACTATGTAAGTTGATTGTAGCGTTGATGTTGCCGGATCAGGCCGTGATGGGCACCCAGGGGTGTCAGGAACTCAACATTATACTTAGTTGGACATAACCGTAATCATATGGACTCTAAAATTTCTCGGTATGACAATTGAGTCATTTGAGAATTCTCAGAATCACTGACGTCATATCCATCATTTGGTAGTACACGGGTTATTACACACGGTGCAGTAATATAACTTCCCTTTAGGTGGATTTTTCGAGAGAACTATACCACGCAAAATTATTATCACGAGAACCATTCCGCAAATTTCACCCGAGCAGTGACACTCCGCTTTAATTTTATTCGGGAGTTCACTCCCAAGCCGCACCTGTTACAACCTGAAGTTTAATATTTATCTATTTCAATTGTGCTAAAAAAAGAAATACTAATTTTTTCCAAATTTCTCGAATTTTTAATGTACGCCCTATGAGAGAATCGAATTAGTTCCGATTCTTAAAGAAAATTCACTCATACCAACATGCTGTATAACGGCTTGCACCTAACGAAGGCTTTGCACATCCACTTGTTGTTTGTCGACTCGCACCCAACGAAGTTGGGAAACGAAGAGTGGTTAGACAGGGAAATGTCAAAAGAGAAAAGAAAAAAAACAAAGGAAATTTTTCTGGGGTTTATTTCGAATAATTTGGAGTGCAACACCACATCAGCGCTCATGTTCAGTAGAAAAATTTGTATACAAGTGTCGGTGTTCACAATTTACGATAATCACTAGGGACATCACAACAAGTACTTAGCCTCACCTCCGATGGCGCTGCTATTACAAAAGTGTTTTACCATCGTGCAGTACATTCGTTTAGTAGCCTACTGTCAAAGTTTCAGTCAATTCCCTTCATTAGTTTTGTTGAATGTACTGCACGACGGTAAAACTCTTTTGTAATAGCAGCGCCATCGGGCGGTGAGGCTAAGTACTTGTTGAATGACCCTCGTATATTATCCACAGTGAGCTCTCCCGTCTCCCTGTAGAGGTCACTTCGCAGCCTGATCCATTTTGTGCACGCAAGAAATGTGTGACAGACATTGTCCTCCTCTACTGGGAAGAAAAACCGACAATCAGGGGACCGTGACTTACCAACCTTGTGCAGGTAAGACTGAAAACACCCACGCGTGCTCCAAAGCTGGGTCAGATAGAAGTCAGCCACATCATACCGATTTAGTCACAGTCCCACATCTGAGATAAGGCGCGCAGTCCACGTCTCCTTCGTGCAATTCACCCAAGACTGCTGCCTATCGTTTAGCAAGCGCTGTATCTCCTTGCGGACAACCATCTCCCTCGCATCCTTACCTTGGCGTAGGTAAATAGTGCGGTGCTCTCGGAGGGCAACAGGTATCATGCCTGCAATAACTCTCACCGCCGAATCATAGACTGTCGGATACAAAGATGCAATCCTCAGGGCTCCTCTTCTCTGTACCTGTGCCACACGTTTTCAGTATACCTCCTTACTGAGAGCGTTGCTCCATACCTCTGCTCCGTAAACGAGTACTGAGCCCACAGCACTCATCAAGAGGCGTCTTCTTGATGGGCTGGGTCCCCCTACGTTGGTCATAAGTAAACTTAGAGCCTTCTCAGCCGTTACCCTGATTTGCTCAGAGGAGCTCATCTCCGAGTCGATCAGTAGCCCCAGGTACTTCAGCGATGGCTTTGATTTGATTGGCGTATCTCCAATACTGATCATCCTTACTCTAAGGATTCTCTTTTTTGTATGCAGACAGCGATTGGGAATTTCCCTTTCCCTTGTTGATCAGCATGAGCCTCGCCACCTTCCATCGTGCAGGGAAAACCCCGTCCCGAAGGCAAGCGTCGAATGTACTGAGCAGCAAGTCAGGACAATGGTGATAGACAAGCACCAACACCTCAGCTGGAACACCATCTGGACCTGGAGCCTTCCTCGCTTTCAACGAAAGAACTGCCTTCTACAGTTCCGGCTGTGTAAAGAGTGGACACTCGACTGCTGTTTCACCATGGACAGCGTCAACACGGACGGAATGGGGAGGGAAGAGTGCCCGCACTATCCCGTCCATCTTTCCCGCATCATGGATGCAAGGTTTCCCTAGTGCACCAAGCTTCTGCGTAACTGTACACATTGTCCTCTAGATCTTACCAGCAGTGAGCCTTGCTGTTGTTGATCAATTTGCGAAGGCATTTCCTGGCCGACTTATATGCTACTGCGTGGTTGCTTGCCTCGTCACGGTTTCGCACCCGTTGGGCCTCACGCCGAAGCTTGTGACCCCCCCTTGGTTTTTCAGTGATTTCAGTTAACCACCAGTACACTGAGGGCTTGCCGTGCCGGGGTTTTTGACGGGGCATAGAAGCATTACAAGCAGTCGTGCTGATGCTCATGATTGACTTCACCATGTCTTGAGCTGCCAAGTCTTCTGTCCCCTCCGGATCTCCCTGCAGTGGTGCAACTGCCGTGAGAACCTTGACGAGCCTCTCCACGTCCATCCTTCCAATGTTCCGTCTAGTTTTAGAAAGCCGAGAGCACGGACGTCAGGAAACAACATCACTTATCTCAAGCAGAATGCACAGATGATCACTGGCTGAGTAGTCCTCTCATACTCTCCAGTTGTGTATCCTCCGTACTAAGGACACTGAGATGAATGTCACATCTGGTATGGTTCCCTCACAGCCAATACAGCGGAAGGTTGGCATATTTCCGGTGTTTAGTACAATGAGCACTGCCTGGTCACCATATCTAGGACTAGAGTTCCCCGCGGATCTATTTGAGGCATGCTCCGTTCTATTGCTTTCGTGTTGAAGTTTCCCCCACGAGTACGTTCCCATATGCGTTCGAGACAGCGCCCTCCAAAGCATTGTGCTTGGCTTGGAAAGATGATATCGATTCGTTCGGCATTCGGTACACACTAAAGAAGGTGGTCCCTGAGCACCGAACCCACACGAAACCATCCCCGCATTCACAGCTCTTTGCCTGGAAATCACTATTCCAAACCCAGATGGCGGAAGTCCCAGCTTCATCAGGATACCATGATGCCAAACTTTTGTCATGGTATTGCTCACTCAGCAGCAAAAAGTCGGCTTTCAAGTCCCTCGCAAACTGCTCAAACAGATTTTGGGTGGTTGAACTTTTGGGCAGTGTAGCTACAGGATGCGGGCCATCGAAGTTCTAATTTTGCCTTGGCTAGGACTTCCTGGCAAACCCGGCATTTTCCTGATCCCAAGACGTGTCTGAAATCACGTCTTGGATCAGCATCCTTGCAAAGGATACAATGTGCCTCCTTCATAAACTCTTTTCTTGTATGTCCCATTTCACCGCATTTGTAGCATAGAGAACTTCTATTGGGTCCTTTGCATACTTGCGTGGTGTAACCATAGCCAAGGCATTTGAAACATTGAAGAGGCGTTGCTCTTCGCCATATCCTACAGACAACCCACCGTATTCGTACTTTGCCCTTATTCAGAAATTGTTTGGCATCCTTTTTGGTCAAGTCAATTATGGCCATGCGTTGTCCCCTAAGGTTTTTTGGTGTCAGCCTCGCCTTGATTCCGCCCACGCTAGGGGACTTCCTTTTGATGGCCTCTTCCACCTCGGCCAGACCCGTGACGCAGTCAATGTCTCTTATTTCGATCGTTGTCATCGGCTCGAGCGAGGCTATAGTTGTACTTATGCCGAGGACTTTCTTTACTGCGTCACAGAATGGCTCCCTATTCTTGGCCTTTGCTCCAATTTCGACCAGTATGTGGCCCGACCGCGTTGGTCGTACTTCTTTAATGGTAGTGTTGGTGTCTTCGGGCCTTACATTTTCCCTGATATCCCTTAACACCTCCGCATAGGATCGACTATCTTGGGGTTTTGAGCAGTGCCTGATGCCGGGGTCTTTGACGGGGCTTCTACCTCTCCCGTTTTGCATTAGGTCCTTTTTCTTGTTGGGCGTTCGTGCGAACTTTAATTTCTGGCACTTTTTGAAGGAGTTCCTTTGCGGCTTTCTTCGCTCCATTTGTAAGCATTGCCTGGAGCCCGTGATCTGGTGTTTCACGCCCATTAAGTGCCTTTTCCTTCCTCCTTATATCCTGATCTCCTTCAATTGGGTTAGACGCAATTCTTTTATTGATTTTTAATGGTGGAACTATCTGTATGTTGCCTTAAGATTTCGCCCCCAGCGCTTCTTTAGCTTTCTGCTCGTCTTCGGCCTTTAATCTGCTCCTCTGATAACGCTCTATGCGGTCTAGGAGCTCCTACAGTTAAAAGAGCCCAATCTTTACTGCTTCGTTGATTTTCGGGGAGTCGCATGCAGATTGTATTCTTTTCAAAACATCTCCCGCTTTTTGGAATAGCCTTTCTTCTTCGTGTTGCTGGGCGGCAATTGTACTTTGCGACCATCCTTAGAAGAGGTTATCGCTTACCGTTTCCAAATACAGTACTTTCGCCACATTTTCGACGTTGGCGATGCAATCACACAACGTCACTTTATTTGTTTGGTTGCTCTTTTCTTTTCCTGCCATAATATCCTCGTTGGCTTCAGGGTGATTCTTAATTATGTCGAGATTTACGACCCTTGCATCGGTCGCTTCGGTATCGATCGCAACAGTGACCATCAAATTCTTGATGTTCTTTACATTTTCCTCCACCGCTCGAACACTTGAAGCGTCCTCCAGAGTTTCCCGCTTTTCCTTAATAGGACACTCTGGCGTTCGCATAATTTTTTTGCTTCGCCCGAACGCCGCAGGAATCTCAGCCTGTACCAGACTGTCTGCTAATCTCAGATTTTCGGCCGTCTTCACTGTCGTTATATTATTCGTCGTTTTTGTCATCATTAGTACCGCTCTCGATGTACTGTTAACATCATGGCTCCAATTGCTGGTTGCGTCGTCGTTATTATTTTTTATTTCTTTTTTGGGGTTTTTTTGATCTTTTTTATATGCTTTTGGTTGCTCAAGTTTTATTGGGTCCCCCATCAGAGCCGCTTTCTCCGTTCGTGTGTGTAGTGGCCGTTTTGGTCCCATAGTTATCTTTGCAGGGCAGGGAGGCCATGTGACGATTGGCACAAGCCCTTATGGGGACAAGTGCTCAGAGCCTGACTAGCGCAAATCGGGAGTCCGTCTCAACCGAAGCTACACCACCAACCCAATGGTGCAAACTTCGAACGTACTCCGAGGCCTGCCAAGGTTTTACCGGGACGGCGACGGTATGATAGTTAAGTTGGGGCCGTTCACACACGAGTTTCACTTCGGCGCTACTGTGCAAAGCAACTAGCTCCAAACCATCACATCCATCAGCCCAAAGCATCAATTCCAGTTCGTTGTCCAAAACGTAGTCCAGATCCAATCAGAGTCGTTACCTGTCATCCCAGGAGGGAACCTCACGGCACCCCCCATATCCTCGGGTCCGTGGGAGCGGCGCTCCCCAAAGAATGCTGACCTCCAAAAGTGCTCTTATCGACCGGCATTCCCCCTGCGGGTGATATATTCTTGCTTTAAATGCCCTCCATTTTAATCAGCCTACATTTTGTTCCAATATTACTAAAATCATTGACTAACCTGAATTTTAAATGTATTATTGGTGTTCGTTCTATTTGAAAATTTGGAGATTTAATCAAAAGTGTAGTGTGAATGTACATGGAGTAGAAAAGCCGCATATGATTGTTCTAATCGGAGGAAATTCAAATAGCTATAACGTCGGTAAATTTTATTGAAACTTATAGAATAAAATGATGTTTTGAAGAACTACTTAAATGGCTGATTTCATCAAATTTAATGAAACTAATACAGTTTAACTGACGAAAATGTTAAATCCTACTACTATTAGCGAAGTTCAACGAATTTCAGCCTCCAAGTTATTTTTTATTAAATCTAGCTCCATAATTTTTAGGGCTTTTTAAAAAAAATTTGCAAAAATCTACAAGTTTCCCATCCTATCCATCCATCTGTCCACTCGTCCACCCGTCGGTCCATCTCTCCGTCTATCCCTACATCACAAAAAATTTCTTCCATATATTTAGAAGCTTCAAAGCTCAAACTTTGTGAAAAGGTCGGAAATAGTGACCTCTCAAAAGTTTCGGTCTTATCAAATACATCAAATTTTTTAATGGGCTCTCCCTTTATAAGGAAGTGGCCCTTAACAAATGTTATCATTAAATGTACTCGAAAAGGGTAAAAAGTGAAAGGTATTAGCACTTTGGAATCTGAAAAATATGTCATCTTTGCATTTGGAGTATAAGAAGAGGCAAACTGCACGAAAAATATTTGTGCCCCTCCCTTACGATGGAAAAAAATCACGAAGGTAGGACTTTATGAGTCCACGGGAAACAAATACCTTAGAAATCAAAATTCACTCGATTTTGTTAGTAATCTTACATTTTCCCTAAAAATCGAAACAGTGCCTTTAAACCTTTTAAAGTTTTACATTTATTTAGGTGGAGATAAGATCCTTATGCCCACAAAAGTCCATGGAAATCAAATTATAATCAAGTGAGTTATCACCATTTCAATTGTATGGAATTACCAAAACAATAATACCTGTTGATGGTTAATATATATTACAAATCGAAATTTCTTTGGATTTCCATGAAAATTTAAGGAAAAGTGGTTTACTTGAATATGTTCAATGAGCCGAGCATTCAGAAAAATTATTTAACATGGAAAAAAATTCTGCACCATTCGGATGAATTTGAATGATTTATTAAACAAGTATTACGTGAATAATTCAAATCATCGAGTCGTAGCATCAGAAAATTTTTTCAAACCATAGAACAGCTACAGAGCCCTTCTGTTAGGAGCTCTCTCTTGGCTACTCGACTTGCTTCACCTATGAGTATTAGTATATATTCCCTTTCGCCGCCCTCCACAATACCGATAAGGTAATTTTAAGACTTGTTTTGAAAGGATTTCGTCGAGACCTTTCCAATGACACCCTACTCGACTCGGTTGATGCATAAAGCAATACCGCATGAGCTGCAGGACAAGGTATTTGTTTACCTAGATGAACTGCTTGTAACGAATTCAACCATGATGAGCACTTGGAGCTCCGGAGTATTGCTGCAAAACTACACAGGGACGCCAACTTGACCATCAATGTTGAAAAGAGTAAGTTCGTCAAAAAGGAATTCAAATATCTTGGCTTCGTGGTAAATGATGTTATCCTGGGCTGGCCCGGAGAAGGTTTCAGGCATAGTTTCCTGTGCTGAACCCCGAATGGCCAAAAACGTGAGACGGTTCATGGACATGGTAGGATGGTACAGATGTTTTATTCTGAACTTTGCTACCACCAACAGCGCCTTCTATAAAGTGAAGCAGTGGCTTCTTTCGCTCCAGTGTTAGTCAATCCCAATTTTACAAGACACTTCTTTGTTCAATGTGATGCAAGTACAGTGGTTATTGGAAGTGTTTTGTTCCAGAAAGACAATGAGGATGGGAAACATCCAATTGCATATATGTCGTTGAAGCTCAACGCTGCACAACGCAATTATACCATTATCGAATTAGAATGCTTAGCTGCGGTGCAAAGCACGAAGAGATTCAGGGCATACGAGTATATCAAACGGTTTCCTTTCACTATCATTACCGATCATACAAGCCTCAAATGGCTCATGCAGCAGTTGGACCTTTCTTATCAATTGACTCACTAGAGCCTGAAATTGCCAAGGTTCTATTTCCAAATTGAGCATCGAAAAGGTGCCCTTAACATTGTACGGAATGTATTGTCGAAATCTTGCTCACAGGATGAGTGGATGGCCTCGCTCATTGCTTGCCACCCGGAGCATAAACATATTGATGGTTTGATTCTGGAGTCTGCAATTCAGGGGCCCGAGTATGAACACCTTAAAGAGCAAATTCTGAAGTGACCTGACAAGTTCCTGAATGTGTTTCTTGCTGATGAGCGTCTTTACATCAGTACTGGTTATCCCGTAACGCTGACTTCGGACATTCTCCGAACAAAATTATAGGCTCCTGAGGGTCACCAACAGGTTCTTATAATACGAGCTCATGATGATTCCCGGGGCTCGCATTGTGGAGTTCATAAGACAACAGAAGTCTTACAACGATACTTTTATTGGCCTCGTTTGCATCAAGATGTGATTCAGCATATCCAAAGCAAAAGTTTTATAGGGACGAGTGACGGTGGAAGCGCTCTCTTTTGGTTTACGAGTTAGCAAACCAGAGGAAGGGGCAGCGCGCGATACGACCGCAGCGTGTGATATGGACTCTTCAACAGCAGCGAAAGTTGAAGGGTTGATTTATCGCCAATGATTGGAATAATTTTTGTAACAATTCAACGTGATATGAACTCATCAATGGCAGCAAAAGTGGAGGAATCGCTATATTGCCAGGGATTGGAATAATTATTGTAACAGCAATCCACATTGATTCTCCATTGAAAGGGGGCCCCCAACTTCACGATTGTAATTAGTGACGTAAAGTTTTAATACACTAGATTATCGTTTTTTAGAATTGGGATTTCTTTGATATTTTTGGTTGAAGAAATTCTTCAGAGTGTGGTGTAATCACTCGAGGAGTGGTCGCACCAACTTACCGCCTCTAAAATGCAACAGGAGTACTGGGGTCCTTGAGATCTTTTATTGAATTCGTACGCTTGTGTGTGTGAACAGATGAATCTTCCGGTGAGTTGGAAAGAGTTTTTCGGCTCCTATGCGTCAAAGTGTATTCGTTTCCTTTTTGCGCAAAGTACTTTGGATTTCTTTGTGCAACACTGTGGTTCCCTTCGCGTTTAAGGTGTTCCGTTTCGGGAGCCCAGGCTCGTCAGCGGCTCCGGGGGTGAATAAAGGGTTGACGATTGGCGCCAAACTTACACCGTCTCCACGGGTTAGTCGGGACCCCAAGGCCCCCACCAAACGCCCAATTCATATCCAGCAATTGTACAAATATATCCGAGCTCAATTGTAATGATTGCACAATTAGGAAGATCGTCACGAAATCCACCCATTGCAATAATTAATTGTAACAGAATGTGAAAATCGAAGATCATACTATAATTAAGTTAGGCAAATTTCGACTTCTGACGTATTTATTGTTGTTGTACTCATAAACACCTACCTCCATAATTATTTTCTAATTTTCCTGATCACTGGTCACAGGGAAGGGGCACAAATTTTTTGTGTATTCCGCCTCCCTCTGCATCCCTTGAAGTAATTTAAGACCTGTTTCGAAAAGTTATCATCGAGACTTTTCATCTGATACCCATATCGGCTGCCTTTGATAATTTTTTTTTCAGCACCTTCTAAAATTTTTTTGTAGTGGAACTTTAAAGTGCCACTTTACACCTAGATACAAAATTTTCTGTTTGTAGCTTATACGGTTTGCGAGAAAAATTACTATGACACACGGACGGATGGACGGACAGACGGGCGCGACTTTAATAGGGTTTTGTCAAATTATTTTACAAAACCCTAAAAAGCAGCTATTCTAGAGTTCAAGAAATGAATTTAAATATGCAGAAGCTTTCCAAAAAATTGATTTCAACCAATTTACTAATTTCAAAAGATTTGCTGAGTTATCATTGTTAGTCAAACTTTCTAAGCAAAACTATGCCCTAATGATGTACCATGCTCGTTTTTGTGCTTGCTCATAACAACGCTTCATGTCTGCAACATTTTATCCTTTACCAACCAAACAGCAGCTCATCAGCAAAACAACAACGACATCCTCGACAATCAGCGACAGCAACTTATGTACAAGACATGAGAAAAGCAATAAACCATGGTAAGTGGAAGATTTCGATTATTGGACCATTTCAATTGTATCTTGAATTATTTCTTTTTCCTTGCACCGAGTCTGGGACCAGAGCCTTGCATCCGGTACCTTGATATCAATGGCGCCATCTCGACCTCTCCCAATGTGACATCGTCACGAAAAACAATAGAAAACTACATCATGGTTGTTCGTTAATAGCAGGCAACAATAACCATTTTTGAGTCGCACAGATTTGCTGTGAGTACCTTTCCCGGTGTTTCTACCGTTCAGCCAAAAAGAAATCACAATAAACGTTGAAAGGGAAACACGACATAAATAAAATTTTTAGTTTTTCCTCACTAAAATCGAATTTCCATCAGCCGACATACAGCATGAAGGTGGATGGGTTCATAAATTGCGCCAAGATTTTCATCGTAACGTTTTGGACTTGATTGGATTTTCCCAAGATTCGATTGGCACGCTATGAATATTAAAAGTCTGCCTTCCTATTCAAAACATCTTAGAATTATGATAAGAAAAGGGTGCATTGTGTAACGGGACCTCATTATTAAGGTTATTAGATCTAATGAAAGGTTTCAGCGCTTGGTAAATCGCAATAGTAAATACAGAGTACCTGAATTGTGGAGCCTACATACTCTGCGTGCCTCAAAGCCACATTACGTATGTTTTAGCGAAAGAAACCATTGAAACGTTATCTCAGCAAAAACTTTTAATCAAAACTTTGAGTTCGAAGGCAAATTATTGTGTGGTAAATATTATAGCTATCCAGTCAAGTTTTGCCATTCCTTGCCCTTATCCTGACATGCAATATGAAAAATTGCTGAAAGGATTTTTTAATTATCAAACGACGGTGGGTGCTATCACCTCATCTCCTCTTCCATCTTATTACGTAATTCGTGTCCTGGGCAAACTGAAGGAGCGTGTATTTTTGTTTACTAATCATTGAAAAGTGAATCTTCCTTTTTTGTGCCAACGACTGCTAAGCAAGCGAAAGAGAGTTGTTAGCAATGGTGGGAATACTCTCCCTTTGCGAAACAAGGTCTGATAAGCGGTTTTCATCATTGCCATAAACCATTTGCCTCCATTATTCATACACAGATAAAACGAGTTTGCTCGGTTTCGACGAACATTAACGCGTTTTTTGTGTGTGGTATTTTCGCAGAGCAGGCAAAGAGGACAAAAAATAAACACCCTAGGAATCCGTTTTCCTAGTTACTCCGATCCCTGCGTGTACTGCGTTTGGTATCCGATTATTTGTCCTGATATTCAAATTTTATCCTTGGAGATTTTAATTCGAACGAGCATACAAGACTACTCCCGGCAATTTTTTCCCTGATTCGACGAACTGAGTAACTTCATGTGATTTTCCCGTCAGGATGAATGCCGGGAGTGGAAGAAGGAGGAAATCAACATCATACCAATCAAGGATTGGGAGGAGTTTTTTCCGAAAGTGAATAACAATCCTCTACAGCCTGATCATTATAACTGGGATGCTAGGATGAGGTTGGTTTGAATGAAAGGTGGTGGAATGGCGATGTTGGCAAGTTGGAATATTCTAGGATGACGAAGAAGAAATAATGGGATTACGATAGGGAATAAGTACTGTTATCGGCGTTTGAACACGCTTCGCGACAGAGTTCTGTTAATTGAGTAATATGTAAATATGATTGAATTTCTATGATACTGATGATATCTCATTGGTATTACCTGGTAATGGGATGCATTTTATGATCCTTAGTTAATACTAAAAATGAATTTAACCTATTAACAAGTTAGGTAGACAGACCTATGCTCATGTCAGAAGGGTTTTGTACTCAACTTACAAAATGCCGTAACCAGCAACGAATAAAATTAAGAAACACGTCATGTTAGAGGATCATACTATTATTAACTAAGTTGAAAGAATTTTTTAATTCTGAGGTATTTGTTAAAGTTATACCCATAAATATCTCGCTTGAAAATTTTTTCAGATTTTTTTAGATCACGGGTGTCCATTCGCAAGGGAGAAAACACATTTTTCATGGATTTCCCCCCCTCTGTGCCCCCTCTGAAGCAAAAACTGTCAGTTTAAGAACTGTTTTGAAAAGCTCTCATAGAGAACTTTCATTTGATACTCATATCGGCTACCTTTCATAAAATTTTTTTCAAGGGCCACTCCTCTGTACTGTAATCATCGATTCATGGCCTTTTTTTCGAATCCTAGAGTGGCTACAAAGCCCTTTTGCTAGGAGCTCTCTCCTGCCTCTTCGACTTGTTTCAATTGTATGTACTCATCTTCATGATACCTATCATTCCTGGAATTTTCATGCAAATCCTAGCAAAGCTGTAGTGTCTTAGTCGGTAAAAAGCGCATATGGCTCCATAGCCATATGTTTCCATAGTAATACAGGGCACATTGTTCCATAGTAATACAGGAAAATTCAAATCGCTATAACTTCGTTAAATACAATTCGATCTTTATGAAACTTTCAGAAAAGATCAATCTTATAAATAGTCATCTGTCTTTATTGACTTTAAGGGTACCGTTTAGATTTTATTCAAGAAAACATAAAATCGATAAATCATACTATTACTAACAAAGTTGGATGAATTTCGACTTCTCATATATTTGTTGTTGTTGTACTCATTAAGGCCTACATTCATGATTTTTTTCAGATTTTTCGGCTGGAAGGTGTCCAATCGCGAGGGGGGGTACTCGAAAAGTTCGTACATTTCCCCTTCCCCTGCCCCGCTCGGTACTCATAAGGGAATTTTAAGACTTGTTTTGAAAAGATCCCATTGAGACCTTTCCAATGACACTCTACTCGACTTCCAATGGTGACAATTTTTTTTTGCGGGGTCAACTCCCTATATGGGGAGACCCCCCTTAAACCCCTTTGAAAATTTTTTTCACCCTTGAACTTTCAAGAAGTCACCACTTCTGACCTTTCCACAAAGTTTCATGGCTGTAGCCTCTATAGTTTCGGAGAAAAAGTGCTGTGACATACAGACGGACGGACGGACAGACGGACACAGGTCGTGATTGCAATAGGGTTTTGTATTTTAGTACAAAAAATACCGCCGTTGCGCTTTGGAAACCTACAAATCCAAGGAGGCTGCTTTAGGGGACTACAAGTCACAATTATGTATTTAAATAGCTTGAGACGCTGTTGAGAGGTGATGGAATTACCACAAAAATGCATGATTTAACTATTCTATCCCTATCGGAAAGTAGAATACAAGTAAAAGAATCCAGGTTTCATAGAAGCATTGAATTTACTCTCTTTTACGTCCCATCTAACGAACATTTAAATTGTCTGACGGTAAAGGATAGAATCCGTAGCGAAAAGTTCAAATTCGCAACCTTAGCAGCAGGTTTTCTTCGTCAGAAATCTATCTGCATACGTATCCCAATTATTAAGGCTATATTTTAAAGTCAATAAACTATAACATAGTAAGATGTGGTGCCAATTTAATAATGAGCCTCGCAGATATTAACACTAATATATTTATTTATTTATTTATTCATTGCTATTTTTACAGATATAATCCAATTACAAAAATATTAATAATAGTAAAAGATAGAGAGACATAGAAAACATATAAGAAAAAATTCAAAGCTCAGCGAGTGCAGAAGTTACTCTATTTTTATGAGAGTGAAAATAAGTTACGCTCCTGGCAAACGAAACCTCAAAGATTTTGGAACTTCTGGTTGGACGGACAGCATTTCTGACCGGGAGCTCAGCTACCAACTTCGTGTTAAGGTAACCAAGGGAGAGACGATAAAGGAAACACTCATCCAGATAAATATGACGGTGTTCTAAAGAAGGAATACCAAGGATAGACAAACGAACATGATAATAACAATAAGGAATATGAAATTTTAACAGTAAGATTCTCGTAAACTTACGCTGAACAGATTCGATCGAGGATTTAAGGTAAACGAAATGAGGAGACTAGACTGGGGAGCAGTATTCAAGGATAGAACGAACTAAACACACAAATAACTTAATACAAGAAAAGGGATCCGAAAATATGCTGGAGTGACGTAAAATAAATCCAGATACACGTGATGCTCTGGAAACAATATCATAGACGTGAAGATCGAATTTTAGTTTGGAGTCAAAGGTGACTCCAAGATCTTTGATATGAGTCACGGTGCAAAGACGTTTATTTTTTATGAAGAAATGACCAATGAATGGATAAAGTTTGGAGAAAAAGGATACATGTATACATTTAGAAACGTTAAGAGAAAGCTGATTAGATTGACACCACAGGTCGAAGGAATTTAGATCAGCTTGCAGTATGTCAAGGTCATTTAGAGAGGATACGACCTTGAATAATTTCACATCGTCTGCATAAAGAAGACAGGAGGAGTTAATGACTGAAAGCAGATCATTGATAAAGATGACAAATAAAAGTGGACCGAGAATGGACCCTTGGGGAACGCCGCTAGACGGGACAAAAGGAGAAGAGGTAAAACCATTGAAAGTAACATGACATATTCGATTCGAAAGGTAGAAGGAGAGCCACTTGAACAAATTGGCAACGACACCAAGTGCATGAATTTTTTGCAGCAAGATATGGTGATTGACCGAATCAAAGGCCTTAGAAAAATCAAGATACAGGGTTTCTACCTGAAATCGATTCTCAAAGGCTCCAGCAACAACCGTAGTAAATTCCATAAGGTTGGTCATAGTAGAACGACCTTTGATGAAACCATGCTGTTCAGGAATCAGCTTATCCTCCACAGCCGCAAGCAGTTTCGAGTAAACAATACGTTCCAGTAATTTGAAAAAACAACACAATAAAGAGATGGGGCGATAATTTGAAACCAGAGAGGCGTCACCTTTCTTAAAAATAGGGAGGAGGAAAGCTCTTTTCCAGTCAGAAGGGAATAGGCCAGTAGATAAGCTTGTATTGAAAAGTAAAGCTAAAGGAACAGATATAGTGGATGATAAAGATTCAATGAAGAAATTAGGAATGCCATCAGAACCAGCACCAACAGAAACATCAAGAGTATTGATAAGATTTTCAATTTCTACAGAAGCACAAGTGATAGAGGAAATAGTGGATTGATGATAAGCAGGGATGGGTGAACTTTGCGCAGGCGTGGTAGAGAGATTGAAGGGTGAAGAAAAATAATTACAGAAAAGTTAGCACATTTCCTGAGGAGATGACGCGAGCTGCCCATTTAAGGTTAATGAGGAAGGATTTTTAGTCGACGATTTAAGAGAACGGATGTACTTCCAAAATGGCTTGGATTGGTTAGAATTAAGCGAAGACTCGATACTCCTGAAGTAAGAAGCTTTTGCCAAGTTCACTTCCCTTTTTGCAGCTGATCTAAACTGAGTATAGTTAACACGATCCTCAGAAGACCTGGTACGTAGAAAGATACGGCGAGCCCCCAGGGTGTACCATGGGAGTCACGAGCACAGGTAAAGGGAGTTGCTGCTGATATGACAGAGTTGAGGAAGTCATAAAATTTCTCACAGGCGTCATTTGAATCAAGACCATGAAAGAAGGTATTCCAATTAACAGCGGATAAAGAATAAGAAATTAGGGAGTAATTTGCCTTGTAGAAGTTAAAGTGCATTTTTTTCGATATACGCTTTGGATTGATTCGATCAAGTGACACTTCTTACCGAAGCGGAGGGTGATGAGGATACGGAACAAGAACAGGAGAATGCTTCAGAGAGGAAGAATCTAGGTTGCTAAGGACTAAATCCAGGAAGCGATCATTAATATTGGATAAATTATTAAATTGAGAGAAAGAACATAAAGACATAAAGGAAGAAATTAAGAGCGAGATTTGTGAGGGACCTGAAACATGATTTCCAACCAAGGACAGAGAGGAAAGATTAAAGTCACCACACAGTATAATAGGGTAGCTAGAAAAACGAGTCAAATAATATGAGGGAAATTCAGAAAAGAAAGTGTCGTAGACAGAATATGGAGAACTACAAGGAATATGTACACAAGCCACGAGGAGAGGACGAGCAGGTGAAAAAGATATCTTAGTGACAACGCATTCAACAGGAGGAGAAAAGTGAAGATCAGAGAGAGGAATGCCAGATAGGGAATTATGGTTAGCAATAAGAACACCGCTACCATCCCTCATATTTGATAATTGTCGATCGCGATCTTGCCTTATTAAAAAAGGTTGGAAAAAACCTCGGCGTCATGAAAACTGTCAGTTAGCCACGTTTCTGTGAGGCAGATTATTTTATCACAGGAGAGAAAGCATGATAAAGAGAGATCCTTCAGCTTAGATCTTAGACTACGTACATTTTGATAGTAAATGAAAAATGAAAGTTAGGCTGATTAAAGGAAGAATGACTAGAAGCTAATGTTGTTGAAGTTTTGGTTTGAATGTTCGTAAATTTCTTTTGGAGTTCGAAGCAAAAGGCTTAACTAAGACGCCTGGGTGCCAGAAATTGCTGTTTTGTACTGCATCACAGTTTGTTGGCAAAGTTAATTTGAACGATGCAACCACACGATTGGTCAAGTTTGGTTGCGTTAGTTTTTTGCAGGAAAATGTATTTGGTCGGATATCCAGCTCACTCAAAACGAAGTCCTTTAATTCCTCCTCTGAAATATCATACGCCAGTCACGACACAAATATTTGGAGCGTAGGAGAAGCAACGCGAATAGGCTTGCGAGATGGCAGAAGCGTAGGACGACACACAGGCTCTTGGTTACGGTAGGAATGCTCCGTGCTAGAAGGGAAAGCAGAGAGATGCGAACCTTGAGTCTGTTGTTCCTTATCCAGTTCCAGTTGCTGGTCCAGTTCCAGTTGACCATCAACAGGTCGAAGAGTTGATATTGCTGCTTCACTTGATGTAGCAGCCAAAAATGGCAAGGAGGCCGGTCTAGGTGGTAAATTTTTAGGAAAAGCCCCCTTGCTGGGTTCAACATTTTCTTTGTTATTTGCTGGCATCGAATCAGTCAATAAGAGAGGTGAAGATGCTTGGTAAGATGTAGTAATTGAAGAGGTCAGGAGTGTGAAGAGCGATTTATAAATGATCATCTTGATTTCCTCTATTCTGAATGCAAAGAAATAGTATCACAAGGGAAACAAAAAGATCTACGCAATATGTATGTCATCCTGAAACCCATACCAGATCGATTGAAGGATATGCTCAAACAAACGTTCCTCGATCATATCAAAAATGAGGGCATTGAAACAATATCTACGCTGAAAGGTGAAAATATTCACATTCAATTTGTCGAGGATATGTTGAAGGTGCATCAAAAATATCAAAAGTTGATAGCTGATGTTTTTGAGAATGGCTCGCTATTTTTAAGTGCATTGGACACAGCATGCGCGAGTGTAGTAAATAAACGAATGCAACATTTTCCTTCTGCACTTCAGAGCAGTAAATCAAGTCAAGTCTAGATTTCAAAGAGCCGTTACTAGAACTTGAAGAGAAATTTTCTGAATTGAATCTCAACTCAAAGTCTACGAAACAGACGGAAAAAGGAGAGGAAGATGATACTGAAGCTGTGCATGAGGGACAGAAAAAATGACATTGTATTGGAATTGGATTATCCCGTTGATGCGGTGAAATACGGGGAGTCTGTTTCCAATCGCCACATGTAGCGGACGTCTCAAAGATCTCCACCGGATATATCTGTTTGAGAGTAAAAGTGCACAATTGGTTCACATAAATAGAAATAATGAAAAAATATCTAACGAAATAACGGACTGTACGCCGTCATGAAACAGCTGAACTCGGTTTGTCCTGTGCCGCGAGAGATGCGAATTGGGAAGTGAAGATACTAAACAACGACGGTTGTAATTATTCGGTGAAACAACTTAAAACGACGAATATTGGTTTGCATACGAGTATGTAATTTTTTCTCGCGAGTTGTGGATGCGGCGGGCATGGTTCTGTATTTAAACTCTAAATTTACGTGAATTCAAAGCATAATAACTGCTTATAGCGCATCCGTCTAGCATCTCGCGTCTTGCTGAGCACTCTGGGATAGAATCGCGGAAGAGTGCAAAGCAAAAAGCTGTATGGGGTAGTGTTATAGGAGAAGTCGAGTTGAAAGCAAAAGATAGAGTAATGGTGAAAAGATCGTGAAGATCACAGTGCACATAAACGAATTGAATAGCAATCGTAGGGATTTGCTATAACACGAGTGAAAACTAAATGAATTTCGGGGAGTCGAGTGAAGATAGTGGAACAAGTGAATCTAAGTAGTGAGTGAATGATTTGCGAAATTACTTAGCCACGACCAATGGTAGTAATTACACATATGATTTGTTCTGCTGACCTGGAATGTCATTGTTTTATTATAACCCAATTAATACAGACTTTCTTCATTGAATGAAAATTGGAACCTTCTATACACGCATAACAATGAGCGATAAACCAGAAACTCCCCGAGGATATTCTGTTGAATTATAACGAGGGAAGAATTTATTGATTTGTTATCATTAATTTCGATGCCGGCCATGCGAGTGAATTGTGATAGGGTTTCGCCGTGACTATCGAATTAACAAAATACAAATGCGAATGTGAAAAGGAGAGTAATTTGGTTTCTTGAAATTGCATTGAATACAACTCCGCGCTTTTACAATAACTCTTGAAGATAGTAAAGTGAAATTAGGCATTGACAGTGGCTAGCGAGATCGTGGTGGCCGTGCTGCAAGAGCGAGAAGTCTTTGCGTTCATCTTCGATTTTTTTTTATCCTATGAGTCATTGTTGATTATCTGCCGCTTTGTGGACAAAAAAATCCGATTTGGAGTGGACCAAGCGCAGCGACGAATGAAAAATTGTTCTGAGCCAACTGTATGACTACTGTCGTTGAAACATCCGGAAGTAAATGGAAGAATTGATATCCAAAGAAAAACGTTTAATCTGTATGAATGTCATTACCACGTGCGCGTTTTAGCATTTACCAACAAAAAAAAGGAAAGAAGAAGAAAAGTTGACAACGAAATATTCCAGAAATATCGCGAGTGCTTTTAACCCAGTTGCTATTCAGTTTACTACATTTCAGGGCATCTGCATCGTCGTCGAGCGCTCGGAGGACCATGCGGGTGAGTACCCTTTTGTTGCTTTAATTTTGTTATATATATACTTCTTTACATTTGTTTTATATCTACGTTGTTTACATCTTTTTTATACCTTTTTATATTTGAGCGTAAATTTTTTTTCTCAATTAATTAATTTATATGTTCTCATCGATTTAATTCCTTATAGTTTTTTCTTATGTAATTACAATTTATAGGTGGGTGGGGGAAAATTTTAGATCGCATTAAAATTTTTTCTTTTTCTTTTTTTGTACGTACTTCAATTGGTTAGGTTTGCATTGAATTGTTGTTTCTCGGATTTAAGATGTTGTTAAATAAGAAGATGAGTTAAATTGAACCATAGGTCTTTCCCTTCCGATTTCTCTAACCGAGTATAGGACGCGGTACGGTGGCAGGCTTCCACCCCAAAACATGAGCCAGCCGCCGGGTACAAACTAATTCTTTTTTTTTTGTTTCAGGTGACGTTATGGGTTGAGTGGCCCAAACAGAGTGCCTTTTTATGGCATAGATTTATGCAATCCAATTGTATAATTCTATGACATAAATTGGTCACCGGGGTACTCCCCTTCTGATGGGAAGGTTCATACAATTCAAGTTGTATGAGTTTTCCACTCAGAAGAGGAATACCTGGCCACTTCAACAAGCTATCAATGGATTTATTCCGGTTGGGTGGGTATGAAGGGGCTCCACCACCACCCGGTTGCCCCTCTTTCATTTGTGAGCCATGAATTTCGTTGGGTAACGACGAGGTCACCCCAAGTTCGCCTTTCTTCTCAGGTTTCACTTGTTCTAGTAACAAGTACATCTCCTTCGGTGAGGTTATCTACAATTTTGCGACTTCGGTCGCCTTTTTGATCTGAAAGCAATTCGTGAATGCGAAATTTTTTGTAGTGGGTCCTCGTGCCGGGGAAACGAACCCGCCCCACGACACCGCAATGCTAGCCTGCCAGCGCATTCATGCGTCTCCGGACGAGGGCATTCTCGGCAGATACCTCCATCTTCTTCTGCCGGGGCAGCAGACCATCGCTGCAGTTCTTTACGGACTTATGAAAACTCCCTATTCACTACAAAGAAGCGTGAAGTGATTCAGTTGGTTTCATAGCAATTGGATCCGTAATAAGGCGCGCATTAATTTCATGAAGTAGTTTGGTGTTATCATTTAACAGTTGAATAGTGTCTGCAAGTGACTCGTCACTACATTCATCGCATCTGAATGTGATATTACGCGAGAACTTAGCACGTATATCAGCAAATACCGCAGGTATCGACAGGCATTTTAGATGAAATGATCTACGGCAAAAACCATCACACTCCATGAGCTTGTTACGCGATGACTCAGGCTCTTCACAAATATTGCAATTAATGGCACAAATGGGTGAATCACCTGACATACTTGAATGATAAGCTGATCAGATCAGTAACTTTAATCACTAGACAAATTATGTTAAGATTAGGTGTAAAAAGTAAATAGTAAATTTGCACTATTTTGATACACTAAAT
Organism: Odontomyia ornata; assembly: GCA_963969285.1. Lineage (NCBI taxonomy): Eukaryota > Metazoa > Arthropoda > Insecta > Diptera > Stratiomyidae > Odontomyia > Odontomyia ornata. Next base: position 295,719,716 of record OZ017741.1, read on the forward strand.
ATTTTAGTTCTGGAACCAAACAAGTTTTATTACGCGAACCGTCAGTACGGCTATAGACCAAGAGATGGCGCAAATCAAATGTCACAGAACAATGTAGATTAAAAAATGAGAAAGGCGACCGCTAATTAAATAAATTAAGAAAAAAATAAAGACTTTCTCGAATTAATTAGAAAATGCACTAACAAAGCACTAGTGGAGTTAAAGATCAATAATATATGCTAAAACAAGTAACAATCCATTACTGTTTCACAAAGCTTTTGGATTTAATATTTTGGGTCACGTTCCATGTGATAGACGTAATCCAAATTCCATCTATTTGTGGTGTTTTGCACAACTAATCATGAAACAGGCTTCAACAACTTTTAAAATTTATTTGGTACATACGTTAATTACAAGAATATGGAATTGATTGCAATATGTATGGGCGTTCGTATTTTTCCGGGCTTGAGTAACAAGTGACGCAACATATGTATGTATACTTGCTCGAATATGGAGCCAAATATCGTGATAGTACCAAACAAAAAGCAGATCTGGTCAGCAGAGAAAACTTACCACTAAAGTTCTCTTGCATCGTGAGGAATGAACCAACGTCGAGGAATTCCAGCACGCTACAGTCACTCCTTCCCAAATGACTTTCGCGTGCACCGAAAGGAGTGAAATGTGACCCTCCTCTTGATGTTAATAGACGGCTGGTGCCCCTATTGTTATATGCCATGGGCTAGTTGAACCACTTGCATGGCAATAGAGCCTGCAGTGTAGGTAGCTGTGGTGGCGGTGAGGGTAGCTGGGATGAGGGTAGCTGATGTGGCATGGTATAGGCATCGGACTGTTCTGTACAGGCTGGTTTGAGGTAGTAGGTGCGGGTGAGTGCCATTTTCATACTGAGTGTGATCGCGAGCAACTGGACTATTCACTAAACACCTCCCTTGTCAACCTGAGAGCCTAGCCTGGAACCTTTTGACACATTACTTCTGGTAAGGTCTCGTTTTGCTACATCACAAGAGGGGCTTCAAACTAGGGGAGCCCTTCTCCAGTAAGAAGGAATTGCCAGAATCCCCAAGATCCAATGTCTCTGGCTACTGTGAGTCCCTTTGATCTTTTAGGACTGCCCGAACATAACGTGCCACATAGTTCCATTTACCAGCCAATCCAAGCGTCACCATGATAATACTGTCCATAGTGAGCTCCCTCGTCTCCCCTCGTAGAGGTTCTGTTGTAGCTTGTCCCGTTTTTGCACACTAAAAATGTATGGCAGGCATTGTCTTCCTCCGTTAGGCAAAATATGCAGTCAGGGGTACCGTTGGTTACCAATCTAGTACAGGTACGATTGAAAACACTCATGTCCACTCAAAAACTGGGTCAGATAGAATTCAATCTTTCCATGCGCTCAATTTAGCCTCAACTTCAAATCCAGGAAGAGCCATGTAGTCCACTTTCCTTCCATGCAATCCATTCAAAACTGCTGCCGATCGTTGAGTAGGCGCAGTCATTCCTTGCAAGCAATTGTCTTCCTCCTTTTCTTGTTTTGATGCAGGTAAATAGCGCTCTCCGGCAATGAGGGCAATACGTATCACGTCTGCAATAACTCTTAACTCTCTGAATCAAAGACTGTGAAATATTAACATTCAATCCTTAGTGCGCCTTTCTATGTACATGTGGCAAGTGTTTTCGGCATACATCACTGAGTACATCACTCCATATTTCTACTCCACGTAGTAGTACTAATCCCACAGCATTCATCACGAAGCGTTTACATGATGGGTTGGGTCCCACTATGTTAGCCATAAGTTGACACAGAGCCAATAAGCTCAAAGCAGCTTTCTCAGCCATTATCCTGATTCACTCAGAGAAAGTCATCTTCGAGTCGATTATTAGCCCCAGACACTTCACTGGTGGCTTCGATTCAATTGGTATACCTCCAATACTGATCATCCATTCTTTTTTCTTGTCAAGATGATCACTTCGGGTTTCTCCAGTGCTAGAATGGACGCACGAGCAGTCAACCAGTCTCTCATTTGGTGCATAATATACCTAGGCTAGGTTACGCTTATTCAACGGTGCGGTCAGTAACTGGTATCTCCAGTTTCAGTAGTCCGTTGTAAGACACATTTTGCTGGTGTGGACCAAGGCTAGATCCCTGGATAACACCCGATAGAATTTCCATCCTTCATTGGCCCTGTGTTGTGCCGTTAAGCAAGCTTCGGTCCTTCAGGCAGTCCTTTGGAAGCCACGTCAGATATTCTGGAACTTGAAAACGGGCCTCCAGCATATCCAGAATATCCATCCATCTAGCGGAGTTTGAAGGCATTCATAACGTCGAACAGAACAATCCGTCACTTGGTGCGGCAATACGCTTCCGTGAATTGGACTGCACTGTCGAACTCTAGACTTGCACCAATGGTGTTGCATCCTAATCAAAACCCGTACTGCCAAAGAGATAGATCTCCAGCAGCAAGAATCGTATCAGTGAGCCTTTTCTTCTTCAAGCGATTTCCTAGCTATATCTAGCAATGCGTAACGGATGATATGTAGACAGCGATTGAGAATTTTGCGTCTCCTTGCTAATCAGCATGAGTTTCGCTACCTTCTATCGTACTGGGAAAAGTCCATTCAGTAGACATATGTTGTATTTATAAAGCAACAACTTAGGACAGTGGTAACAGACCAGTTGGAATACCTCAGCTGGAACACCATCTAGACCTGAAGCTTTCCTTACTTTCAATGAAAATACTGCCTCTTCTAGTTCCACCAGTGTAAAGAGTGAGCAGTCGATCGCTGTTTCACCGCAGACAGCATCAAGATAGACGGGATGGACAGGCAAAAGTAACTTTACTACCTTGGTCATTTTTTCGCTGCATATATGCAACGTATCCGTAGGGTACCAAGCTTCCAGATAAGTAACTTGTAGCGAAATACCACGGATCTTTGTTCACACTGCCTACTAGATCTTATCAGCAGCAAGCCTTGTTGTTGTTGAGCAATTCACGAAGGCATCTCCTGGTCAACTTACATGCTGCTACCCGGTTGCATGCCTCATCGCGGCTCTGTACCCATTGAGCCCCATGCCAAAGCTTGGGACAATCCGTTAGCTTTTCAGCAATTTTAGTTGAACATTAATACACAGCAGCTTGCCGGCGGGGTTTTTAATGAGGCACAGAAGCGCTGCAGGCAGTCATGGTGATGCTCATTATTGAGTTCATTACATCTTGAGCTGCCTGTTCTTCTGTCTCTAGCGAATCCATCCTTCCAATGTTCCACCTAATGCGAGGAGTGCAGGTGGGTTCGTAATACCTTTTGCCAGAACGGATTGTCTAAAGAACGATGAATTGAATGAGCAAACTCACTTTTGGTATTTAAAAAAAGACTAAGAGAGCATTTAAAGAGCACTGATTGAAGCGTGGATCTGTAGCTCTGCTTTTATGAGCTCAGTGTCTTATGGCATTTTTGACCCTATCGACAAGAAATTGAAGAGACAGTTGCTCGGTGTTTTTTTATTGAATGCGGTGTATTATATTGAATTTTTTTTTTATCTCTGAGAGCTGATCATGACTTTGGACTAGATGTTTATGAAAAGGATTAGTTCACATTATTTTGTGTGCCCTTTTATTTATTTATGTTTTTAATAAGTCAAACAAGGCAATCACAAAAAAAGTACTTATATCTAAATTAATCAAAAAAAAGTAAATATATATTTAACAATAACTTATTTTAATGGGTCAGTAATCTTTTTTAGGATTTTGTTAAATAATTTTACAAAACCCTTCTAAAATCGCGTCCTGTCTGTCCGTCTGTCCGTCTGTCTGTCCGTCCGTCCGTCCGTCCGTGTGTCACAGCAGTTTTTCTCGGAAACTACTTAAGCTAGAAGCATCAAATTTTGTATGTAGGTGTAAAGTGGTGATTTCTTCAAAGTTCAACTACTAAAAAATTTTATAAGGTACTTAAGGGGGGTCTCCCCATGTCGGGGAGTGACCCTCCGAAAAAAAAATTCATTGAAGGTAGCCGATATGGGTATCAAATGAAAGGTCTTGATGAGAAATTTTCAAAACAGTTCTTAGTTTGGCAAAGTTTGCTTCGAGGGGCGCACAGGGAGGGGAAATACACGAAAAATTTGTGTCCCCCCCCCCCCTCGCGATTGGACACCTTCCATCCGAAAAATCTGAAAAAAATCAGGGATGTAGGCCTAGGTGAGTACAATAACAACAAATACGTGAGAAGTCGCAATTCACTCAACTTTGTTAGTAATAGTATGATTCATCGATTTTATGTTTTCTTGAATAATATCTTAACGGTACCCTTAAATTCAATGAAATTCAGTACACAGATGTCTATTTATAAGATTGATCCATCCTGCAAGTTTCATACAGATTGAAAGATTTAGCGAAGTTATAGCGGTTTGAATTTTCCTGTATTACTATGGAACAATATGCGCTGCATATATTACTATGGCAACATATGGCTATGGAACAATATGCGCTTTTTACCGACTTAGACACTACAGTTTTGCTAGGATTTGCATGAAAATTTCAGGAATGATAGGTGTCATGAATAACTTTGAGAATCGGTTCAGCTAGTGGTATCAGTAATCGTAAAACAAAATAGTGGCTGTTTTAAATGCGAAGATTGAATAATTTTGAGTTATTTTTTCCCAACTTCAACGTTTAAGGTGCATGCTTTGAACACTTGATTCAATTTAATGAATGACTGAAGCTGAGTACCTACAATTAATACTCATAAGTGAAACAAGTCAAGGAGGCGGGAGGGAGCTTCTAACAAAAGGGCTTTGTTACAACTCTAGGAAATTGGCTATTAATCGATGATAACAGTACAGGAGAGTGGCCCCTGAAAAAAAAATTCATCAAACGTAGCCGATATGAGTATGAAATGAAAGTTATCATGGGAGCTTTTCAAAACAGTTCTAAAACTGTCAGTTTTTGCTTCAGTGGGGGCACAGGGGGGAAATACATGAAAACTGTGTTTCCACCGTCGCGAATGGACATCTGAAATAATTATCAAGGGAGATATTTATGAGTATAACAATAACAAAAACCTCAGAAGTCTAAATTCTTTCAACTTTGTTAATAATAGTATGATCTTCGAATTTCATAGTTTCTCCAATAAAATCGTCATTGACATGCTTCTTGACTTTATTCAATCTGGTGACTGCATTTTGAAAATTGAATACAAAACCCTTCTGACATGAGCGTAGGTCTGTTTACCCAACTTGTTTTGAAGTTATATATTGAGATAGAAGAAGATTAATGTTCACTCATAGAATTGAAGATCTTGCGGGACCGGATCGTTGTTTGCGTAGGTGGTTTTATGTTGGTCTTCATGAAGCAGACGAGTGTTCCTAGTATGTTTAATCGTTTCCTCGAACGTGATTTTGCTTGATAGTGATGTAACATTTACCATCTTATTGATTACATTCAAAACAAAGCAAGAACTTAAGATAGTTCTTCAAGGTGAGAGCGAGGAATGATTTAAAATATTTAATCTTTGCTGATAAGGTGGCAAGTAAGCGAAGTCTCTTGGGTCATAAACATCACGCAAAGCAAAAAGAATGAACTGTTTCTGCACAGATTCAATGCGGATGCTGTGATTCCCAAAGCATCGATTCCAAATAATACAACAAATGAGGTGTATAGAGTTTAAGTGACCCATAGGGTTTTGAATTCTTTGCCGCGACGTTTTATGAAACCGACCTGCTTACATGCCCGAGCAAGAATTGTATTGCATTGAGAATGGAAATTCAACTTTCTGTCCTACAGAACGACCAGGTCTGAGATCTGGTCAACTTTTTGAAGTGGGGAATCATTTAGGTTATAAGTGTGGTCAAATATTGAATTTTTTCTCGAGAAGCTTATAACATAACACTTTCCAACATTTAGATAAAGCCTGTTATCGTTACACCATTTCAATAATGAATTTATTTCGGCTTGCAAAAAAATAGCCTCGGAATCGAAATTAACGATGAGGTATATTTTGAGGTCGTCAGCATACAGAAGATGAGGTACGTCACTTAAAATTTCAGACAAGTCGGAAATAAAGATGTTGAATAAAAGGGGACCCAGGTGGCTACCTGGTGGCAATAATTTCTCTTGAAAAAGTGTTCTGGAATTTTACAAACTGTGTTCGATTATTTAGCTATGATGCAATCAAACTCAGTGAGGACCCAGAGATGACAAACTTCAGAAGTTTGGAGATAAAAATTCCATGATCGACTCGATCAAAAGCTTTGGCGAAGTCCGTGCAAACAGCGTCAATCTGGTTACCTTGTTCCATTTCGCAGAGAATAGTTGAGGTAAGAAGCATTAGGTTAGTGGTAGTTGATCGACATTTGCGAAAACCATGCTGCTGTTCGTTTAAACGTGGTTCAACTAACGTGGTAAGCTTATCACAAACAATTTTTTCAAACAACTTTGGAATAGCTGATATTTTCGCAATACCTCTCTAGTTTGTTATAGACGCTCTTCGCCACTTTTGGAAATCGGAGTCAAATGAGAAGACTTCCAGATAGTTGGCAAAGCCCCTCGTGATAAATATGTGTTGAATAAAATAAACAGAGGGGAAGAGATTTGATGCATATATTCAAAAAAAAATCTCGGTGGAAGAGAGTCAGGTCCCTTGTTAATATCAAGTTATTTAATAGCGTTTACGATATCTTCACTTGACAAACTCATTTCATCAATGAATGGTGCTGTTGTAGAATGGCAAAATGGTATGCTAGAAGAATTGGTGGCCGGGCGGAAAACCTCTTGGAAATGCTCGGCAAAAACGCTGCATATAGTTTGACGGCAAATTGAATTACTATCACCGCAATTCATTGATGTTGGAAACCTTTTGGCTTTTTGCTCCATTTTTACGAAATTGAAAAATTCTTTGGGATTACGAATAGTATTTTCCCCGGTTGAATTGATGTATTGATCATATACTTCGCGAGATCTTATAGTGAATTCCATAGCCAGCTCATCATATTTAATCTTAAGGCTTGTGTCAAAGTTGTTATCTCTCATTAATTTATAGAGCTTGTTCCTTTAATTCCACAGATGTCGAAGGCCACGATCAAGCCAGGGCTCGGAAACATTGGGTTTTTTCTTTATTTTAGGGGCAAAAGTCCCAATGCATTCGAAGAGTGTTTTATAGAATGAAGAGACTACTTCCTATAAATCTAAACTTGAAAGATAGTTCCGATCAATATTGGCAAGATAAAATTTAATGCTTTTATAATCAGCATTTAAGAAATCAAATACAATACAGTCATTGTACGTTCGGGAAAAAGTTACATCAGATATGGGAAGTTTAACCCAAGAAGCGAAATGGCTTCGTGTGTTAGAGAAAAGGTTCTCTTTGTCATTGGTTGGACTTTCCACAACATCGTCATAAGCATTGGTACAAATAAAATCCAACCAGTTTCCGTTTTGGTTGGGAGTCAGTGATACTTGTTGTAAGTCATTACCATAAAAGACATTGATTAGATTAAGATAGATGGTATTTTAGAGGTTTACTGGTAGAAGATTGTTATCAGTTTCATCAGGAGTAAAAGATGAATTAGGGCGGTTAAAGTCTCCTAAAATTATAATTTGATCATGTTCCCCTAGAGATGCAGCAATAGAATTTATACTTTCAGATATTTTCTCGTAGGAGGTTTTGTCATATTTTGGTGGAATGTAAAATACCCCTATGTATAAAAACCACTTGCCAAAGTGTATTCGAACCACATTATGTTCAAAAGTTTTATAGGAGGTAGTATCAAAGTTTTCAGAGGCCATGGAACTTTTGATCGCAATCAACACTCTGCCACCTTTGGTTAGGCGTGTGGATGAGTAGTCACGATCAGCTCTATAAATGGTCCAGCTACTGTGTAGAATTTCTTTGTTTATGTAACCATCATGTAGCCAGGTCTTGGTGAACGTTAATATATTAAAATGGCAGGACTTAGCATCAAGGTATAATTTATTTATTTTCCCTCTCATACCGCTACAGAGTTTAAGACAATTCAATAGTAAATTATTATTAGGAATGATATTTTTTAAACTCTTCTCTTGCTTTTTGGAGCATAGAGACATGCTTAGATCTCACATGCAAAGCGTATATTTCCAGATCATTTTCTACCTGGTCAGCAGAAAGTCCGAGCTGCTCATGATATTTTACAAATAGATGGCGTAATGGCTCAATCTCAATAGGCAGGCCTTCTTGCTGAATTAGTACTTTGAGATTTATTTTGGTTTTACCATCGAAACAGGTTGATTCAGGCGCTTTGTGCATGTAAGCAAGATAAAGTCGAACGCAATCAAACAATTTGTGGTCCCTAAGTCTAGAAAGTAGATATCTACTTTCAAGATTATCCTTCATATCTGCAGCCAACTTCATAGGAGGTGGGTTTAGTGGGTCTAGGTGACTGACATTGATAGTAGAGATGGGAGTGTCTGAAACTGATGGAACAAGGATTATACCCTCAGAAGACGGAGCCAACGTATCACCACGGACAAAATTTGAGTAAGGTGCTAGTGTAGTTGATTGTACAGAAGTTTTTTGGGAGAGGCTATTAACAGGTGCAATTATCGGTTCAATCAGAGGAGAATAAGGCTGAATCATATAAGAAGAGTAAGTCCTTGTTGACGAGCCAACTATATTGCATGTTGAAGATCTTCTACTACGAATTGAATTTTGAATACATTTTTTATCGGTTTTCAAAAATTTCTGAAAATCGTCTTTATTGTTATTTTGATCAATCGTCTCACTCTTAGCGAATTTAGATTTGGATTTCCATTTCCTAAAAGTCATTCCATTCCAGTTCTGGCACCCTCTCGTAGATCGATGAACATCCAGGCATATTGTGCAGGAATAGATACTTTGAAGAATTTGTACTTGCGTTGCACCAACTCTACAGAACAGTTTTCAAGTAAGAGCTCAAATTTGAGAAAATTCCTCATCCACACAACATCTGCCGACTTTGGAGCTCCTTTGATGAAAAATACTTGATATTCAGGATTTTTCCGGTGTGATTTAGACATTATTTTCAGATGTTGTGAATTTGCCATTTAAATTTTTTTCGATCCGCCTGTTCCACTCCTCTTCCGACCAGGGAGTGCCAAATCGGACAATGTTATTTGTACAACAAACAGGAGATTTGGCCGACTGCATATTTGTGACAGGGGTTATTTTCTTCATGGGAGATGTAGAAGTATCCTTTACTTCTTTGTGGCTAGAGTTGACCATTGCTGCTTGCTTAAATTCTGCGAGTATCAGCTCGTAATTTCATGATAGCATTGAATTTATTCTAGACTTAATTTTGTCAAGCAAATTTTTTTCCATACTATTAATGGCTCTTAGCAGTGTTATAAATTCCCTACGTGCGGTCCTGCCGGCCTCTTCCGGGGAGCCCCACGGTACTAGTTTCTCCTGCACTCACCAACGCGCCTGCAAAGGGACTAAATGGACCTCCTTGGAATGAATAAACAAGAGTTGGCATAGTTATCATTTTTTATTTTCGCTCTTTTTAATTAATTCTCAGCGTGTAACCGAAATATCGTTGGTCGTTTGAGGATGGGTACGTGCCGCAGTACGATGCCGGGTCACGATCTCCTATCGAATCCCTCGGCGCACTTCACGTGCTTGACGGCGAAAGAAGGCCCGCTCCGTGTGTGTGATGACCAAGCGGGCGGATTCTCTTAAAATTCGCTGAGTAGCCAAACACGTGCACTCTCGTTCCACGAACGTTTTTCCTCCCCGCTTCGTCTCCTTTGCTCGGCTGGTGAATATGCGAAATTTGAGAAATTGAGCGAAAGAATGTTTTTCACTTAAGCTTTTGACTTCGAAAGAAAGCTTTCAGCTTAAGCTTTTGGCTTTCCAACGATCTCTTGAGGTTTAATAGCGAAACTGGGGACATTGAGCGAAAGAGTGTTTTAGCCAGAACTTTCGGCTTTCCCACGATCTCTCGAGGTGAAATAGCAAAACTGGGGACATTGAGCGAAAGACTGTTTATGCCGAAACTTTCGGTTTTCGTTTCCGCTTACCTCTCTTTGAAGCACCCCGTTCGTTGACGATGTGAATATCATTGCGGGTTGAATTTTCTCGTTTACTTTACGGCTCACTTCTTTACTTGCGTTTGTGTTTCTTTGGCTAATTTTCATTGGCAAAGTGCGAGTACATAGGTGTTGTTTTCTCGCTACTACTGTAGTTATGAAGCGGAAATATATCCGAGCATGTTGTATGTGTTTGCACGCAACAGCAGTTGTCCCTCCAAAATTTTCGGCAATTCTGAATTTTGTTTGGAAATTTTGCTATCGATATCAGAAACCACTTTTTCCAAATCACGCAGGCGAGTACCGATAGTGCTATATGACAAGGGAGCCGATGCTTTAAACGGATAATCAATCGATCCATCCTTTACTGCTAAAGCATCTTTCAATTTTTCCAGCTTACTTTCGATTTGGGTCGTCTTGCAACAATTATTTTTAATTTAAACAAGCGCACTCTTTAGTTCTTCAAGCATTTTTTCGGTTTCGCTAGAACTGATACTGGAGTTGTTTATTGTTAAGGCCAATCCATCAAAGCAATTGGCCATTTCTGCGGTATTCGTCATAAAACCGTTGTATGAAACATTGCCTGGGTGCCGCAAAGCATGAAGTGACGTAATGTGAATACAGATCATACGAGCGTTGTGCGACAAAGAAAGAGTGATGAAGACATTGGTAGGGAATGGAGGCATTTAAAAAAAAACAAATTGCAGAAGTTGGGGGCACGGAGGCCAGAAGACAATATCATGAACCTCAAGCCGAATGTACTGATGATCACTGGCTGAGTAACCCTCTAATACTCTCCAATGTGTACCCTCCGTACCAAGAACTCCGATACAATGTTACGTCCACCACAGCCAATACGGCGGAAAGTCTGTGTTCTTTCGACCATACCTAGGATTCGTTTTCACCATGGATCTACTCATATTTGAGGCATGCTCTATTCGATTACTATAGCGTTGAAGTCTCCCCCTCTGCGTTCGAGACAGTGTCATTCAAAGCATTAAGGTTGACTTGGAAAAATGATATCGAATTGCACATGGCCAGGTACATGCTGACAAAGGTGGTCCTTGAACATCCATTCCAAACCCAAATGTTGGTAGTAACAATTTCATTAGGATACCACGATGCAGAACTTTTATGTGGTGCTGTTCAATCAGCAACAAAAAGACGACTTTCATGTCCCCCGCTAACTGCTCAAGCAAGTTTTGGGCATTTGAACTACAGTATACGTTTAGTTGTAGGATGCGTTTCATCGAAGTTCTAATTTTGCCTTGGCAAGGGCTCCCCGAAAAACTTGACATTTCCCTGATCTGAAGATGTGACCGAGATCCAGCTCGGATCAGCATCCTTGCAAAGAATAATCTGTGCCTCCTATGTTCCACTGCACCACATTTGTAACATAAGGAACTCCTATCAGGTCCTTTGCATTCTCATGTTGTGTGACCATCGCTAAATTATTTGAAACATTGAAGATTCATTGCTTTTCATCATATTCTGCAGGCAAACTACCTAATTCTTACTTTGTACTTATTCGGAAATTGCTCAGCGTCCTTTTCGATGGCCATGCGTTATCCCCTATGGTGTTTTGGTGTCAGCCTCACTTTGATCCTGCCTACGCTAGGGAAACTCCCTTTTAATGGCCTCTTCTACCTCGGCCAGGTCCGTGATGCAGTCAATGTCTCTTATTTTGACTGTTGCTATTAGCTAGAGCGAGACTATAGTTTCGTTCCTGCTAACGACTTTGTTTACTGGGTGGCAAATACTTCTTTTTTATTGGCCTCTGTTCCACTCACGTTTTTATTTTATTACAGTGTAAGTGTGAAAACCCTAATAGATCAGGGTAGATCTGTTTTAAGTTAGCTATTGAGAAGGAGCACACTGATTTTTGCAGAAAAAGTTGTGGAATAACTGATATAACATTTAATTATTTTTAAGACGTTCTTATATTCGAACGTCTGTATACTATATAGATCTACTCGGTACATATCCTCGTTCTTCTATGGGCCACATTGGAGCTATCTTTGTGTTAGACCCGCTCTCGAAATTCCCACTGGTGGAACCTATTCACAAATTCACGACCCCATCCATCGTGAAATTTTTAGAGAGTCGGGTATATCACGTGTTCAGGGTACCAGAAAGTGTGTACTCGGACAACGAAGTACAGTTCAGATCTCGGCAGTTTAAGGGTGTACTCAAACAGTACGGCGTCGAACATCAACTGACGCCCATATACTCTCCTCAGTCGAACGCATCAGAACGTTTAAATCGCACACTGTTAGCCACGATCTGTTCTTATGTCCATCCAACTCAGAAGGATTTGCACCGCTGGTTGTCCGCCATCACCTGCGCTCTGCATCGTCTCATCATTCTATCACCGGTGTCTCGCCTTACTTTACCGCCTTCGGACAGCACATGATTTGCCATGGTAAATCATACAAGCTACCTTGGCAATTGAAGTGTTTGGAAGATCCCGTCATTGCGCTGGAGCCCCACAAGCATTTAGGAGATATTTGCCAGCAAACCGGACGGAAGATAAAGGCCGCACGATGTACGAATGAGGCGCATTACAATTTTAGGTCTCGACATTCCGATTTTAAAGAAGAAAATGAGATTTCTCGTCGTAATTTCCGCCAATGTGACACCGCTGGGCATAACAATGCCAAGCTAGACCGGCGTGTCCTGAAAAGCCGGGTACAAAAAGTTGAAGGACTCAATCCTTACCTCCTCACCGACCTATCGGAGAAAGAAGTCGGAATATATTGCGCACTTCATTAAATTAAAATCGAATAATTGGTGCGGCCTCAGGAATTTTTTGAATTTATACTAAATAATAAATGTGATTCCTCTGTTATTATTGATTTAAAATAAATTTCTGGAAATGCATTGTAAAGTACTCTAAAAGATACTTCTTGCAAAAAAATTAATTTATGCGCATTAGTTCCTGAGATACAAAGTATCAAAGTTGACCAGCATTTGCGACGAAGTTATAGATAATTGTCTTTGTCTTTCCGAGCTCTTTCCTAGTAAAAATTGTTTCTTCTCTATACCTGTGCCAAGCGTTTTTGATACATATCCTTACTAAAAGCATCGTGCCATATTTCTGCCCCGTACCGTAGCACTGACACTACAGCACTCATCAAGAAGCGTAAGTCGACTCAGAGCTGATACTCCCAAAGCAGCCTTCTCCGCCATTACCCTGATTATTCAGAGAAACTCATCTTCGAGTCGACTAGTAGCCCCTGATACTTCACCGCTGGCTTTAATTTGATTAGTATGTCTCCAATACTGGCCGGGTTTACTTGAGATGGCAAGATGGACACTTACGTTTTGTTAAATGCTAAACTGAACCCACGAGCAGTCATCCAGTCCCTCCTATTAGCCTGCGTTGCGCTTGCTCAACGATACGTTCAGCGATCACAGATGCAACATGATCCGCATAGCCAATCAAGCACGACTCATCTGGCATCTCTAGTCTCAGTAGCCCGTTATAAGACATGTTCCACAGGTCTGGACTAAGGATAGATCCCTGGCAAACACCTGACTTAGCTTTCATTCTTCGTTGGCCCTGTATCATATCGTAAAGCAGGGGCCGATCCTTCAGGTAGTTCCTCAAAAGCCACATTAGATATTCTGAAACTTGAAAAGAGATTTCCAGCGTATCCAAAATATCCTCCCATCGGGTGGAGTTTGAGGGCGTTCTTAAATTTGACCAACATGACGATTCGTTGTTTAGTGCTGTTATGTGCCTCTGCCCTTTGGACCGCAGCCACCACCTCTGTAGTCTTATGAATGGGGGAGCGTCCTGCTATAAAGCCATACTGCCGAAGAGATAGGTCCCAGCAGCATGAATCGCGTCAGTGAATCTTCCCTCGATGAGTTTCTCTAGCAAATTCCCAGGCTATTTTAGCATGCATACAGGCAGTATGCAGACGGTGATCCGGGATTTCCCTTCCACTTGCTAATCAGTATGAGCATTGCCACCTTTCATCGTACCGGGAAAACTCTGTCCCGTAGATAAGCATTGAATGTGCTGAGGAGCAAGCCAGAATAATGATGATAGACAAGTTGCAACACTTCAGCTGGAACACCATGTGGACCTGGAGGCTTTCTTGCTTTCGGTGAAAGGAATTCCTCTTGCAGCTCTGGCTCATCTGCTGTTTCACCATGGACAGTGGAAACTTGGACAAGATAGGCGGAGAGGAGTGTCCGCACTATTTCCTCCATCTTTCCGCATCATGTATACAAGTTTTTCGTAGTGCACCAAGCTTCCGCATAACTAGCTTGTAACCAAGGCCCCATGGACCCTTGTTCACATTGTCCACTAGATCTTGCCAACAGTGAGCACTATTGGTGTTAATCAATTTGCAAAGGCATCTGCTGGCTGACTTATGTACTGCTAACGGGTTGCATGCCTCGGCAAGGTTCCGTGCTCGTTGAGCCCCACGCCAAAGTATGTGACACTCCCTTCCCTTTTTAAGAGACCTCAGTTGACCACCAGTAGAGTAGAGGTTTGATGTGCTGGGGATTTTCGATGAGGCATAGATGCGTTTCAAGCAGTCATGATGATGCTCATAGTTGAGTTTACGACATGTTGAGCTGTCAATTCTTCCGCCCCCTGCGAATCCTCCTGCAATGGAGCACCTGCCATAAGTACCTCGACGAACCTCTCGAAGTCCATCCTTCCGATGTTCAACCCAATTTTAGAAAGTCGAGAGCATGGATTAATCTCAAGCAGAGTTCACTAATGATCACTAGCTTTGTAACCCTCTAATACTCTCAAATTGTGTGTCTCCCGTACTAAGGAGTCCGAGGCGAATGTCTTGTCTGGTATGGATCCTTCTCAGCCAATACGGTGGAAAGTCAGCATATTTTCGTTGCTTAGAATGACAAGTGGCCTCCTGGTCGCCGTTCTAAGATTCATTTTCCCCGCGTACCTGCTAAAAGCATGCCGCATTTGATTGCTTTAACATTGAAGTCTCCCTCAACTATAACGTTGTCCTCTGCATTCAAGACAGCACCCTCTAAAATATTAAGCTTGGTTTGGAAAGAAAATACCGATTCATACACACTAAAGTAGGTGGCCCTTGAGTCCCGAACCCACATAAAGCCATCCCCCCATCCACAGCCCTCCGCCTGAAGATCACTGTTTTGAACCAAGATGAAAACAGTACCAGTTTCATCAAGATACTACGATGTAGAATTTTTATCCTGGTGTTGCTCACACAGAAGCAAAAAGTTTGGCTTTCATGTCCCTCGCAAAATGCTCAAGAAGATTTTGAGCAGTTGAACTGCAGTGTAGGTATAACTACAGGGTACGGGTCATCGCAGTTCTGATGTTGCCTTGGCTGAGGCTTTCTGAAAAAAGCCCGACATATCCCTGATTCCAGCACGTGTCTAAGATCCAGTCCTGGATCAGCATCCATACAAAGAATACCGTGTGTCTCCTTTGTGCATTCTTTTTTTCATGTCCCATTTCACCCCATTTGGAACACAAGGAACTCCTATCGGGTCCTTTGCATACTTGTGCAGTGTGACCATAACCAAGGCATTTGAAACATTGGAGAGGCACTGCTCTTCACCGTATCCTGCAGATAACCCTCCCTATTCTTACTTTGCCCTTATTCAGAAATTGCACGACGTCCTTTTTGGTCAAGTCAACTATGGCCATGCGTTATCCCCTATGGTTATCTGCTGCCAGCCTTGCTTTGATCCTGCCCACGCTAGAGAACTCCCTTTTGATGGCCTCTTCTATCTCAGTCAGGTCCGTGACGCAGTTAATGTCTCTTATTCCGATTATTACCATCGGTTTGAGCGAGACTATAGTTGCGCTTTTGCCGAAAACTTTCTGTACTGTATTGCAAAATGCTTCTTCATTGTCGGCCTCTGCTCCAAGTTTGACCAGGATATGGCCCGACCTTATTGGTGGTGCTGCTTTAATGGCAATGTTTGTGTCATTGGGCTTTGCATTTGCCCTGATGTCCCGTAGCACTTCTACGTAGTATCGGCTGTCTTTGGATCTTACGAGCAGTGTATGTTTTCTGGGGCATCATCAGGTCTTCTTTCCCCCCTCTTTCGTCTCAGGTCAGTCTTCTTGTTGAACGTCTATGCCAACTTTATTTTCTGGCACTTTTTGAAGGAGTTTCTTTGCAGCTCTCTACGCTTCTTTTGTCAGCACTGTCTGGAACCACTGATTTCGCATTCTACGCCCAGCAAGTGCCTCGTCCTTCCTTCTTTCATCTTGATCTCTTTCAATTGGGCTAGATGCCATCCTTTTATTGATGTTTGATGGTAGAGCTATCTGCGCGTGTTCTTTAGGCTTAGCCTACAGCGCTTCTTTAGCCTTCAGCCTTGTGGTCCTCTATGGCTTTTTACCAACTCCCCCGGTAATGCCCTATTTGGTTAATGAGCTCTCTTTGTTCAAGAAGCTCATTCTTTGCTCTTTTGCTGATTTTCGGTGAATCACTTTCAGATTATGTCCTTTTAAGATCATCTCCCGCTTTTCAGATTAGCCTTTCTTGTTCATGCCGCTGTGTAACAATTGTATTTTGCAACCCTTGGAAGAGGTTTTTGGCCTCCCTTTTCGAGTGCTGTACTTTGCCACACTTTTGACGATGGCAGTGAAAATTACACAACGGTGTGCTATTTGTCTGGTCATTGATTTCTTTTCCTGCCGTGATTTCTTTGTGGGCTTCACTTCACTTCATTCGAACGAAATCGGAACTGACCTCTCATCGGTTCTAGACGTGAAGTCTGAGTCGTGCCAGCGAACGGCACCAACCGGTCAACTAGTCCGTGCACCCGTAATCGATTACGCGGTGGCTGCTTGTCGGCCAGCTAGTTCGGAGAGGATCTCTGTCACAGGTCTTTCAAATGGACTACGCTCAATTTTTTTGTTTTAGACACCATCAAGTGCCCGTTTCAAACGCGTCTAAAAATACAGCATACGGAAAAGGAACCTATTCTTACCGTGTTCCGTATTCAACTTCCATTCAATTAAGTCAGACAACAACAAAAACTAGATTTAGTTTCGCGTTCCTGAATTTTCTGTTACTTTATCCCGACGCGGTACCGAGAAATCTCTACTCTATATCGATTTTGAAACAGCCGACTCTAAAAAGAACTCAAATCAAACTATGGTACCGCGTGCCAAACACGACGCGAAACCAGCCATCCGCGGATTCCTAGAACCCTACCCTTGTAACGGCATACTTACCGTTCGCTATCAGTCCGGCCTGAAAAAAAAGGGTTCGCTGGAAAGGAAAGACTGAGTTAGCCTAGCTTTCATTTTCTTTATTTCCATATCATTCATTGACGACAATTACTATCATTTACGTTACGTGTTACAAAATAAGTTGGGTATCAACAGAATTTCGACAGGCTTGGCTAGATCATTAGCATATATAGAATTCAATTAATCGTTTTATAGCGATTAAAATCCTACGCTAATCCCCAATGTATCAATCTAGTTCAAATTTATGAGAACAATATGCAAATGCTCGTATTTTGTAATAAGGAGATAGATGATACCTGTATCCCAAAATACATTTGCTTACTTCTATTTTAATTATTGTTTATCACCTATCTATTCCTGGTTTCAATTTCAAACGACCAACTAAAATTTATTTCTTATGTTTTAATACTTACTTCAACATTTTCCTTCATTTTATTTTAATTAATGCGCAAACAACAAAATATAAAGACGAAAAAGACGATAAAATGGGCAAAAATTTGTATTCAATGGAATTTTGTAAGCCAAAATAGTTAAAGGAAAAATAATTTAAATAGAAAAGAATAAATCGTATCTTGCCTTATTTTTGTTTCAAAGAAATTTTCCAGTAACCAATATATGAATAAATATAAATACAATCTGTCACGAGAACAATTTGCACCTTGTTGTTTTCTTTTTCTTATTTTCTCAGCGGTTGTTAAAATACCACCCGAGCCAAGGTTAATATTAAAAATCAAAATGTTAAAATAATAAAATAAAAATGTTAACAGATTAAAATAAAAATGTAAAGTATAAATAGGCAAAAAAGAAATGTTGAAAGATTAAAATAAAAATGTAAAGTAAAAAAATAGGCAAAAACAAAAAGAAAAGAAAATCCGGTTACCATCACACACAATTGATCGCAAACAATACCAAGGAACGAATCAATCGCTGAGCGATAGGACAAGAATGGCATACCACCTTTACAATTTTATAGCTACAAACGAAAGTAGGCAATGAACTCTTTTTGCGAGGCATCAGAGATTGTGCTGAGTCAACTGGACCACCACAAACGACAGGATCGAATGCACGATGATATTTTATCAGCTCTACATTGAAGTCAATACATACTGTGTCGTCATCAAAAAGCCGATGTGGGATTTTGTACGTTCTTGATTACCACTGGACAATTGCTTGATATGGATCGTCATCGCTTTGAAAACCATTTTCCACTTCATACAAGTTTTTTATTCTGGCGATCTCGCAACTTTCAACTGAACCTGAATCTACTGACCCTGCGCATGATATCAGAACAAAATCTCCAACTTTTAATGTTAAACCCGTAAATGCACTTCTTGTAGAAATAGCAGTTTTTCGTTTCAAATTTGATACGTAAGCTATTGGGTATGTGAACAGCGGTTTCTGGATTTCCAACCCAGCAAAGTCAGTGCTTGCCCATGGGTCTTGTGAAGGATCCCGAGATATCGTAATATTTTAAAGTGTCTTAAATAGAAGCACGCACCCCAGCAACCTTGGGCCGCACTGCAATTTCCTGTAGCATAGTAAAAGAAAAATTAAACACGTACGCCAAGGATCAAAAGTTCCCTAAAGGACTTCTTATTGGACAACCACATGTTGATGGGAAGGATTACATTGCTTATATCGCTCGAAAATCAGACAATGGCAGCGGAAGTGAAGAGCATATTTCAAATTCACCAGTAGAATCTTTGGAAGCTGTCGATCCGCAATTGTCAACCATGCCGTGATGGCAACGCGAATGATCCCGGGGAGGTTCTTTGTTCAAGATCTTTTTGTGGTAGCTGAAAACAACATCTTCCAGTCCGAGGCCTGGACTGAGAAGATTCGACACTGTCCCCAGGAAACAAATAAAATTCTTTCAGATGCTAAAATATTTCGCAGTGATACGGAACGCTACGACAAAGGAGAAAAGTTAGTTTTGTATTGTTCAACACTTGGAGAGCGGGTCTGCCGTTGCATAAATATTTCCAAACCCTCAGGATCGTTCAAACCAGCAGATTGGAAGACAATAGATAAGCAAGTATCCTGGCACATGTTCGAGATGAATTTCGACATTGATGAAGTATTCCCGCTTTACATTAACGAGAAAGTTATGAATCTAGAAGAGAATTTTATACTAACCTTAAAATCCATCAACTCGTACTTAGAGCACAGTGCAGTCTTTATACACCAAGACAACTTTGAGGACGACGTTAGTCTCGAAACACTTATTAAAACGGGTAGGGATCGCAAAGAGAAAACGGACAAGTTGAAAGCTTCGATTTTCTTCCCAGCTATAGTTCTTGAAACGGATTTGTCACAAGTTATCCAAGTCAATACATACTGTACCGTCATCAAAAAGCACGATATAAACAAACACGACACTGACAGAGTGTCAGTCACTTTGACATCCTACAACTGATGGGCGAGTGAGCTGAAGAGGGAAATTTAGATTTCAATTGCCCGATGCACCCCAGTTGGGCGATCTGAATTGAACATTGAATCGCCCAGGGAAAAAGTTAACGGCTCGCCGGTTGAAACCGAGCCGATGAAAAATCCAATAAGGAAGAACGGCTCTCTTTCTTTTCTGGCGGGTTCGAGACAACAGCGAAGGACCAAGCTAGGACAGCGCTCTGAAACTTTGGAAAAATCCATCGACGGAAGGAATTGCGACCGGAGAAAAATTTCAACAGCGATCCAACTAAGGGAGATTGGCGACATCAAGTAATAATAAGCGCTCTGGCAGAAAATTGCAACGCAGATTACTTCGGGGGGCCCCCGCTTAGGCAGAGTAAGTGAAATTTTAACATTTTAATTCCTTATATTTTGAACTTCATTTGCATTTTGCAATTAAATATATATATCGTGAAATAGTGGAAGTTTTTATGTGCTTATTGAAGGAAGAGTAAGATTGCCGTGCATGTTTATTGTACACCTGGCTCAGGTGTGTTCGAGGGTAAATTTCTTTGTGATTTATTCTTGAATTTCTGTTAGCAAAAGTGTTTCTTTACTTGGTTTTTCGCTCGGTGCGAGTTACAGGTGCAATCGGGAGGAAATTACCAATCCGAACTATTCCGGGATTGTTAAGCGCAGGTGCGGGTGCGAGTTACGCCGGAAAATCTGAGCTCGGCAAGTTGTGCAACTGGTCAC
This sequence comes from Odontomyia ornata, assembly GCA_963969285.1. Lineage (NCBI taxonomy): Eukaryota > Metazoa > Arthropoda > Insecta > Diptera > Stratiomyidae > Odontomyia > Odontomyia ornata. Next base: position 295,740,113 of record OZ017741.1, read on the forward strand.
CCGGTGATTTTAATCCTCCCCTGTTAGGGAAGAACTTAAAGAGTGTTAGTCCGAGTTGTGTGAGGGGTGTTCGGCGGCCACGTTCTCGCTTGGCGGCCTTTTAGGACCAGGGGATAAGCGAGTGGCACCACCTATGACCGTCTTCGACAGCAAGCCGGGTCCGAGGTCCTTAGCCGACTGAACTCCCACGCGAAGGGTAACTGGTGGGTAACACATCCTTAATGAGCGCTTGTAGAGGGGCTGGGACGGCCTGAAAACTTAAATTGGGGTTAACATAATTTTTTCCTTTTCCTTTTGTTTTGTGATTAAAGCCTTCGCGTATATCACCTGTTTTTCATCTTGCATATTTCCCTGGTTTAACAATGCGTCCAATTTAATTTGTATTCAATTTCAATTTCTACCACAGTAACAGTAGCTTTAACTCGACCACTTATCGCCAAAATGCAACCATTAATTTGGCTGACATGAATCAAAGCATCCCTTTCAACACCTATGTCTACAAAAGCTCCAAAATGTGTGATGTTGGTCACAGTATCTGTGACAACCATTCTTTTCTTCAATTCTGAAATTTTTGTGATAACTTTAAATGGTTCCCTGTTAACATCTGCACGGTAGTCTAATAATAAATTTCTTTGCAGGGCGTCAAAAACCGACAAGATTCATTCAGAGACATCGAAAGATGAAAATTGTTGTTGTTCATGATAAAGGTGGTTTGTCTAACATTTTTTAGTTTTTTATCCACATAGGCTTATAATTCTTTCTGCAATATCGTAACTTTAAAAGGGTTTTCAAGTTTTTTCACCAACACTAAGGGGTTCACTGCGAATCAAACTTGTACACTGAGTAAAAGTCTTCGAACCTATAGTTTTAACGTAAAGAAGATCTCTTTTGGGTTTTAGAGGACCATTGTTCTAGCAATAACCAATTAATTTTCCTACTCGAGAAGCTCTGATACCGGCAAAGTACCTCGGAACGCTTAAACTTGTTGTATTGATGTCAACCCCAGCAAAACTCCACTATGATAGCGATGGCGCATGTCATCATTTTTGTGTGGCTGCCTCGTTTTGGATTACTCACGTCACCTTCCTCCCAAGGTATACTTGGGTGTCCGATGCCCATGACCACCGCCAGTCGATAGGCACTGACAAAAAAAAAATTTGTGGTTAGGTGCCCCTTTTGTGTTCACACTTTACTCACTTGATTTTCACGTCGAATTATGTGAACGAACTGAGCCCTCATGCAATAGCCTTATGTGGAAAGTAATAGAAATTAACACTTGCAATCTCCGACAACTAAACCGCAAAACTATTCAAGGAATGTCACATAAAATTAATTCATAAGACAATTCATTATCTGTTGTAGTAAATAGGTATTTCAAATGTCCGTGAAGGACTGCAGCGATGGTCTGCTGCCCGTGTACGTACACAACAAATGTATCGTACGTTTCGTGCGCTCGTGTGTGTCAAACCGATTCAAACCAGTTTAATGACTTTTCCCCTTGACTTTTCACTTTGGTCCGACGTTAATTTTCGATTCGGTGTTGTACACAATCACGCTTATAAAAATACATTCACTTTTGGGAACGGCAGAACGAATTCACGTTTTTGGAGTCTCAACTCGAATGGCGGCAGGAAGCGTGAATGTCGTTTCCCACAATCATTTACCACCGCAAAGCGATTGTTGCCATCGAATCTACCAGCAGTTGAGTCTTAATTCAAGGAGAGCTCCAGAGCGAAACTGCAATATTGACGTTCGAGTACACTATACCGGATGAAGGATGATTCTGTTAGGAGGTTCCAGACAGAACAGCTGTGCACGCGAATGTGTTGAGAATGAATATTTAGAAACTTTCAGCTAAACGAAACTGCCGCTCTTGGGGGAATTGTACACCACCGACCGACTGCCCGCGGCACCACAACAACACGCTTCTCCCTGATCCAGTTCGATCCACGAAGATATTGTTCATTACCTTATAGGCAGTCACACTACACTATGCTCAAGCTGATTGAGACACATCAAAAATATTCATGTACTCCACTGCACACATAAAATAATCACTTTTATCACTAAAAATCTGTGGTTTCGCTCTCACGTTTTTCATGCGCGCCAAGTCCGCACGATGATTTCTCTCGAAAATGTACTGCCTGCGGGATCCTCACTTGAAGGAATTCTTTCATTCAAACAAATTTCAAGCGACGGGTCATTTCTCACCACACACCCAACACCAAATCATCCAGTTGATATCTCATTTCCACTAAACTTCCATACGGATTCGTTTGTTCTTCCGGTTTTCACAGCGCACAGCACACGCATTCGCGAAAGTCTAGATGCTCGCAATCAGAGAGACTCTGACTGTCTCTGTGTGCATCCGCTCATGGGATGCATGCAATAGGAAGTGGCGTTAAGTCGATTGTTCACTCATAAGAATTGTTACTAACAGTTCTATGAGTGTAAATGTATTTTTTTCTTTTTTTGTATGTCTAGGCTTCCGATGAGCTGAGTGAGAGAATGTGTGTTTTACATACTTTCTAGTCATAACAGGATTTTCTAGATGGAAATGATTTGCTGGTTGTGTAGTAAATTAGTAGATCTGGGCTATATTATGCATGAATTTTCTTTAACCCTTTGCCTGCGCCGAATTCGAGTCGGGCATTTTTATTTATATTTAATATATAAAATATTAAATATATAAATTTGACATAAAAATAAAATTCTACATTTTATACATGATTATTAAATAATTTAAATAAAAAAACAATAAATTTAAAAAAACTGCTTTATTACTACACTGTCTCTGCACAAAGTCCCGTTGAACAATGTAGAGTTTCATTCATAAAATATGAATGAAAAATATCCAAAAATATTTTCATTGATTGATTTAAAACACTAGAATTTCAATAAATTAAAAACTTTACCACAAAACCATCACGCCATCTGGCCCGTACCTTCCACTTTCTGACGTTCACTCCCAGAGAAAGCCGTCGTAGCATGGGAAGTCATACGGTGGCACATTGCATATGTATTAGTCGGCCTACTACTGGTCATGTGTGTGGTAGTGAAGTCTGCTGCCATATGGCTTCTCATCCAGCGTCAGTTTTCACACCCATGATCACCTTCCTCTCAGCTGACCAAAAGCGGTTCAGGAACAGCGAGAGGTTGGAGGGTGCGTTCCGATTTCCTCGACGTCAATAACGGCTGACTAATAATTGACAGTGGCGTTGGGCCAATTCATGACAGTGTCCCCTCGATGCTACCGCGCAAAGCAACTAAGTCCAAACCAATATAAACGCCAGCCCAAAGCATCAATTCCAGTTCTTTATCCAAAGCAGAGTCCAGATTCGGTCAGTTTCGTTACCTGTTATCCCAGAAGGGAACCTCATGGCGCCCTCCATATCCTCGGGTCCTTGGGGTAATGCTCCACCAAGAGTACTCCTATCGACTGGCATTCCCTCTGCGAAAATGTCCTCGGGCAAGTGGGGTGGCACTCCCCAAAGAATGCTAGCCTCCAAGAATGTACCTGTCGGCTGGCATTTCTCCTGCGGGGATGATCTCGAAGACCAGTTGCATACACAAGAAGACAAAGCTCCAATTATACCAATCTGTGATAAGATCTGTGTTATGCTATGGATGCAAAACGTGGACCGTATCCCAAGCATTCGCAAGCATATTGAATGGCTTCGAGCGTCGGGTCCTGAGGCAAATTTTCAGAGCGAAGCTAGACGAGAACGATACATCTATGAACAGTATGAAATTTTTGACGAGCCGGAGGTTTCAATGAATTGGGCAGATGCTTTTCTCAGCTACGTATTTCTATATTAATTTTGTTAGACCTAAATTTACAATTCCTTTCTCAGGTATTTTGCTGGGATTGTGAAAATAATCTGGATAATTTAGTCTTCATCCTTTCTTGAGCTTTTCCTTATAACCGAACTATTTTTTTTTTATTTTGTTATAAGGAATTTTAAAGCTTTGACGTATTCTGATTAACAACGGTAAAACTATTTTTCATCAAGGGAAGACTCACTGACACGATTCGTGCTGCTGGGGACCTATCTCCTCGGCAGTACGGCTTTAGAGCAGGACGTTTCACCATTGATGTGATTGCAGAGGTGGTGAGCCCAGTCCAAAAGGCAGAGGCATATAGCCGCACCAAGCGACGGATCGTCCTGTTGGTGACACTTGACGTCAGGAACGCCTTCGACTCCGCTAGCTGGGTGGATATTCTGGATACGCTGGAAAACTCTTTTCAGGTTCCAGAATATCTAATGTGGCTTTTGAGGAAATACCTAAATGACCGAAGCCTGCTCTACGACACGACACAGGGCCAACGAAGGATAGAAATTACATCAGGTATTGCCCAGGGATCTATCCTTGGTCCGGACCTGTGGAACGTGTCTTACGACGGGCTACTGCGACTTGAGATGCCAGATGAGTCACGGTTGGTCAGCTATGCGGATGATGGTGCAGCTCTGGTCACTGAACGCGATCGCTCAACGATTGGCAGGAGTCTTGGGTCAATTGCACGAAGGGAAGGTGGACTGCGCGCCTCGTCCCGGATGTGAGACCTTGGCTTAATCGAAGGCATGGTGAGACTGACTTCTATCCGACCCAGCTTTTGAGCGGGCATGGGTGTTTTCAGTCTAACCTGCACAAGATTGATAAGTCACGGTCCCCCAATTGTCGGTTTTGCCCAGGAGAGGAGGACAATGCCTGCCACACATTTTTTGCGTGTACAAAATGAATCAGGCTGCAAAGCGAACTCTAGAGGGAGACGGGAGAGCGCGCCCCGGATAATATAGTCGCGGTGATCTCGAATCGGTTGACAAATGGAACCAGGTGGCACATTATGCTCGGGCAGTCCTAAAATATAAAAGAGACTCACCGCACCCGAGGGCGCTGGGGCTGGGGGATCGCTTGTCTGGCACTTCCTCTTCCCCTTTCCCCTTCCGCTAGGAAAGGGATCCCCCAGCTTGAAGGCGCCTCACGGCGTAACAAAACGAGACCTGGCCCGAAGTAATGTGTCAAGCGGTTCCAGGCTGGGCTCTCAGGTTGACAGGGGAGATGTTTAGTTGGTAGTCTAGTCGCGCATGAGAGTCCCATACTCTGTTCATGAATGGCATTCACCTCGTGACGAGAAAAAAATACATTTTTAATAGTTGTACAGTGTGAGAAAACCCCACCCCTCTCGCGCACAGTGCACACAAATGTGGGCTCCCAAATTTGAGCAAAACATTAACGCTGTTGATATTTTCAAGGAATTCGTTTCTTATTAAAAACCAAAAAAATAAAAACTAACAACAATGAACCATCAAAATATTTGTCTCCTTTATATCGTGAGCAATAATGGGTTAATATATACCTATAACTTCATGAAAAGTAATAGCGTTCTTCTATAGAAATTTTATAGTCATTACCTTAACTTTCTAAGCTGCGCTGGGAATTAGTAGTCATGATACTTTTTCGCAAAAAAGCTTCCTATGTAGACGAGTATTTGTAAAACGTTAAGCCTTGTATCTTATTCTGGGCTGTAATTTCCTGATTGCATTGTCGACAACCTTCAGTGGGTATAATTTCATTATTCCGTTAAAGCTTGACCAATAATGAGCCGGTAACTTAATACGAAACCACACTTTGAACTCAATCCTAGAAAATGTTAGCGTCATCCTATCAAACGCATGATGTCTACGCAATGCGAAAAGCTACGCACTTCCATGTGCTCCACGCGGTGCCATCATAATCCAATCAGAAGTGTTAGCGTATAGTGTGAAAACAATAGTTGGCACACACTATTTATTATAGTTTACAATTCTTTGAAACGCCGACTCACACGTGTGGATTAGAATTCTTAAACAGTACTTTACACACTATCGACGTACATCACCGCGCAAACAACGCACATGCTTACCATTGATCCGAAAAAAAGTAAATTAGGTTCGGGGTCATTTGAGTGGTGTTTAGCGCCATAATACTATTTATATCCACTAGGTGGAGGGTACATATGAGGTAGAAAGCTTCACGGAATTATTTCCAACCCCTTTCATAAATCTCTTAGAAACACAATGCAAACTGATTTGTAGCATGATTTACAGAAATGTAATGCAAATAAAGAGTTTGTCCGGCTTCTGGGTATTGGACTCTTGTATTGCAACGTTATGAGTGTGAAAACATGCTCAGGGCGAATGTACAATAGTCATGGCTTGATATAAATCACTTCCAATCGTCAGTCCTCCAACTTTGTCTCAGTTACAACGTCTTTTAATATTCAACTGATTCCCATTGGAATTTCAACCACACAAAACCCAATATTACCTCACTCGAAATCAATTTTTCATCCACTTACAAATTCTTCTCTTTTCTGCACACAAAAGGATTGACATGAAATCCCATGACGACGCCTTGAAAATAAGCGACACCACTTAATATCAACCCCACACATCTTGTAAGGACGATGATGATGACGACGACGAAGATGGTGAAAAGGTGCATGTCCCAAGAAAATGTTTTCAGTTCAACCACCCACCTTTCTTCGGCCATGACAATTTTCCCGCCAATCTTCGGCTGAATCTAGATCAGGGTATCTGCGGCGGAGAAGGGGAGCGGCAACGTCACTATTGTTACACTATCTGACAATACACCGCAATATATCCAGGGATAAAAGATACCGTAGCTCCTTAGTTCTCAGTTCCGAGAAGTGTAAGAAAGCTGGAAGTTTTCTTAGACACAATTATGGCGAGTAAACCCCCTGCGAGCCACCCTATTGGGTAACATGCAACAAACTTGCTCGACTAGAGTGTCTACATGAGCGTTTTCTAGTTGAACAAAGCTCCGCTCAATATCAGGCCCCCGACCCCAGACCACATGTGGAGTATTTGTGTTTCTTAGTGTTTCCAGAAGTAGTAGCAAGAGCTATTATAGCACATATCCTTCAAGATACGAGCACGTATGGATGTCGTTTCGACATTTTATTCCGTACATTGTTGTTACACTTAGTGGGAGCGGAATTGTGTATAAGGAGAAAGATAATGTATGTTGACTAATTCGATCGTTTGGACTTGGTCATTTCATCGTTTGTTTCCTTTCGGAGGAGACGCTGCTCACAAGAAAACCTCGGGGACGTGCAAAGTTTCTGCTAAAATAGAAAAAATTATTCTATTATTGCTTCTCTCTTGAATGATAATGAATACTAATAATTTTAATGGCTTAGAAATAATTATTAAAAATGGAAAAATTTCCTGCTAAGAAATTGGAATAACAAATGCAAAGGATGAACAGGGGACGTCTAGAGCATGGATATTCGAAGGCATTGGAATGAAAAATTGTTATCACCTTTCGATGAATGTTCATGAAAAAATCCTTATTGATGTGCTAATGAGCAAACTTATGTTATTTTGGATACCATAACGCTTTGCATCCCTATATAACCGCTTAAACTGTCGAAGATGACCCTTGGCAGAGTAAAACTCCTGTTTCGGAGAAGGGAAATAGATTTCCTTCCAAAAATACTATAGACAAATGTGCTGAAAAAACTTCACTACCCGAAAAGGATATAAGTATTCAGTTTCTTGTTAAATTCTACGGTACAGCAAAAGCGAGAAAGAAGTAGATATTGTATTGGGAACAATGAGAGTTACAATACACATACACATGATGAGATGGATGCTTAGTCCTGGACACAATGGCGATAGTAACAATGAACTAGATGGAGAGAGAACCCCTCGATTCCTTACTCTACAGAACAGCCATGATGGAGAAGTATCTTGTACAAACATCAGCTTGCTCATAGTCCTGCAAGCATCCTTTTTTATGTTACTAACGTCTATTGTTATAACAAAGTTTGGCCCTTGTTATTCTTTCTCGTGTTATTGTTGTTCTTGTATACTTGGTGGTGATGTTGTTGAAACAAACTTTCATGTCAGAATTTGTTTCGTTTTCTTTTTTAGGGTTTTGTACTAAAATACAAAACCCTATTGCAATCACGACCTGTGTCCGTCTGTCCGTCCGTCCGTCCGTCCGTCCGTCCGTCCGTCCGTCCGTCCGTCTGTATGTCACAGCACTTTTTCTCCGAAACTATAAGGGCTACAGGCATGAAACTTTGTAGAAAGGTCAGAAGTGGTGACCTCTTGAAAGTTCAAGGGTGGAAAAATTTTTCAAAGGCATTTAAGGGGGGTCTCCCCATATAGGGGGGTGACCCCTCAAAAAAAATTTTCACCATTGGTAGTCGAGTAGGGTGTCGTTGGAAAGGCCTCAATGAGATCTTTTCAAAACAAGTCTTAAAATTGCCTTATAAGTACCGAGGGGGGCAGGGGAAGGGGAAAAGCACGAACTTTTCGCGTACCCCCCCCTCGCGATTGGACACCTTCCATCCGAAAAATCTGAAAAAAATCATGAATGTAGGCCTTAATGACTACAACAACAACAAATACATGAGAAGTCGAAATTCACTCAACTTTGTTAGTAATAGTATGATTTATCGATTTTGTGTTTTCTTGAATAAAATCTAAACGGTACCTTTAAACTCAATAAATTTTAGCAAAAAGATGACTATTTATAAGATTGATCTTTTCTGAAAGTTTCATAAAGATCGAATAGTATTTAACGAAGTTATAGTGATTTGAATTTTCGTGTATTACTATGGAGCAATGTGCCCTGTATTACTATGGAAACATATTGCTATGGAGCCATATGCGCTTTTTACCGACTTAGACACTACAGCTTTGCTAGAATTTGCATGAAAATTTCAGGAGTGATAGGTATCATGAAGATGAGTACATACAATTGAAACAAGTCGAAGAGGCAGGAGAGAGCTCCTAGCAAAAGGGCTTTGTAACCATTCTAGGATTCGAGAAAATAGGCCATGAATCGATGATTACAGTACAGAGGAGTGGCCCCTGAAAAAAAATTTCATGAAACGTAGCCGATATGAGTATCAAATGAAAGTTCTCTATTAGAGCTTTTCAAAACAGTTCTTAAACTGACAGTTTTTGCTTCAATGGGAGCACAGGGGGGGAAATACATGAAAAATGTGTTTCCTCCCTCGCGAATGGACACCAGTGATCTAAAAAATCTGAAAAAAATATCAAAGGAGATATTTATGGGTATAACTATAACAAATACCTCAGAAGTCAAAATTCGTTCAACTTTGTTAATAATAGTATGATCCTCGAATTTCACATTTTCTCCAATTAAATCGTCTTTGACATGTTTCTTGATTTTATTCGTTGCTGGTTACTGCATTTTGTAAGTTGAGTACAAAACCCTTCTGACATGAGCATAGGTCTGTCTACCCAACTTGTTAGATTTCGTAACACGCCCTCAGGACTATAATGTAACATTTTTCCGTAGACGTCTCAAATTTTTCGCCCATTTTCTGCCATGATGAAAAAGTTGTAGATACATTGTGTTGTATGGCCAACGGGAATGGGGCTGAAGTGGGAAAAACAGCAAAATAAGAACTCTGTTTCCTGCCATCGACTTGATTTTGAGCATGGAGCAAGGGAGAGTGGATGTCTGCAAATGCTTATTGTTGCCGATTTTTTGAGCTGATGTAGTCTGAGTATGGAATCTCATTGTGTTACTTTTTTATCTGTTTATGTCTACATATTTTTGTCAGCAATATGTTCCATATTACTTGTGATACATCAAATACTGAAAAACTTCCTCCAGAACGGCAAATATTATTGATGTCATGATTAAGTAATTTCAATTGATGTGCTCAACACTATTAATTGAAATTAAAAGTAGATTTGATTTTTCCCTTCATTTCATTATGCAGTACGAAATCAAATTTAATATGCCTACTCCACATTTAACAAGTTGGGTAGACAGACCTACGCTCATGTCAGAAGAGTTTTGTACTCAACTTCTCAGAAATGCAGTCACCAACAATGAATAAAGTCAAGAAATATGTCAAAGAGATGTGCACGTTCAAAGGGAAATCCATTGTTTTTCTACTTTCAGCGGTCGCCATTTTGTTGCAAACCAAGAAAAATCACTCATAATCATGAATTTTCAATGATATTAATGTTATTGACGTTGTTGGAAAATTTCAAAAAGATCAAGTCAAAACTGCAGTGACTAATTCGATGGAAGTCCATAATATACCAAAATCATGTGTTATTGTTGTTGTAATTGGAGAAACTTCAAACGGCTATAATTTCCGCGCATTTCATTCGATTTTCATCAAACTTACAAAGTTTAAGTACGCTTACTAGGACTACATAAATATTGAATTTCGTTCAGTATAAGGGTACCGATGGGATTTTATTAGGGAAAATGTGAAATTCGAATATCATACTATTATTAACAAAGTTGAGTGAATTTTGACTTCCAAGGTATTTGTTGTTGTTGTACTCATGAACACCTACCACCATAATATTTCAGATTTTTCGGATCACAGATGTCCAATCGCGAGGGGGGGGGGACACAAATTTTTCGTGTATTTCCCCTCCCTGCGTGTCCCTCGAAGCAAAAAGTATCAAATTAAGAGCTGTTTTGAAAAGTTCTCATCAAGACCTTTCATTTGATACCCATATCGGCTATCTTTTTTTCGGGGGCCACTCGCCTATATAGCTATATGGGGAGACTCCCCTCCTCAACTACCTTATAAAATTTTTTGTAGTTGAACTTTGAAGAGAGCACCACTTTACACCTGCATACAAAATTTGATGTTTCTAGCTTAAGAGCTTCGCGAGAAAAAGTGCTGTGACACACAGACGGACAGACAGGTCGCGATTTTAGTAGGGTTTTGTAAAATTATTTCACAAAACCCTAAAAATGAACAAAGTTGTTGTGACCACGGTAAATATGTCACCTGTAATCCCACGCATGTTTTACTTATCCAATACTCAACACTGCTTTACTTGTCCAATACTCAACAAGTATAGAATGCTGGCCGACAGGAATGCTTTGGCGAGCGCCGCACCCACGCACCCGAGGATATGGGCGGTGCCGTGACGTTCCCTCCTGGGATGACAGATAACGACCCTGATTGGATCTGGACTACGCTTTGGACAACGAACTGGAATTGATGCTTTGGGCTGTCGGATATGAAGGTTTGGAGCTAGTTGCTTTTCACAGTAGTACCGAGGTGACACTCGTGTGTGAACGGCTCTAATTCAACTATCATATCGTCTCCGTCCCAGTAAAACCTTGGCAGGCCTCGGAGTATGTTCGAGGTTCACACCATTGGGTTGGTGATGTAGGTTCGGTTGAGACGGACTCCCGATTAGCGCTGGTCTGGCTCAGAGTACTTGTCCCCATAAGGGCCCGTGCCAACCCTCGCATGGCCTCCCTGCTCTGCAAAGATAACTACGGGACTAAAAAGGCGATTACACGCGCGAACGGAGATAGCGGCTCCAAGGGGTAGCTTAATAAAACAACGAAAAACACTTAAAAAGGAAATAAAAAATAATAAAAACGACATCGAGAGCGGTACTATCGAAAACAAAAACGACGAATAAAACAATGACAGCAAAGACGGACGAAAAACGGAGATTAGCAAACAGTTTGGTCTAAACTGAGATTCCTGCGGTGTTCGGACGCAGCGAAAAAATAAAGCAGTAAAGGTTGGGCTCCTTGAACTTGAGGAGCTGCTAGATTGCATAGGGCATTACCGGAGGAGCTGGTTAAAGGCTGAAGACAGCGGATGGCTAAAGAAGTGCTGCGGGGCGAAATCTAAAGGCCACATGCAGATAGCTCCACCAGTAAAAATCAATAAAAAAATAGCATCTAGCCCAATCGAAGGAAGAGGCACTTGATGGACGAGGAGCACCCGATCACGGATTCCAGAAAGTGCTTATAAAAGGAGTGAAGAATGCCGCTAAGAAACTCCTTCAAAATTTACAAGAAAGTAAAGTTCACACAGACGCCCAACAAGAAAAAAGACCTGACGCAAAGCAGGAGAGACAGAAGCCCCGACGAAGACCCCGGCAGCAGGCACTGCTCGTAAGAACCCAAGATGGCCGATCCTATGCTGAGGCGCTGTTGGACATCAGGGGAAACGTAAGGCCACATACTGGTCGAATTCGAGGCAGAGGCCGGCAATAAGGAAGCATTCTGCGACGCAGTAAAGAAAGTCCTCGGCAAAAGTGAAACTATAGCTTCACTTGAGCCGATGGCAACGATCGAAATAAGAGAGAGACGGATATGACCTAGGTAGAAGAGGCCATTAAAAGGGAGTTCTCTAGTGTGAGAAGGATCAAAGTGAGACTGACACCAGGAAAAGAAAGGGGGCAACGCATGGCTATAGTCGAATTGACCGAAGAGGACGCCGAACGATTCCTGAACAAGGGCAAAATAAGAATAGGGTAAGTTGTCTGTAGGATATGGCGAAGAGCAATGCCTCTTCAATGGTTCAAATGCCTTTGCTATGTTCACACCACACAAGTATGCAAAGCACCCGATAAGAGTTCCCTATGTTTCAAATGCGGTGAAATGCGACATACAAGAAAAGAGTGTACGAAGGAGGCACACTGTATTCTTTGCAAGGATGCTGATGCAAGACCTGATTTTGGACACGTCTTGGTATCAGGAAAATGCCGGGTTTTCCAGGAAGCCCTACGCAAGGCAAAATCAGTACTTCAATGACCCGCATCCTGCAGCTAAACCTACATCGCAGTTCAACCGCCCAAAATCTGCTTGGGCAGTGTGCGAGGGTAATGAAAGCCAACGTTATGCTGAGTGAGCAACACCATGATAAGAAATCTGCATTATGGTATCCTGACGAAACTGATACTGCCGTCATCTGGGTTCCGAACAGTGATATCCAAGTGGAGAGTTGTGGACGGGGGACGGTTTCGTATGGGTTTGGTACTCAGGGACCACCTTCTTTAGTGTGCAACTAAAGCCGAACGAATCGATATCATCTTTCCAATCCAAGCTTAAAGCTCTGGAGGGCACTGTCTCGAACACAGATGGGAACGTGCTCGTTGGGGAAGATTTCAACACGAAAGTAGTCTAATGGGGCATGCCTCAAACAGATCCGTGGGGAAAACAAATCCTAGAAATGGCGGCCAGGATGGTGCTCGTCATACTAAACACCAGAAATACGCCACCTTTCCACCGTATTGGTTGTGAGGGAACCATACCGGACGTGCCATTTGCCTCGGTGTCCTTAGTATGGAGGATACACAATTGGAAAGTATTTGGAGGACTACTCAGCCAGTGATCATGAATGCATTGAGCTCGAGATAAGCGAAGTTGTCTCCTGACGTCCGTGCTCTTGGCTTTCTACAACTAGATGGAACATCGAAAGGATGGACGACAAGAAGTTCGTCGATGTGCTCACAGCAGGTGAGCTGAAACACGAAGTCGGCTAGGAAATGCCTTCGCAAATTGATAAACAACAGCAAGACTCACTGCTGGCAAGATCTAGTGGACAATGTGAACAAGGATCTGTGGGGCCTTCGCTATAAGCTAGATATGCGGAAGCTTGGTGCCCTACGGAAACATTGCATACATCATGCGGAAATGATGGACGAGATATTGCGGGCACTCCTTCTCGCTCATCCCGTCCGTGTTGACGCTGTTCACGGTGAAACAACAGTCGATTGTCCACTCTTCACATAGCCGGAACTGGGAGAGGCAATCCTTTCGTTGAAAGCGAGGAAGGCTCCAGGTCCAGGTCTAAGTGTTCCAGCTGAGGTGTTGCGGCTTGTCTATCACCATTGTCCTGACTTGCTGCTCAGCACATTCAACGCTTGCCTTCGGGACGGAGTTTTCCCGGTACGATGGAACGTGGCGAGGCTCGTGCTGATCAGCAAGGGGAAGGAAAATCCCGAATCGCCGTCTGCATACCGCCCGTAATGCATGCTAGACACGGCTGGGAAAGTGCTAGAGAAACTCATCAAGGGAAGACTCACTGACGCGATTCGTGGTGCTGGGACATATCTCCTCGGCAGCATGGTTTTAAAACAGGACGTTCTTCCATCGATGCGATTACAGCGGTGGTTAGTGAGACTCGACGTCAGGAATGCTTTCAACTCCGCTGGATGAGTGGATATTCTAGATACGCTGAAAAATTCTTTTCGAGTTGCAGAATATCTAATGCGGCTTTTGAGGAAGGACCGAAGCCTGCTCCACGATATGACCCAGGACCATCGAAGGACGGAAATTACATCGGGTGTTGCCCAGGGATCTATCCCTGAACCAGACCTGTGGAACGTATCTTACGACGGGCTACTGAGACTCGAGATGCCAGATGAGTCGCGCTTGGTCGGCTATGCGGATTATGTTGCGGCTCTAGCCACTGGACGCACCGTTGAATAGGCGCAACTTAGGCGCGGTATGCTAATGCGCCGAGTGAAACGCTGGATGGCTGCTCGCGTGCTCAGTTTAGCACTGGAGAAAACCGAAGGGGTCATCTTAACAAAAAAGATAATCCCTAGAGTAAGTATGTTCAGTATTGGGGATGTTCGAATCGAATCAAAGCCATCGGTGAAGTACCTGGGGCTACTGATCGACTCGAATATGAGTTTCTCTGAGCAAATCAGGACAACGGCTGAGAAGGTTGCTTCGGGAACATCGGCTTTGAGTCGACTTATGGCCAGCAAAGGTGGACCCAGCTCATCAAGAAGATGCCTCTTGATGAGCGCTGGAAGGTCAATGCTACTGTACGGAGCAGACGTATGGAGCGATGCTCTCCGTAGGAAGGTATACTGAAAACCTTTTGAAATTTGAAAAATTTTCCTTGAAAATTGTTTGGAGCAATTGGATGAATTCTTCAGGGATTTTATTAACGCTAATTACGTTCGAATTTAAGTGTTCTTTCAATGTTTGGATTAAGTTTTCCTCTGTGGTCGAGGCTAATGTAATATCTATGGTATGTAGGACGGGGTTCTTTATGGGCAATGATGTTTTTTCCTTGCGATATTATGTGTCGGCCCTTGAAAACATTTATTGGAGATTTAACGTAAGTTATAAGGTCACTACTGTCCTCGTCTACACTGTGCATCGTCCCAGAACCTCCTGTTAAGGTATTGGCTTCGAGTGAAAATCTCTACAGGGCATCGGCCACGACGTTGGTTTTCCCTTGCTTATACGCAAGCTCATAGTTGTGTTCTTCGATTCTGGGTTTGCATCGTTTATGCTTAGTGTTATGGTTTTTGTTGCTCAGAGTAAAAGTTGAAGGCTGGTGATTTGTGAGGATTTTGAATTTTTCCACTCCATAAAAGTATGTTCGTAGCTTATCGAGAGCCCAAACAACTGCCAGCATTTCCCTTTCTTCCGTCGAATAATTTTCTTCTGTTTGATTGAGAGACCTTGAAACATAAATGATCGGTTTATCCTTTCCAATCTCTCCTTGCGATAACACGCCACCTATAGTATCATTAGATGCGTCCATGGTGAAAATTAAAGCATTCATGAAGTTAGGAAGTACTAATATCTCGGAGGAAGTGAAGGAACTTTTAAGAGCACTGAATGTTTCTAGTATAATTTTTCCTAGTTTAATTTCCCGTTTTTTGACTAATTTGCCTTCACTTAAGCGTTCTCTCTTCTCGTTAATTGTGTTAATGGCTTTGCGACTTTTGCAAAATTCTTCACGATATTCGATAAAAGAATGCCAATCCAAGCAATGCTTTTAAGTCTTTCAGATTTTACGGGGGTTTAATTGTGGTTATTGCTGAACTTTTTTTGGGATCTGGAAGGATTCCGTCTTCCAAAATAGCATACCCCAAGAACCCAACCTTCTTTTTGAAGAAAGATGACTTCTCTAGGTTAGGTTTATCCAATTGACAAAATATTGTTTCCAGATCTCGTAGGCGGTGATTCTCCATTTTGCCAAAAATAATTATATTGTCGATGTAAATAAAGCATATCTTCCCAATGAATGACTTTAGAACATTGTCGATCATTCTCTGGAAGATTGATGGTGAGCCCAATTGGGAGTCTCGTAAACTCATACTTCCCGTTGACATTGTAAAATGCCATATTTTCGATATCTTTCTCGTTCATACGAATTTGATGGAATCCGGTTGTTAAATTGAGCACGGTGAAATATTTCGATAGACCAAAGCTAGCTAGAGCCTTTGTTATAACAGGAATCGAGTATGTATCTGTGACCGTAACCGCATTTAGCCACTTGAAATCGATGACGAGCCAGTATTGTTTTTTGCCTTCTGAATTGGGTTTTTTGGGCAGAATTATATGGAATTTTTGAGGGTCGGATAATTCCATTTGCGAGCATTTCAGTTAAATAACTGAAATGCTCGAAAATGTGATTCGACTGCAGATCTGAGGTTAACTGGTTAATAATATGGTTTTATGTCAATTGAGTTGCCGTTAGTAGTTTTGATTTCTGCCCTGATGCTAGTGTCAAATATTTCTTTGTCAGAAATCGGTCCGAAAATATTTGAAAATTTTCCGATTACCGATTGCAATTTCGTTGCTAGATCTTTTCTAAGATGATTACATTCGGCCTTTAGATTGTAAATATGTTTGAATACTTTTGGTTTCAGGGGCATTTTAGTGTCAGGTTCTATGATCAAAATATCATTTTTCCTGTCGATAACTGCTCGTAGGTCTCGCAGCGTGTCGTCACCTACTATACCGTCGAATGATTTTAAGCCTGGTAAAGTGAAAAAGTTCAAAATTTTATTTATTCCTAAACATTTGAAGATCGGTCCGCTTTCTTTTTCCGTTATTTGGATGTTGCCTACTGCTGATTGTATAGTGAATGGCTCTTACAAACGTTTTGAATTTTGATTTAATTTGAATTTTTGCATTTGGCCATCTCTTGGGAGGCAAGAGAGGCGTCCATCATAAAATTTAAATCGGACACAACCAGGCTGTCTTCAAAATTTGTAACCTCAAAATTTGAGTCCTCATATGCAACTTCAAGGTCTTGCTGATCATTTTCATCTACATCAGAAGTTTCTATGTTGTATAAACGCTACGCTTTTCTGAGGTATGAGATGGAATCGTTTGGTCATTTCAGTGCTAGGGGCTGCAAGGGTTTATTTCAACCTGGCATGTTTGTATTGAAGGGTCGATTTCCATTGGTACAGGGGGCTTAGGTTGACCAGGTCTAGGGGGGCACAAGGTTAGCAGTGGAAAACTGATTTGAGTAATGCTGAGCATTTAAAATTTTGTTCCCATCTTAGCTGTCTAAAATTCTATTACCTACAGGTGTTCGCTTGAAAGTTTAGTTGGGGATAAATATTTGGTTCACTGCTGCTAAAAAAGAACTATAGGGGTTACTACGGTGCAACTAAAGATTCCTGAAATTAAGATTTTGAAGTTCCAAACAGGAAGTATATGCTTCTGGCAAGGTTTTGGGTCTCTGAATCATTAACATTCTGGAGATACCACCATTGACACCATGAATGAAAACATCGAGAGCTTTCTCGTGATAATTTTTACTATGAGTGGCAACTGTTTCTTGTAAATATTCTTCTACTTTGATTTTATTTATGAGAAGAGAAAGTTGATGATTTAAGGCAGCATAAAATTCATCAACATTTCTATTTTTTGGGCTATCGATATAGTTGATGTTTCAGAGTGCGGACATCACGTTTTTCTGCGTAGTAGAGGGACAAATACCTCTTCATGCTAGCCCAATCAGTATACAATATATTCTAAGAAATGAAGGCAGAATCTGCTGCGCCTCATATTTTTGCCTAATATGTCCAAGTATTGCCGCGTAGATAGGCTTGACACTGACAATACTATAATCCTCAAGAATGGTTTCAACCTTATGTACCCATGAGATATATTCAATGGGATTGCCGTCAAAAGCTGGTAAATCCCTAACGGAATCTGGAAGCTTCTTAGTTTCATTGAGATCCTGAACCATTTTAGGGCGCGATAAACTCTGCTGGATTTTTGCTCAAGTAGAGACAAGCTACTCTCCAAGAAGAGACAACCTACTCTCGAAACTCACCGCACCGGTGAGTTGCGTAAGTGTTACTTGTATAGCCTCTATTTTTGTTGTAAAAAAAAGGGATATGAATATGGTCAAAATATTTTAAAGAACTTTAGGGGTGACAAGGATAAGAGAGCTCAAAGTGAAAAGCGGATCAAAAGAAGACGCGACTAAAAAGCACCGATTCAACAGTCATAGGTTCACACTTTTTACGATATTAAATTTAACCACTTGCGTAATGATTATAACCAATTAAATATAATTATCAAGTGAGATTAACATAAGAAATACAAATATAAATATAAAGAAATTTAAAATTGAATTTAATTAAGAAAATCGACGTAAACTTACAATAATACTATTTAATCCAAAATACATGGACCGCCTGTCATTGTCTTTTCGGCTTAAAACTTTAGTTAATTTGTTTCCGCCTGGGCCTACTGGCATGCAGGTTACATCACTGAATTTCTTTTGAGCTTATTTACTTCCGTCCTTCTTCGTTATAGGTGTGTCCTATCCTTTTTCGTGTTTTGTTATAGGTGTGTTATATTTATTTTATTTATTTTTAGTCTCTTATTAAAATCAGCTCTCTTGCCAGTCTCAACAAGAGATTTCAGACGCAGAAAAGGCTTATTGGCTGATTTATTGAATAATATAGTTACGCATCCGACGAGTGTTTTTTGTTTATTAATTTTTTTTCAACTTTTTCAGGTGAAGCGTTTTTAACTTTTAGAATGTTCACGATTAGGCAAGCACTTAATTGCCCATTCCCTTTTTGAGTACTAAATAACTGCTGAAATATAAAAAAAAACTTTGCTCTACAATTTTTAGGGGAATTTTTTTAAAAACTACGCTGCATCAATATAGTTGACAATGTAAATATTTTGTTTATCGTAAACAGGGACTTTAAGATAAAATTTTCAGCTACATACATATATACTATAGCTTGTGTTTGGAGCAGATTTTGTGGCGGAAAAAATTATTTCGAAGTAAACATACATATCTAGAATATGGTCATCCAAATTGGATGTGAATTTGTTATTTACAATAAGAACTATAGTGTGTTGAAGCAATCCCGCCTCCAGGCGCGAGTGCAAATGTCGTTGTTCGTTTGACTTCCACGGTGCCACACATGGTGAACCACATTGTCTATTTTGACAATTTTTATACATCATTACCACTGATGGTGCTTCTGAGGTCACTAGGAATATATTCCCTCGGTACTGTCCGTCGTGAGCGCATCCTAAGTTGCAAACTTCCAATTGACAAAGGCACCAAAATGAATCGTGGTGAATCTTTGGAGATTGTTAGCAGAGCATATGGTATCGGCATAACTAGTGTGCAATGGAAAGACACGAAGAACGTGCGCTTGCTATCGACGTATGTTGGAGTTTTACCGTTTTCCACCATTTCATCGGAATGTCTTTTACCACCGAAAGCCATTCGATATGACCGGAAAAAAGCAATACTTGGAATTGGATTTACCGAATATAATCAAAGGTCGCTATAACTAGTCATTTTTGACAAACCTCATTTCGTTCCTTTTGTTTTAACAGAATATAATCATCATATGGGTGGAGTCGACCTCATGGATGGGTTACTTGGACGATACCATATTCGAATGCGGACGAAAAGTTACTCGCATCGCATTCTTTAGTCATTTAATTGATATGACCATGGTAAGTGCTTAACTTTTGCATCTTAGTATCCATGATCAGACAATGAAGTTAGCTGATTTCCGAAAAGATGTTGCTGCCGTTTTATGTAATTTTCAAACCATCGAAAGGCGTCTAAAGGTAGCCGTAAAACACATCTTCCTCCAGATGACATTCGCTTCGATCAAATAAGTCATTGGCCTATAACTCTCGATCGAAGTGCTAAAGAAACTCGCAAGTTGCCTGGTTGTAAATCGGAAACTCAAATAATTTGCCTAAAGTGCAATGTGAATTCGTGTCAATCTGCTACAAATAACTGTTTTTATAAATTCCATTATGTAAACAAATAAAGTATTCTTTTCTGAAATTCTTTGATCTTTTATAAATGCTCTTATCTCTTAATACCTTTCTTATTTAATACTTCTTCTGTACTATCTTTTTTTGCCGTTTATTGGCAAGACCGCTTCCAGGCGGGTTTCAATCAAACTACTTCTCACAGTTGAAAATTTACCTTAGACCAAAAATAATATTTTCATCGGTTTTCTTGGCCCAAAATAATCAGATGTAAAATTTCAGGCAAAAAAAGAAATTGGCCTACACGAGGGTTAAGCAATTAACTTTTTTAGTGTTCTTATAAAATAACCTACACGTGCTAATTTGTCAGGTCCAAGCGCCGATCTCATCATGCGCAGTGGAAATGGGATATACTGGTACTGCTCTGACTGCCGAAAATACTCGATCTCAGCCTACGTATCACGATTACGAGCTGCCGAGAACACTATTGAACGGATTTCTAAATAATTTAGTAGTTTAAAAGAAATGCTCGATGGTGCCCACGCAGAAATTAAGGATTTAGTGAATATTGCAGACCGTTCTCAAGCTTCTACGTCACCAAAATCATCAGGAATGTCGAATATTTTACATTCTGAGAATGAACAGCCTATGAACTGTGACGTCGCGAGCTCCATCAATTTTCCACCTAACTTGACTGAAGGTGCTTTAAGTCCGCCGAGGCAGCATCCGATCACGAGAAGCAAGAAAACTGGTATTCGTCGACAGCAAGATTTATCTCCGCCAAGATCTCATTCAGTAGCGAACTCCTCGGTTACGCCTGCGGTGACTCCGGCAATCACATCAATACATCCGGATCAAGCTACAGTTTCAGCTGCCTCTAATGTCCTCACAACGATTCCTGACTTGCCGGAACTTTCCATTATGGCGCCGCCTGTTCAAGTGTTTGTATCTCGGTTGGCTTATCATACCACGGCTGAAACTATTAGAACTTATGTGATTGCAAAACTGGGTTATAAACCGGTTCTGCTTATCTGTAAAAAACTTACTCCCGATAATCTGTCTACTCAGACAATCTCGTCATTCAGGATAACCATTAGCTCAGGTATTGTGAATCTACTCAACAAGGACTTCTGGCCAAAGGGTGTCTTCTTCAAGGAGTTCATCAATAGACCACGGAATTTTCGATCATTAGTCCTCCAAAAAGATCCAAAATAGTTAACTCGATTAATGTGTATTACCAAAATGTTCGGGGTCTTAGGACCAAGACCAACGAATTTCGACTGACTTCCTGTATCGCATCGGATGATATTGTTTGTCTCACGGAAACTTGGCTTACTGAAGATATACTTGACAATGAAATTCTTCCCCATTACATGGTGTTCAAACGGGACCGTAACCGCTCACTCTCTGGTAAATTGGACGGAGGTGGTGTTCTTGTTGGAGTCAGGAGATCTTTTAGTTCAAGTCTCTGCTCAAATTTTGATCCTTCCCAACCTGCGGAATGTATTCCGGCTACCGTTGCCTTATCTCCGGCCATAAAACTAGTTATTTTTTCTGTTTATATCCCGTGTAACAGTTCTGTTTATGTCTATGAAAGATTTTTCGCTGAGTTGTCCTCGTTTATTAACGATTTTAGTTCTAAAACTTTCGTCTTGATTTGTGGAGACTTCAACCTTCCTAACATCTCATGGAATGAGTCATATACTGACATACTTTCTAATGACAGTTTTTCGATTTCTCTTTCTTCTTTCATCTCATTTTGCTCCCTTTCACAATTTAATTCCATAGCAAATATTAACAATAAAATTATAAACTTAGTTTTTACTAATTTTCCGAAATCCTCCCTCTTTTTGGACTCAGCCTTCGAGTCTTACGTTGCCTCCGACCCCCATCACCCTCCTCTTCATTTAGTGATATCTGTGGACTTAGAATCCGTTAGCAAGAGTATCACTCCTATTCGATACAACTTCAACAAAACAAATTACTCAGCTATAGAAAGAGAGATTTGCTCTGTCAATTGGTTTTCTTTTTTATGTAATCTAAATATTGAGCAGGCTATACGTAAATTCTATAACTTTCTTGACTCTCTAATAGCAGTACATACTCCTACAGTCCGACCCAAAAAAAGTAAAGATGCACCGTGGTTCAATATGAAAATTGCGGCAGCTTTAAAAGCCAAGGATAGGGCTCGTAAAGCGTTTCTAGTAAGTGGTTTGTGTTCGGATTCGCAGCTATTCAGAAGGCTTAGACTGGTAGCTGAAAGACTTATAATTGAAACCCAACTAGATTATCTTAAGTATGTGGAAGGTTCAATATGTAATAACCAATCGAAACCATTTTGGGCTTACATTAAGTCTCTAAGAAATGGCAATAACTTTCCTGGCTCTATGATTCACGAAGGCATTGAAACGTCAAATAATGAAGAGATTTGTGAGCTGTTTGCTCAATATTTTTCATCATTTTATGCTAAGTAGACATTTTCTTCCAATGTCGAGTTTTTCCAACAATTCTCGCCAACAGATTCCTTTTCTTATATTAGCCCACTTGAAGTAGAATTGCTTCTTAATAAGTTTGATACATATGGCAGTAGCGGTCTAGATGGCATTCCAAACATCTTCGCCAAAACTCTCTCTTCATCTTTATGCGTACCGCTATCAATTCTATTCAACAATAGCCTGGCCTGCGGCACTTTTCCAACTTTCTGGAAGAGATCAGTTGTCCTTCCTATTCACAAAGCTGGGAATAAAGCTGCAATCTCAAATTACCGTCCCATAACCCTGCTGTCTTCTTTTAGCAAGATTTTCGAACGCATAGTTTATAACAACTTATATTCCCTTCTACTTCCTAATTTAGCTATTCAGTAACACGGTTTTATCAAAGGCAGATCCACTCTTTCTAATCTTCTCTCCTTCTCTCATACGGTGGCTTCTGCTATAGATCAAAGGAATCAAGTAGATGTTATTTATACTGACTTCTCAAAAGCTTTTGACTTTGTCAACCATGGTCTTCTACTGAACGAGCTCAAGGCATTAAATATTGACTCAACCCTTCTCCACTGGCTATACTCCTACCTCTATAATCGTGAGTGTGTGGTAACGTATAAATCTTGTAAGTCTTCCTCCTATTGTCCTCAGTCTGGTGTTCCTCAAGGCTCAATACTTGGTCCCTTATTATTCTTAGCTTTCATAAATGATCTGCCATCCTTATTTAACTCTTCGTCGCTTATGTATGCTGACGATTTGAAAATTTTCAAAATTATTCATTCTCTAGATGACTGCTCGCGACTGCAAGCAGACCTAGATAATCTTGTTTCCTGGACCAGCTCTAACTTCCTTCCTTTAAATATTAGCAAGTGTCTCCTTATGTCTTACTCACGTAAAAAATCTCCATTTTCTTTTGTTTATTCGATCAGTGGCACTGCTCTTGGGGTAGTGACCACTCATAAAGATTTTGGTGTAATTTTTGATGATAAACTCCGCTTTGATCGCCACATTTCTTATATTGTTTCGAAGGCATCTAAAATGTCTGGTTTTATTTTGAGAACCTCTAAAGGCTTCAATAATATACGGTCTTGTACCTATCTATTTCTATCGCTGGCTCGCAGTCTATTAGAGTATTGTGCTCAAGTATGGTGTCCTCATCAGCGTTATTTAATGAATGCGCTTGAGACAGTGCAGCGTAGATTGACAAGATCTCTTATTTTCAAATTTCAGATCGCATACGTTTCCTATAGTGAGCGTCTCGTTATGTTACAGCTCCCCTCTTTATTATCTCACAGGATCTTCTTGGATGAATGCCTCCTGTACAAACTTTATTACCATCTTTTGCCACCAGCTTTGTGCGACAATATATCGGCCTTTACTCCTGAACGTATGAGTAGATCTTCAGTAATCTTTAATATCCCGTTCGCCCGAACCGAGATTTTTTTTAACTCGCCTTTTGCTCGGATACCCCGCAATCACAACATTCGTGGTCTTGGTCCTATTCCTTCTTCTTTTTACGAATACAAATCTCGTTTAAAACGGGATGTTCTTGAATTCGTTTTTATTAATTAAGTTTTCATTTTTACTGTTTAACGGATTATCAATTACTTTATACTTTTATATGTTTCAATATAAATTCTTTTGCTTTCTTATTATTAATAATTTTTGCCTTTTTTCATTGTTTTTCTTACTTGTCTATATTATAATTGGAGTTTACTCTGTACATATAGATATTACAATAAATAAATAAATAAATAAATAAATAAACCTTCCAACAAACTACCAAAAAAAGTCGTGCCAATTGAAATGAAATGAATAGATCTCTTAGTAAATAAGTAACATACAAGCCTAATTAAATTCAAATGTATTGTAGTAAATCTTACATGCAATGAACTCGAATACTTTATTCAAAATTTCATCATTAAAGCGTATTTCATAATAATTAATGCAGAATGGATTAATTATTGCCAACTTGATTTCTTATTGAATTTAACTTTAAAATTGTAATGGTCTTTTGAAATTAGTTTTATACAAAAACTACTTAGTATCTTCTAAATTTCTTCTCAAAGCTCTTTAATGATGACTTGGATGGTGAGTTTTTTCGAAAAGATTTCAACATCTCAACCCTACATTGAACATAGCCCTAAGTACACGCAATTCCTATTTACTACCGCTTCTGAAAATGAGGTGAGACTGCCAAGCCACCCAAAAAACCAATTTCACATGTGTTCCAAATTGGTTTAACACGTCTTGCTCTCCTTTGAAAAAAAACACTTGGTCCAAAATACAAAGTCGACACTACCTACCAAACGTCCATCGAAAATGAACACCAATTTGAATTGTATGCAAATTAGGACCCACAAAATTTACTCGTTCACCTTTTCAGCTCAACGTTTTATCTTTTCCTTGATCGCACATCTAGCAATATCTCCCATTAAACGCGGGGACTAGGACAGCACTTCCCTTGTTCGAGGCAAATCGATGTAATTTTCACTACAATTCACTACAATCGAGACAACATTGTATCCTTTTTTCTCGCTTAATTGAAACACATTTTGAATTTTATTATAAGTAGTGGCAACTAAATGAGATGCAATCAATTTTCCGCAGACAGATAAACATCCTTCTCGTGCGTACACGGCGACCAGGGGCACGTGAAACATGGAAGCAGGAATACTTGGGTGGGCAGAGAACAATCAATGGGTTAAATTAATATGAATCTGTGCGATCAGGTGACTTTAATGAAAAGGATTTAATCAATTACGTGGGTAGTTGCTGATAAAGAAATTGAGAGTTTACTTGTAGTTGGCTTTTTTCGTAATCCTGTAGATTGAAGTCAGTGATAATAAATATTGGCAATTTATTAAGATCTTATCGGGAGTACGTGAAGCAAATACTTAATGCTAAAATTCATGCAAGAATAATTTGGTGGTAGAAAAAAAACGATATACCTTAGAGAGAAAATTTGTACTGATAGTGAGTGAAAATTTTAAAAACTATATTACTTCAAAATTCCTTCGAAAATCAACCTTTTTGAATTATTGTGTAAATTAAATTTGTAATCTTGATATTCTGTATAAACCTCCTACATCAGTGCCTGTAATCTCCAGACATATGCTTGGTAATTTTTCGTTAATCCCTTGAAATCCCTATTAGAGCATTTAATAGAGATCCTGAGGGAGGTCAAAATTTATTGAATGGATATCTTCACGAGTACAATGCCTTTCTCTAAAGATACATTCAATTCAGGTCGTCAAAAAGATTCATGCAGTCTTTTGATTTTTATCGCAGGAAACAGTAGCTGATAGGTTATTACCACTTAACAACCTGTTGGAATTAATCTTCAGAGAGATCTCCAGGTCTTCTTTTATTTCCTTTTTGAATTGATAGCACCCGTTCAAACGTAGTCGCTATTGTGATTATACTTAAGAATTTTCTTTCCAGTTAGGAGATGATCACTATAGACACGCCGGAAAGAAGCTGAACTTCAAGGATAGTATGTACTGCACGTATTTTCATAATTTTTTTATTTTATCATCTTATTGTTGGTATGCTTCTGACTGTGTAAACAAAAGTATATGATTCGCAATGTTGGAAGGGGTCTTAGTATTTTTGATAATCAAAAAATACTATAATACACTTTACAACTTATTATTTTCTCATGCATTTACTGTGAGCGCCCAAAGAAAGTGCACAACTGTGTGCAAACAAAGACTCATCAAATGGGTTCCAAAAGTCCAATTTTCGAAACGTGTGGTGCTTTGAAAATGCTTTTTTTTTTATTTTTTAATAGCAGGGGGAATGCCGGTCGACAGGAATACTCTTGGAGGCTAGTGCTCTTAGGGGAGCGCCGTCCTCACGGACCCGAGGATATGGAGGTTGCGGTGAAGTTTCTCCTGACAGGTGACCACCATGACTAAATCTGGATTACGTTTTAGACAACGAACTATAATTGATGGTTTGGGTTGGCGGATATGATGGTTTGGATCTAGTTTTTTTTTAACAGTAACGCGGAGGTGACACTTGTGCGTGAACGGCTTCAATTTAATTATCATACCGTCTCCATCCCGATTAAACCTTGGCAGGACTTGGAGTACGTTCAAAGTTTACACCATTGGGTTTGTAGTATAGGTTCGATTGGGACGGACTTTCGATTAGCGCTAGTCTGGCTCTAAACACTTCTCCCCATAAAGGTTGTGCCGACCCTCGCATGGCGTCCCTACTCTGCAAAGATAACCAGGGGGCCAAAATGGCGACTACACACACGAACGGATATAGCGGCTCTGAGGGGGGACCCAATAAAACTGCAGCAAATTAAACCAAAACCCCTAAAAAAGATTAAAAAACTTCAAAATAACAAAGCAAAAATAACGACAACGCAACCAGCGATTGCAGCCACCATGCTCATAACACATCGAGAGCGGTACTAACGGTGCCAAAAACGACGATGAATACAATCCAGGTAAGGACGGAAAAAACGGAGAAATTCCTGTGGCATTCGTGTACAGCAAAAAATGATGCGAACGAAACTGCAGGACAGTACAAGCGCTAGGGAAAAATATAAAGAACATCTAGAATTTGATGGTTACTGCTGCTATCTGTACCGAAGCGATCAAAGCAAGGGTTTAAATTTTCGAATCAAAACTAAACCATCCCGAAGTACACAAAGAGATCACGGTGTTGCATACCAACATACCCTATGTATACTGGCAGGAACTGATCAAGGTTCCCGGTGGCAGAGAGAACTCACTGTATAATACTTACATGCTACTGGCTAATATAAGATTTTAAGAATTATTTCAATTCAGCTAATTAATACATCAGAGGATAAGTTTATGAAGTCTTATATTTGCATATTTATAAATTTAGAGTGTTGATGGAACAGTTAATTTGCACGATTTACGTTCGCTTTAATTATACTTGTTAGTTATTCAGAGGGAAAAGGAAATTCCAAGAAACTTATCAAGTTATTTAAGCTTTAATTGTTGCTTGGGCTGGCGCCTTGAGCACGCAGTTATATTAACGAATCAATTGATTAATAATCCAACTGCTAGTCCCGGGCACAAAGCCTGGGCACACTAATACTCGGGCTAACGCCTTGAGTATGCAGTCAGATTAATAAATCAATCAATTATTAATTCAACTGCTGGCCCCGGGCATAACTGCCTTGGGGCGCTTATACTCGGGCAGATGCAGTTGAGCCAGCGAATGGAGAAATACTTCTCGATTTTCTTGCTTCTATAATTTTCTTTTATACTATAACTATACTGGCTTAATTGCTTACCAACTAAAATAATGAAGACAATTTACCAATTAGAAGATCAAAGTTCAACTGGGATGTTTTTTATTTAATGTGTTTAATGCCATCGTTCAGTGACTGGTGCAACCACAAAGCTCAAGCTTTCGCTCGATTTGCCTCATTGCAAATGCATGTAACCAATTCGTTCCACTGAGGCGGTACGTTTGATTGCAAAGTCTTGTGTTTATATGTTTGATACTTAATACGAGTATGGATACACACCCACTTCTGCTAATCCATGATACGACACCGAACCCACAGATGCTTTGATTATAATTCGTAGCTTTTCGTATATGTATGTTGCCATTTACAGTACACAGAGAGGAACGAAGGAGCATGGACCGAGTAATATTTGGACTGCGGCTCCCGTAGCAACGGTAAAAAAAGTAAGGAGTGACCAGACAAATTAAGCTCCATAAGTGCTGTACTCGGAAATGGAAGCCGATAACCTCTCCCAAGAAAGGTGGTCGCAAAGTACAATTGCCACCTGACGACATGCAGAAGAAAGGCTAGTCCAAAAAGCATGTTCTGCATGTAACTCGCCATAAATCAGCAAAGGAGTAAAGAATGGGCCCCTTGACCAAGATGGCTCCCAGACCGCGGAGTGCATTACTAGAAGAGCTGGTTAAAAGTCGAAGAGTACCAGAAGGCCGAGGAAAATCAGAAGGCTAAAGAAGCACTAAAGGGTATGTGCAGATACTTCCTTCGTCAGACATCAATAAAGGAATGGCGTCTAGCCCAATTAAAGGAGATCAGAGTAAAAAAAAGAGAGAGCTGGCACTTGATGGGCATGAATTGCTGGATAAGGGGTTCCAGACAGTGCTGACAAAAAGAGCGAAGAAAGTTGCAAAGAAAATCTTTTAAAACATGCCAGAAAATAAAGTTTGCATGGACGCCCAACAAGAAAAAAGACCTGATACGAAACGGGAGAGAACGAAGCCCCGACAAAAACCCCGGCAGCAGGCACTGCTCGTAAGACCCCAAGACGGCCTATCCAACACAGAGGTGCTGTGGGATATCGGGGGAAATGTAAGTCCCAAAGATTCCAACACTGCTATCAAAGCTGCACAATGAATGCGGTTGAGCTACATGGTGGTCGAATTCAAAGCAGAGGACGACATTAAAGAGGCATTCCATGACGCAGCAAAGAAAGTCCTCGGCAAAAGCGCAACTATAGACATGCTTAAGCCGATGGCAACGATCGAAATAAGAGACATTGATGGCGTCACGGACTTGGCCGAAGCAGAAGAGGTCATCAAAAGCGAGCTCCCTAGCCCAGGTGGGATCGAAGTAAGGCTGATATCAGAAAACCACAGGGGGCAACGATTGGCCATCATTGACTTGACCGAAAAGAACCGCGAACAATTTCTGAATAAGGGCAAAGTAAGAATAGGGTGGGCTATGCTCTGAGACTTATTTCAGTACTCTGGATAGTTCTTTTGTGGCAAATAATACAAAACCTTTATGCAGGGTCGCTGAAATCTTCTTCTGTCAGTCCTAGTAAGGTTCGTTGGAATGGTGCAGAGGTTTCTTCTCCTCAAGAAGTTACTGACTCATTTGCCTAATTTTCTCTTCGACTTTTTCTCCTCCCGTTGCAGCTATGCATCTTGTTGTCTTACCTCATCATCTTCCCTTCCCAATTTCCTTTATTTATATAGCTATATCTGAAGACGAATCTTTGATCAATGTTCTTGATCCTAATATCAGCCCTGGGCCAGATGGTTTGCCAAGCATATTTGTGAAGTCATTCGAATCATCGCTAAGTTTTCCTGTATCTCTCCTCTTCAATCTAAGTTTGAGTACTGGTACTTTCCCTAATCCTTGGAAAACAAATAATATTGCGCCTTTTTCAGTTTCCAATTATCGCCCTATTTCCTTAATTTCCTGCTATCCAAAGTTATTGAACGGCTGGTTCATTATCTACTCTCAAACTCATTAGCCCCTATTTTTTTGCTCCAGAGCAGCGTGGCTTTCTCAAAAGATACTCCACTACCTCTAATTTAATTGATTTCACAAACAGTATTGCAAGAGCTTTGGATAATCAACCGCAAGTTGATGTGATCTTCATAGATTTCTCCAAGGCCTTTGGCCTTGAATCATTTACTCAAAGCTTAAAGCTCTTGGCATCTCGGGTGCTCTTCTATCTTGAATGTTATTTTAACTATCGTGTTGTCCCTACCAAGTAAGTCTCTCTGGTACTACGTCTAGTCCTTTTGATCCTTAACCGGGTGTTTCACCAGGTTCAATTCGAGGGCGTCTTCTCTTTCTGTTGTTCATATGACCTCCCCTTTCTAATTAATTCCTCTTGCCGCATGTATGCTGATAAATTCAAAGTATTTTGAGCAGTCAAATCCCATTTAGACTGTCAGCTCCTCCAAACTGATCTGAATGCTCTAAATAAATGCTGTACTACTTATGTCTTAAGATTGCTAAATGTCATAATGTGACTTTTTCTCTCAAGGACACTCCTATTCATTTTAATTATATGTAAAGTGATACTTTGTTCTCTGAAGTAATCAGTCATAAAGACCTTGGAGTAACTTTTGATTCAAAATTCATATTTGATGCATATATTTTAAATTTGATTACTTAGACGTCTAGAGTTTCCGGTTTTTTCCTTAGGCACGTCCATAAATTCAATAGCATCTCTTCTTCTATCCGCCTATTTGCTTGTCTAGTTCGCCCTTTGCTTGAATACTGTTCTGTCACCTGGTCCCCCCGATATTCCTATCTCGTGTTTTCTTTAGAAACTGTACTAAGGAACTTTACGCATTTTCGTTTCCTTAAGTTTCATTTGCCGCAGCAGCCCTATGAAAATCGTTTATCGCTCGTATATCTTCCATCTCTAATATTCCGATGAACTCATTTAGATCAATGTTTTTTGTAGAAACTCTACTGCCATCAAGTACCGTTAAATATTTTTTCTGAGCTGCGTTTCCAACAAACATCTCGTTCATCTTGGATGAGCACTTATTTCGCTATCCGATATGCTAGAACTGGTTTATATTTTCATTCACCAATTTTAAAAACCATACAAAATCATAATAATCGCGAGCTTGGTCCTTTCCCCTCTTCTTACATAGCATTTAAGAAAAAGCGAAGAGACTTACTATTAATTAAACTTACAATTATCGTCATTTTATTATTTTTTCATTTACATATTGCTGTATTTATTCTTTGCATTCCATGTTGTTATTGAATTATTCAGTCTGTTAGATAGAATAAATAAATAAATAAATCTGCAGGACGCAGTGAAACGAAGTGCCTCTTCAATGCTTCAAGTACCTTGGCTATAGTCATACCACATAAGTATGCACATGACCCAATAGGAGGTCCCTATGCTACAAATGCGGTGAAATAGGACATAAAAGAAAAGAGTGTACAAAGACGACACATTGTTTCCTTTGTAAGGATGCTGATCCAAGACCGGACCTTGAACACGTCTTGGTATCAAGGAAACATCATAGAACTTCGATGGCCCGCATCCTGCAACCAAACCTTCACCGCAGCTCAACCACCCAAAATCTGCTTAAGCAGTTTGTGAGGGACATGAAAGCCAACTTTTTATTAATAAGAGAGCAACACCACGATAAAAACTCTACTTCGTGGTACTCTGATGAAACTCATACTGAAACCATCTGGGCTCGGAATAGTGATTTCCAGGCGGAGAGCTATGAAGAGCTGTTAAAGGACTACTCAGCCAGTGATCATCAGTGCACTATGCTTGAGATTAGTGATGTTATCTCCTGACGCCCGTACTCTCGACCGTCTACAATCGAGATGACGTCAAAGTGCTCATGGCAGGTGCTCCGCTGTAGATTGATTCGGATGGACCAGAAGAACTGGCAGTTCAAGATGTGGTGAATATAAGCATTATCATGACTGCTTGTAACGCCCAGTGTGCTGGTATTCAACAAGAATCGCTGAAAAGTGAGGAAAGTATCACAAGCTTCGGCCTGAGGCTCAACGGCCACGGAATCGTGATGAGGCATGCAACCGGATAGCAGCATATAAGTCGGCCAGGAAATGACTTCACAGATTGATTATTAGATTAATAATAGCGTGGCTCACCGCTTACAAGATCTAGTGGACAATGTGAACAAGGATCCGTGGGGCCTTGGCTAAAAGCAAGTTACGGGGAAGCTTTGTGCCCTACGGAAACTTTGCATACACAATGCGGGGAAGACGGACGAGATGGTGCGGGCACTCCACCACACCCATCCCATGCTTGTTGACGCTGTCCATGGTTTAACAGCAGTTAACTGCTGACTCTTCGCACAGCCGGAACTAAAGGAGGCTGTCCTTTAACCGAAAGCAAGGAAGGCTCTAGGTCCAGATGGTGCTCCAGCTGAGGTGTTGCAACTTGTCTAGCACCATTTTTCTGACTTGCTGATCAGCGCATTCAACGCTTGCCTACGATGTATTCTCGGTGTGATGGATAGTAATCGAGCCTCGTGTTCATCAGCTAGGGAAAGGGAAATACCAGGTCACCGTCTGCATACCGCTCGTTATGCATGCTAGATACTGATGGGAAAGTGCTAGAGAAACTCATCAAGGGAAGACTCACTGACGCGATTCGTGCAGTTGGACACGTATTCGCTCGGTGGTACCGCTTTCGACTAGGACGCTCCACCATTGATGCTATCACAGAGGTAGTGAACATGGTCCAAAAAGCAGGGCTGTGTAGCCGTGCCAAGCGACGGATTGTCCTATTAGCGACACTCAACGTTAAGAACGCTTCCAACTCCGCTAGATGGCCGGATATACTGGATACACTGGAAAATCGTTTTCAAGTTCCAGAATACCTGATGTGACTTCTGAGGGATACCTGAAGCACCCAAGCCTGCTTCACGATATCATACAGGGCCAAAGAAGGATGGAAGTTACATCGGGTGTTGCCCAGGGATCTATAATTAGTCCAGACCTGTGAAACGTCTCTTACGATGGACTACTGACACTGGAGATGCCAGATGAGTCACGCTTGATCGGTTATTTAGATGATGTTCCGGCTCTGGTCACTGAACGTACCGTTGAATAAGTGCAGCGTAGGCTAGGTATGCTCATGCGCCGAGTTTGAGACTGGATGCCTGCTCGTGGGTCCAGTTTAGCACAAAGTGGTTATCTTGATACAAAAGAGAATCCCTAGAGTAAGGATGATGATACTAATCGAATCGAAGCCAGCTGTGGAAACCCTGGAGCTACTAATCAACTAGAAGAAAATTATCTCTCAGCAAATCAGAGCAATGACTGAGATGGCTACTTGGGAAGTATTGGCTCTGCATTGATTTATGGCCAACGCAGGGGGACCCAGCCCATCAAGAAGACGGCTCTTGATGAGTGCTGTAGGGTCAGAGCTATTTTACAGAGCCGAAATATGAGGCGACGCTCTCAGTAAGGAGGTATACCGAAAACGCTTGGCACAGGTGCAGAGAAGAGGAGCACTGAGGATTGCATCTTCGCACCTGACAGTTTCTGATTTGGCAGTGAGAGTTATTGCAAGCGTGATACCTGTTGCGTTCCTTGCTAGAGAGCGCCACCCTATTTGCCTGCGTCAAAGCGAAGACGCAAGGGAGATGGTTGCCCACGGGGGTAGACAGTGCTCACTCAACGATTGGCAGTAGTCTCTGGTGAATCGCACGAAGGAAAAAGGGACTGCGTACCTCATCCCGGATATGAGACCGAAGCTAAATTGAAGGTATGTTGAGACTGACTTCTATCTGACCTAGCTTTTGAGCCTGCATTAGTGTTTTGTAGTCTTACCTTGAAACAACTAGCAAATCATGGTCCCCTTATTATTTGTTTCGCCGAGGCGAGAAATAAATGCCTATTACATCATTTTCGCGTGCACAAAATAGGACAGATTGAGAATGGACCTCTACAGGGAGACGGGAGAGCTCAACCCGGATAGTAAAGTCACGATGATGCTCCAATCGGCCGACAAATAGAACCAAGTGACACATAATGTTCAGACAGTCCTTAAAGATGAAAGAGGCTCATCCCAGCCGAGGGCGTCGGGGCCGGGGGATCACTTGTCTGGTAATTCCTTTTCCCCTTTGTTCTCCAGCTAGAAGAGAAAAATCCAGCTTGAACTTAACAAAATAAGACCTGACCCGAAGCAATGTGTCAATCGGTTCCAGGCTAGATTCTCGTGTTGAATGAAAAGGTATTTTGTGGGTAGTCTACTCGCTTGCAAGCATAGGAGTTGCAAAACTCTGTGCAAAAATATTTGTTGTTATTGGGCTCATAAAGGCCTCTATCCATGATTTTTCTCAGATTTTTCGGATGAATGGTGTCTAATCGCGAAGGTGGGTACGCCAAAATTTCGTATGTGTCCCCTTCCCCTGTCCCTATTGGTACTGTTCAGGTAATTTTAAGACCTGTTTTGCAAAGATCTCATTGAGACCTTTCCAATGACACCCTAATCGACCACCAATTCCAAAAATTTTTTTTAAGGATCACCTCCCTATATGAGGAGACGCCTCTTACAATTCTCTGAAAAAAATTTCAGGGCAAAACTTTCATGGAATCACCACTTCTGAGAAAAACGGCTGGACAGACGGACACAGGCCGTGGTTTCAATAGGCTTTTATATTTTAGTACAAAATCCTAAAAATACGTCTGTGGTAATGAAGGTCTCATACAATAAGCTGAAGCCTTCAGCTAAAATTATCTTAACATGTTCCCAAAAACCATGCTGGTGTACTTCATTTTAGTGACAAATAAACACTCAATCGATATAATTCACATGAAGAGGGCTAAAATTTTCTTAATCAGTTCAATTATGTTTCGAAGTTTACCGCAATGTTTTACATATATAACAAAACACCGTTTTTTTTAAATATTTGAATAAAAATTATTTTACTGTAAACAGATACTTTCTTTAACTTGAAGACGTCGTCGAATTTCCATGAAAAAACAAGACGCATACAAAGCTTTTTGTTGCACACTGAATATAAAATTATTTTTAGGTTTCAGACCTCTAACGTCGCATTGAATACTACTCATGAAAGTCGAAGAAATCATTATTTTCTCTCTCCCATACTACGAGTATTTATATGTCCTTATATAAATTTCTTATGAATAAAAATATTTCAGCCTAGCTTCAATCTTATTCCTCACTTACCATTAAAAAAAACTGTGTAAGAATTCATTCAATTCAAGTAGCAACGGTAGGTGGGCAGAACTAACAACAGAAATCTATCAAACACCACACGCATTGAATATCCTCAAGACACCAGAAATTTTGCGGGTTCTACAGGGTCGAGTCCTAGCAAACTGGACAATGTTATAAATGATGGCATCAATAACCATTAAATGACCCTCTCAGATGGCGCAAAGATAACACTTCCGGTCTCGTTCTTATTCACTTTGTGAAAAATGTCTCAAAATGTATCCCATTGTGTTTCTACTCGTCCTTTTATAAATTTAGATAAAAACAGGCTAAGACATTGAAAACTACAGTATGTCGTCATTGTCAACAGTGCAAAGGATAACGAGGATTCTGCAAGAGGGAATAGAATTGGAGACGGTGAACTCATAAATTACCGAGGGAATTCGATCATGATAGAGGACAAAATGACTTGGCCTAAATGAGATTACTCGAATCAGTAGTGAATGTTTGCTTCTGTATTACCTGAATTAGAAGACGAATAAGGATGTGAATAGAAAATGCTTGGCGAAAATTCCCTACCTGGGAACGAGGGTCAATCGAATCGATTAATCATTTGAAGGAAAACTCATCAATGGTAATTTACAATGAGTGGATACTTTTCTGGTCGTTATCGAAGAGTCATAACATCTCAATATAAGGATGGACCACCTATTAATCCATATCCTTTTGAGTAGATTTATGATGCCTTTAAAGTTTGAAAAGAATTAGAGATAGTTTACATGAGCGTTAAACATTGTGAGGAGTGAGCACGTGAAGAAATTTCAAACTAAATTCATTAATCATTTAGGTTTTGTCAGTATTCCTTAAAGTCAGTCTTAAGGCTTTTCGGGGGAAAGATTGGAGTTCCGATGCTGCAGTTGTACGTTCACTTTTTATTTATTGATGTCACACTTTAATGTTATTAAATTGACTGCTCTAAATTCTTTGGGACCCTAATTCGACGAGCTGCATCTGCACATGAAACGCAAAAGTCCGCTTTTCACAAGGATCATTATCATCACAGCATTAAATGTGTTGCTCTGTTAGCAGCTTCAAAAATGTGTCACTTGCCTCCTATTGCGATGTCCCCACTAATCTAGTTCAGATGTATCGCTTCAGATAAAAATAGCAGACTTTGAAACAACGGGACGATATCCTTATCAGATTTCATAGCTCGTCGAACAAACAAACATACAAGAAAAACAGAACACAAAGTGTTGGTGTCATGTCACTTTGATTTCAAGAGGCTCCAGCAACAGACAAATGCTCATCAGTCACTGGATGTTCGAATTTGAGCTGCATATCCTGTACAGGGAGAGCAAGTACGCTGGGGAATGTTACCGCGTCCATGTCGGTTTTTCCTTGTTGCAACTACAATAAATCGATGGAGGGATCACGTTAATTAGCCCAATAGGAAATAAATATTTATAGGTCTAATGTGTGTCAGCTATGCCCAAGTATGGTGTCGCCACATCGCCATTTGACTGATGCCAATCTGACCAGCAACCGGCACAGTTCAGGTAGACCAGGTATCATCGCTGAGCGAGCATTAAATTCGAGCATATTCTTCGTCACCTTTTTTGCTGCTGCTGCCGTTGCTGTCGCCAATATAAATGTCGCATCCATGTATG
Source organism: Odontomyia ornata (assembly GCA_963969285.1). Lineage (NCBI taxonomy): Eukaryota > Metazoa > Arthropoda > Insecta > Diptera > Stratiomyidae > Odontomyia > Odontomyia ornata. The sequence continues at coordinate 295,776,485 of OZ017741.1, forward strand.
TTTTCTGTCGCGTTAGAAAACATTATGTGGTGCCTATTAAGTGATATAACTGAACAGATGCCCTATTCGTTAATGGTTATCAGCAACAGCTCTTTCGTTTTTCCCTTTAATTAAATTTTATACATCTTCAAATGATCCAGCGCCGAGCTCAGCTGCCGTCAGGTTTCTAGTGGTACCGAGCACATACGACAGTTAGTTCAATTAACAGAAGGAGGTTATGTTTTAATGATGATGCCATTATGCCATTATTGTTTCCTTGTTGAGGAAATATGGTCAGAGGTCAACAGCGGAGAGATATTAATTTCAACTTTATGAGTCAAATGCTTCTTAAAAGGTTAATCTGAAACAACGAATAAGAATATCGTGTGAGAGGATTATTACGTTATAGGTGAACGATGAATAGGATTTAATTTAAATAGGCTTTATTTCAAAGGAATGCCGTCAACCCAATTTTTGTATAAGTCTACGCAAAAAATTAATAATCAGGAATTTTCAGCACATTTTTATTTTTGTGTAACATTTAGGTCTATTTCAAATTTCCAAATGAAAAAAATCAAGTACCAAATCTTTACGTCCTCTCCAAAAACTATTGGAATCCTGAGAAATATATTTTTGTGTTTTGTATTTAAGGGGTAGTCATGGGAACGATCGACAGAAGCCATGCTTCTACACTGATGCAAATACACGTTTATCCATTTCGTAGTTGGGAAAGTATAACCCTGCCATTTGACATCTATCAGAATTAAATGTCATCCAAAGCGTGTTTTTTTAGCTGAAGGTTTGCCATTTAGCAATATGGATCATTTAACAGTCGAAAAATGCGTTAAAATTATTAAATTTTATTATAAAAATTGTGATTCTGCTGTATCAACATTTAGGGCTTTACGAGCCGATTACGGTCGACATAATCGACCTACAGAGCAAACAATTTCGATCACAGTGAGAAAATTTGAAGAGACTGGATTGGTTATTGATATTGCAAGGCCTGTGCAACATCGCAACATTCGTTCTGCTGAAAATATCGCTGTCGTTGCTCAAAGTGTGGAGGATGACCCGAATTTGTCGATTCCTCGACGTGCTCAACATTTGGGCTTGTCTTACGGCTCATTGTGGCGGATTTTGCATTTGGGCTTGCATCTCCATCCGTACTAAATCCAACTCTCTCAAGGACTTAAGCCTCAAGACCATACACAATGCAGAATTTATGCGAATCGGGTGATTGAACAACAAGCCATTGATAACGATTTTTCGAACAAAATTTTCTTTAGTGATGAGGCTCATTTTTCGCTCAGTGGTTACGTAAATAAACCGAATTGCCACATATGGGGCTCTCAAAATCCTCAGGTGATCGCAGAAAGGCCTTTGCATCCAGAAAAAGTAACCGTTTGGTGTGCATTATGGTCTGGTGGTGTTATTGGCCCGTATTTTTTTGAAAACGATCAAAGAAGAGCCATTTCAGCCAATACTGACCGCTATGGACGGATGTTAACCGATTATTTTTGGAGAGAAATTGAAGATTATGATCTGGAGAACATGTCGTTCCAACTGGACGGAGCCACAAGCCACACAACACAGGCTAATCGAACACTTTTGCAAGAGAAATTTCCAGGACGCATTGTTTCGAGACTGAGTGATGTCAATTGGCCCGCAAGATCCTGCGACCTAACACCTTTGGATTTCTTTTTATGGGGATTTGCAAAAAATCGTGTTTACGTGAACAATCCTCAAAATTTTGAGCAATTGAAAATCAATATTCGTGAAGTTATGGCCGAGATATTGCCGGAAATGTCCGAAAAGTTATTGAAAATTACCTCAAAAGGATTGAGGCCTGTAAGAGGTCCCATGGAGGACATTTGAATGATTTTGTATTTCACAGAAAATGGCAAGGTTCAATCTTTATATTGAATATGAATATTTTGTTTCTATCTGAATATTTGATGTGTTTTCATTAGCTTTACTTTCCAAAGCGTAAAATGGATAACCCTATATGAGGATATACATATAATTCAGTAGTCCGCGTTATGTAGTGGCTAGAGAATTCGACATGTAAATCGAAGGTTCATGGTGCAAATCCCGTTGGTGACAACGAGATTTTTTTTCGAGTGATTCTTCAGACGTACTATTATTAGCCCGTTCAGTTATGACACGTACTAGAGTAAAATTAAAAAACGTATCACAGGTGTGTGGACGGACATACGGCTAAAGCATGGTACTGCTCATGTAACCTTCCCTATCTATCTCTAAGCAAAGGTACAAAAGAGGCTGTAGTGCTAAAGCAAAAACATATAAATAAATAAACAAAATTTGAAATGGTAATAAGAACAATGCGGATTTGAATAAATATGTATTATGAAAGAATAAATATTACAAAAATGTGAAAATATGAGATCTAAATATTTCATGATGGCGGTTTTAGGCGCACCCTGGATAAAAACTGATTCTGTGAAACGATTTTCCGGCCCCCAGAACATTCCTTTGATTAAGATTTCTTAAAATTATCACAATTAGAAAACAAGTTCGAGTGTTCCATGTAAACTTTGCAATTATAATTTGATCCAATTTTGATTTGTGAGGTATATGTTCCTCTAATACATGCTGCTCATGACCTGCACCTGTGATTTTTTTCAATTTTTTCAGTTCACAGGTATCAAATTACGTCTAGGGCATAACGAATAAAGTAAGGAAAGACGTTTCAAAGAAAATCCATTGTTTTTCTATTTTCAACCGGCGCCATTTTGTTGCAAACTGACAAAAATCACTCAAATCATGAACTCCTAAAAATATTAATGTTATTGCCCTTATTTGAAAATTTTATGAAGATCAAATCAAAACTGCAGTGTCTGATTCAATGGAAAGTCCGTAAAATACCGAAATCATGTGTAATTGTTGTTGTAATTGGAGAAATTTCAAACGGCTATAACTTCCGTATATATCATTCGATTTTCATCAAACTTACATAGTTAAAGATCCTTTGATAGGACTACTTAAATATCGAATCTCGTTCAGTTTAAGGGTGGCTATACGGTTTTATTGGAAAAAATGTGAAATTCAAATATCACACTATTATTAACAAAGTAGAATGAATTTCAACATCTAAGGTATTTGTTGTTGTTGTACTCATTAATACCTCCACCCCTAATTTTTTTCAGATTTTTCAGATCACAGGTGTCCAATCGCGAGGGGGGGGGGGGTACACAAATTTTTCGTGTATTTCTCCTCCCTGTACGTCCCTCGAAGCAAAGTTTGCCAAACTAAGACCTGTTTTGAAAAGTTCTTATCAAGACCTTTTATTTGATGCCCATATCGGCTACCTTTGATGAAATTTTTTTCGGGGGATGACTCCCCTATATTAGGAGACCCTCCCTTAAATACCTTATAACATTTTTTTGTATTTGAACTTTAAAGAGAGCACCACTTTCAACCAACATACAAAATTTGATGTTTCTAGCTTAAGTAGCTTCCGAGAAAAATACAAAACCCTAAAAATATGGTTGTATCGAATTCGCCATTGGTCCCCGTCTAGCTTTGCTCCGATTATTTGCCTCAGGACCCGTCCCTCAAAGGCGTTCAATATATTTGCAGATGCTTGGGTTAGGGTCCATGTTTCACACCCACAGCATAACGCAGGTCTTATCATAGATTTGTATACTTGGAGCTTTGTTCCCCTGTGTATACAGCTGGCTTTCAAAATCGTAAAAACTGAATAAAATATATTATCTGTGAGCTGTATTCTTCGGCGTATTTCGTCTCTCTTATTACCCGTTTTCATTATTTTAGCGCCTAAATACAAAAATTTGCTCACATTTTCTATACTGTATTTTCCAACGGTGGTATTTTGTGTATTTGGGATATTTTTCCTCGACTGCGTCATGAGCTTTGTTTTATTTTGATTGATTTGTAGATTCAGATTCACCAAGATCAAAATCCGTCAGAAAGAGGGAAGCCATAGGCTCAACATCCCTCAAAACTGAATCGTCTTCGGAAGAGACCACAGAGTCGGATCAGGATATGGTGGACTCAAACGAAAATTTGCAAGATTTTCCGGCTCTGCCACCTCCAAAATCGACCATTTTATTCCCAGAAACGGCAACCAAAAAACCCTTACAAGTTTTTCTCCCCACACCATCGACATCGGTATCAACTCACAAACAGAGTGAACCACAAAAACACTTCGATGTTTCCGATGAAAAACTGCCCCATTATTCTCCGCGAACCAAAGAAATGGACAAAATTGGCTGCGCTTATGAAGCAGTTAAATATAAATTTTGACTCTGTCAAACATGTATATCTGGGTATCCAGGTTATACCCTAACCTTCACGCACGCCAGGAAAATAACGAAGTTGTTAACGGAGCAAAAATGGGAATATTACACGTACTTCCTCCCTAACGATAAACAATCCCCGTTGGCAGCACCAGCCGGAAAGGTAAATTTCTCGTATGTAGCGTAAAGTTCCGAAAAAGAATTTGGCTTGCCTACTCCTGGGGATCTTACTGCAATTTTTTTAGCACCACATGGGTATTTATTAACATAAAAGGAATCTGCCACCGTTCGTATTTGGAGGCCTTTCATAGAGGCGCAAATATTTTGCTAATTAAATTGAGTTGCACACGTATGGATCACATATTGAAAATCGACGGGTGATAAATTGTTATAAACATATAAATACTGGTTTCGCCCTTCTCACATTTGCTGTTTGTACATTTCACAGTGGTTACCACACAAAGGTGATAACTTTTTGGCTTAAATACCTCAAATGGTTAATTTCAAAAGATTTCCATAAAAGTTTAATCAGCACTTGCATTGCCATTAATATATATATTTTCGATTCTTATCCGAACCATCAGGGGCCGTTATTTTGAATTTTTATTGTAAGCCGCTGCTAAAATTATTAAGCTGTAAATTTTCGAATTTTTTATTTGTCATCCGATTTGCATAATAAAATTAAATTAACTTGCCTTAATAACTTATAATTTCAAGTTTTATCGGAATCTGTTGAGAAACTTGGCTGCTAAAGGGCTACAGAAATACAAAAAATGTTTATGTCATCCCCCTGTGTGGGAAGACCCCCTCAAACACTTTAAAATATTTTCTTACACTGCAAATTTCAAGAGGCACCACTTTTGACCTACGTAAAAAATTTCCTCATTCTAGCTCATGTGGTTTTCGAGAAAACTTGTGGTGATGCACGAACAAACGGACGGGCGGGCAGACAGACAAGTCGCGATTTTATAATTTTTTAGGGTTTTGCTAAAAATATTTTACAATATTTGAAAAATATTCTGATTTATAAATACTTTCAAGTTGTCATGTAAAACGTTTCCATGAAAAAAATTCATTATTTCAGTTGCTACTAAAATAGCGAATTGCGCTTGCCTTCTGACCTTTGGGGGCGGCCATTTTGAAAGCATGCGTTTGATTTTGGACTATTTTAAATCTTTTTCGTGCTAAGACCTCATCAATCAATGTGCCAAATCTCGTTCAAATCGGATTTTCACTCTAGACAGGGCAAAATAATTCAATTTTTAATGAAAATGGCAGCTAAAAATATTGGATTTAAAATTTCCGACTTTTTTATTTTTCATTCAATTTTAATAATATTTTTCAAATGCAAGAACATAGTACAGAGATCCATTATCTCAAGTTTCATCAAAATCCGCCGGAAAATGTGACCACTAGAGGGTCACAAAAAACTGAAAAAATGCATATTTAAACCACCGCCATTCTGGAATTTGCTCATGCATGATCACCAAAATATAACAATCTGTAGATCTAAGTAATGTCTATCTTGTAACTAAGTTTCATATAAATCGGATCAAAATTGCAACTTTTAAAAGCCTTTGAAATTTTGAGCTTCAACTGGCCGCCATTTTGTTTTTTGTGACCTGAAATCCAGTTTTTTTACGCGATTCTTTAGATACTTATAATTTCTATCAAACTCCCAAATTTCATCAACATCTGTTGAAAGCTTTGACCACTATTACAACAACAAATTTTGCACGTTTTTCGACCTTTGAGCACCCGCCATCTTGTTTTTGCCGTACTGACTTTGGATTTTATATTGTGAGATTCATCACATACATCAATGAACCTTTGTGCCAAATTTCATCCAAATCGGACCTATACTTTGGTCAGACCAGATATATATATATATATATATATATATATATATATATATATATATATATATATATATATATATATATATATATATATATATATATATATATATATATGTGATACTCTCCGCAATAGGTAAATTTCTCTCGAGAAATTTACCGAAAAATTAAACGTGATAGTTTGCGGTCTCCACGGCCCATCGGTGGAGGAAATTTAAGAAGATATTCAGCAGCAAGACAAACAGGCTATTTTGGTTTTCTATGTAAAACTTCAATCCAGCATCTCTAAACTGGTAAATGTCCTTCTGCCGAAAGTAGAAACTGAAATCTACAACGTTAGATCTATCAGCCATCTCATTGCCAAGTCAAATCAATGAAACCAAGTAGCGAGCAGGCTATGTGTCATAATTGCCAAAAATTTGGCCACTCATCGAGCAACTGCCACACTGAAGCTCGTTGTGTAAAGTGCGATGTCCTTCATCACTTTACACATTGCAAAAAGCAAATTAACGAAAACCCCCAATGCATCAATTGTGGAGGAGAACACTAAGCCAACTACGGAGGATGTCCCAAAAACCCAAAAATGTCAGGAAACCTTTTGCGCGAATTGCCGCCCAAAACAAGCAATAACTCAGTGTGAATGCCTCAAAACCATACACCAATATAACTCCTACAACTCCTTCCTACCTACAAACTGCATTCATCCACCAAGTATGGAGCAATTTTTCATCAAAATGCAGTCATAGGTGCAACTGATAGTGCAAAAAATCATGATCACAATGGTGCAGGGCTTCTTTGCGCCACAAAACCTAAGTAAAAACACCCAATGACTTTCCCCATGAATCACGTTTCCATACCTACGTGGAATGTGAATTTCCTGCAACAAATACTGGTGAGCTTAGGCAGTTTAAAGTTGACTATAAATTTAATACTATTCTCATCCAGGAAACCTTTTTGAAGCCGGGAACCTGTCTCCGCTTCTCTAACTATTATCTATACTGAAATGATAGACTGACAGGAAGGGAAAGTGAAACGGCCATTCTTGTGTGAAGAAATGTGAATCACTAACTGACTGAAACCCCACAACTACAACGTGCAGAGGCGACAGTAATAAAAATAAAAACGAGCTCGTTTAAAATGGTAGTCATGTCACTGTACAACTGCCCTCAAAATGAGACTTTCCATCTAGATCTAAGCTCCCTCTTCGAGCTGGAAGACCAACTCCTGGTGATGCGCGATTTCAACGCCTACCGTAATTCCTGAGGTGCTGTGGGAAGCCATTGAGCTGGGGCTGAGCTCGACAAATTTATCACAACTAAAGACAGAAGACTACATATGCCAAGTGAACCAACGCACTATAGCCAAGTTTTTGGTAACATCCTAGACTTCGGAATCGCACGAGATTTTCACCACATTGTCTGTACAACGGTACTAGATGATCATTCTTCCAACGGCAAACTGCTGCACTTTTTAATAGAGAAATCTTCATAGATGTACCTTCATTAGTAAAGAGTAGTACAAATTGGCAAGCTTTCAGCGATACTGTGGCGTCAGAAAGCCTCACCCAGCTATTAAATTCAGCCAGTGATGTCGATGAAAGCATAGAACAACTTACCAGGAAAATCCTATTTATCATGGAAAATAGTACAGCCCTCAATATATTAGGCTCCTGATGAGAAAGAGAAATCAAATACGGTAATCCTAGGTTGAAAACTGAAGCCAACCAGTTAACTAACAAAATACATGTTCAGATTCACAAACTTCGCAACACCATTTGGAAAGGATTTTTGCGAAGCCTCAAACCTGGTGATAATAACTTCTGGTGCTTTTCAAAATATTTTGGGTTGAAAAACAAACTAAATATCCGCCCCTACTCACGAACCTAATGATCTCAAATGCGATAGCACAGAAAAAGCTGAAGCCTTTGCAGAAACTTTTAAACTGCAATTCCATGAAAATGATTCGCCTGAGGAGACCCTTGAATCTGAAGATGGAATCAAGTCCTCTGTGCAAAAACTACTAGCTTCCCAGACGACAAGCACTGTTATAAACTCCCTACCGGGGGTCCTACCGGCCTCTTTCAGGGAGCCCCACGGTACTGGTTTCTCCTGCACTCACCGACGCACCTGTAAAGGGACTAAATGGAACTCCTTGGAATTAATAAATAAGAGTTGCTTAGTGATTATTCTTTATTTTTTTCTTTTTTCTTTAGTTGATTCTCGGCGCGTACTGCAATATCGTCCGTGGTTGGAGGGTGGGAACGTGCCGCAGTGCAATGCCGGGTCACGATCTCCTGACGAATCCCTCGGCGCACTTCCCGTGCTTGACGGCGAAAGAAATGGCCAAACGGGCTAACCGCCTCAGCTCATACAGCTCGTGCCGTTGCCGCTCCTGCCAGCCTCCTCGTGGTCGCCTCTGTTTGGTGGTGTTGTCGGTGGTGTCCAGGGATGCCTTCAATCTCCGCAAATATTCGTCCTTGCTAATGGGTCGGGGACTGGGTCGGGGCTCTTCCTTGAGCACCTGCTCCAAACTCCTGTTGTGGACGGGTTGATTTTCCTAGCTGCCTGATACCACTGGCCGACAGGGGATAGAGCGGCACGCAGACGCTGTTAATCCTTACTGCCGGAGTCCCTGTGCTGCTTGCTGCTGCGACGGCTGCTTTGCCACGGTGTTGCTTCTGGAACGCCTGGAATGGTAGGGAAGATTAGCAATGGTGGCCAGCAGCGGTTACGCTATTAAGCCTGGAGGAACACGGCTAGTAATGCCAACACCTCACCATTTGCTTGTAACTTCCAAGTATGTATTTAAATTCTCCGTTATGCGCGTCGTTGCACATTCGGCTTCCAACTGGTTTTTCCACCTCTTTCGGGGTATTGAGAGTCAGGATCTCAGGTTGTACCTCGGTCTGGAGAGATTTAATCTTAATCGTCTCCTCCCCATCAGCTGCGTAGTCTCCACTATCCCCGTGGAGACCTTCCAGTGTTGGATCTACACAGAGCCCCTCGGAGGAGAAGTCGGGTAAATTCCGTTGCTCCGGCGCGATTTCCAAAGATCCGGTATTATTTGCTTCATCAGTACCGGCGGTAGTGCCATCCCTGCTTGTCTGTTGGACTCTTTGTGTCGGCTCCGCTGACCTAACTTCCAGAGCTTGCCCAAGCAGTTCCCGCTGTTTTTGCGCTCGAGTTATGGCACCGCAGTACTTATTACCTGCTTCATTCACCAGGTCTTGAGGGATCCTACTCAACTCGTCGGCATTGGTATTATACTTCCCCGGTTTGTACTCAATGCGGTAATCAAATTCTGACAATTTATGGTGGAACCTTACCAACCGGGTGGTAGGATCTTTCACGTTAAACATCCCCTTTAAGGGTTTATGATCCGTATAAATGGTAAAACGCCTGCACTGCAAGTAACATCTGAAATTCTTCACTGCCCAAACAATCGCAAGCAATTCCTTTTCGATAGTGGAATAATTACGCTCCACCTTGTTCAGCGTTCGACTTGCATAAGCTATAGGGTGATTCTTTCCAATTTCTCCTTGAGATAGGACGGCCCCCAGTGCCTCGTTACTCGCATCAGTGGTAATGTTAAAAGGCTGCGAGAAATCAGGGTACGCCAGCAATGGGGGTTCGACCAACGAATTTTTCAACAGCTGAAATGCTTCCATACACTCATCTGTCCATGTGAATCGAACGTCTTTACGGAGCAGATTTGTAAGGGGTTTGGCGATCTTAGAAAAATTCAGGGTAAACTTCCGGTAATAATTAACCAGCCCTAGAAAGGACTGTAGCACGTCTTATTTGAATCCTGTCGCGCACCTGTTTAGAATTAAGAATTGGCACTTCTCTGGTTGCAGTTTTAAGTTGTTCATCCACAGTCTGACAAAGATTTTTCGTAGGTTATTAATATGATCCCTCAAATTTTTCCCGTAAACCACTATGTCATCGAGGTTATAAACCTGTTAGTATGTAGTTCATGAGCCTCTGAAAAGTGGCTGGTGCCCCTTTCAAACCAAAAGGCATCCGCTTAAATTCATAGCATCCATAACTAGTGCTAGATGTTGTTTTCGGCCGATCCTTTGGATGCACCAAGACTTGATGATAACCGCTGGCCAAATCCAACGTACTGAAATACCGTGAATGCCCAAACTGGTCTAAAATATTCTCTATACGGGATAACGGAAAAGCGTCTCCTATAGTTTTCTCATTCAGTCTCCTGAAGTCAACGACTAGTCTCCATTTCTTGGCTCCATCGGCTCTGGCCTTCTTGGGTACAATCGAGAGGGGGGAGTTCCAGGGGCTCTTGCTCGGCTGGACAATATCGCTGTCCAACATCCCCTTGTGCTGCTCATTAATAATGTCTTTCTGGGGCTGACTTAAACGGTACATTTTCTGATTTATGGGTGGTTGGTCCATCACCAATGGAATCTCATGCGCTGATTTAGTACATTTGTTCCCTAACCGATCATTAGCTAACTTCTGAGTTCCTCCCCCAGCTGATATTAAACCTCCTATCTGTTTCATGCGGGGACCCTTGTAAGGCGCTTGACAGGATTCTACCTCCTTATTCGTATCCTCTAGAATATCAATCAAATACTAATCCAACTTCTCAAGTTCCAAGACAATCTCTTTAAGTGGAACTGGTGCCTCACTCGAGTTCATCACCCCTATTAGAGGACGGACCGTCTGGTGAATTTGCGAAACTGGGGAAATTGAGCGAAAGAGTGTTTTTCGCTTAAGGTTTCGACTTCGAAAGAGTGCTTTCAGCTTAAGCTTTCGGCTTTCTCACGATCTCCTGAGGTGAAATAGCGAAACTGGGAACATTGAGCGAAAGAGTGTTTATGCCGGAACTTTCGGTTTTCCTCTCCACTTACCTCACTTTGAAGCACCCTGTTCGTTCATGATGTAAATATCATTGCGGATTGAACTTTCCCGTTTACTTAACTGCTCGCTTATTTACTTGCGCATGTGTTTCTATGGCTAATTTTCATAGGCAAAGTGCGAGTACATAGGTGTTGTTTGCTGGCTACTATTGCAGTTATGAAGCGGAAATATATCCGAGCATGTTTTATGTGTTCGCTCACAACAGCACTGACAAAATTTGTCCACTAGACTTAGCAGAATTTAATGACATGATAAGAATGCTAAACAAACGGAAAGCCTCAGCTCCTGATTCTTTGACGAACTCCATGCTGAAGTTGCTACCATGAATATTCCATTCCACAACCTTTAATAACAACCATCTACTCCTTTCTGCAGGGCAGATCTTTTCGAGTAAAAATTGATATCATACTATCCAACATGCGACCGATGCAAGGTGGAGTTCCACACGGATCACCACTCTGCCCATTACTGTACACGGACCTTCCACGTCTTCCTAACCCCGTTCAGATTTCCCTATATGCCCACAACACTTGCATATATTACACCTCGCGACAAGCAGAAGCCATATCTTCTTTTGGGACACTTTCAAAGGTGGAAGATAAAAATCAATGCTGACAAAATGCAAGCCATTTTCATTATAAGAAGACGGCAACAATAACCTCCTGAACTACAAATCGACTTAAACTCAGTACCTTGGAATAGAACAGAAAAATACCTAAGACTAAAATTTGACAATAGACATACATGGACTGACCGCATACGTGACAAGAGACAACTTTGTTTAGGTATCTTATCCTCCGTGCATGCCATATTAAGATCGGGAAAACTGAACGTGAAAAACAAAGTCATCATCTACGAATGAGTAATAAGACCCTCTTTGCTCTATGGCTGCATAGCTTTCTATCAGACCTCAAAATCCAATAAAACACTGCTTCAGTCCCTGCAAAACAAGGCCCTTAGGATAATTTTTAGAACCCCCTGGTACATAAGGAGCATTGACGTTCATAAAAGCTCAAACTAGACGCTATTTACAAATATTGGATATTTTAAAAAGTATTGGGCCTTTTTTGTCACTAGATGGTGTTCGTTGTCATATATTGGGCAATAGTAATCAGATTGAGTCGAATTGGCATGGGTTTGAGAGGCGACATTGCAGTATACAATTTTTATATGGACAGTTTTGTATTACGTCATTCGTATCAATGGTTGTATTCATTTAAAAATGAGTGAAATTTCTGAAAAAAATTAGTTATATTTCACAATATCACTACGATCAAGGTGAGAATGCATCGCAGACTCGTGAAAAAATTTGTGGTGTCTACGGTCAAGATACTTTATCAAAAGCCACAGCCAAGAGATTGTTCGCTCGCTTTCATTCTGGAACTTTTGATGTCAAACATGCACCTCGCTCAGGTCTAAAAAGTCGATGAAATATCACAAAAAATTTTAAAAGACCGACACATACTCGTAAGCAGCCATGACATTGCCAAGAACTGAATATTCATCACAGCAGTTTTGAACCATTTGCGTAAGGCTGGATACACAAAGAAACTCGACGTTTGGGTGCCGCATGAATTAACACAAAAAAATTTGATGGACCGAATTTCCATTTGCGAAATTTTAATAAAATACAACAAAATCGAGCCATTTTTGAAGCAAATCATTAAGAGCAATGAAAAATGGGTAAGATACGAGAATGTCGTTCCAAAAAGATCATGGTCAAAAAAGGCGAATCATCACAAACGACTTCAAAGCCAGGATTGACACCAAATAAGGTTATGCTGTGTGTATGGTGGGATTGGAAGAGAATTGTTTATCATGAGGTGCTAGAACCTAGCCAAAAACTCAATTTGGGTCTGTACTGTCAGCAATTAACCAGACTGCAACAAGGAAGTGCGTCGTCTTCCATCATGACAATGCCAGACCACACACACATCATGACTCGGCAAAAATTGACAGGGCTTAGCTGGGAAGTTTTGATGCATCGACCGTATAGTCCAGACCTTGCACCATTAGAATCTTAATGAAAAGAAATTCACTTCAAAAAGGGACTGTGAAAAACACTTGGCCAAGTTTTTCGTCGATAAATCCCAGAAGTTCTACATAAATGAAATAATGGCTCTACCCGAAAAATGGCAAAAAGTCATAGATAATAGTGGACAATATGTACTTAAATAAAATCCATTTAATATAAAAGAAATATCCAATCGAAAAATGACAAAAAAAGGCTCAATACTTTTTAGACTTACTAATATATACTAGATCGTGCACTAAAACCGTTCGACACGATAGAAGAACAGCCTAATAGTACTCTGAACCCCCTAAGATCAGCCAATAACGAGCAGAGGCTCACCTACCCTAGCCTCAGGTCAATAATATTGTGATATAGGACTGGCAGAATCTAGTTGTATTGTTTGCTATAGGCCAGTTGGGTACAAAGATACCCTCAGGTATTGGGGCAAAAGTGATAAATCGCACTAGCTCCACGTAAACCCGCACCTCAAGGATTGTAGTTGCAGTGACTACAGATTATAGCCAGCCTATGAGAATAGATAACACATCAGGAGAATTTCTCTATATTCCCTTGAACTGTATTTTGCTCGAAGGCTTCAAAAGATTGAAGTTTTTGTACTTTGCATACTTTTTCATACTTTTGATAAAATTTTATTTGGTACCCAAAAGAGTACAGGTAATTATTTCATAATTTTTTTTGAAGTACAAAGCTCTAAAAAATATTTCTGGTTTTTTCTCGAGGAAAAGAAATTTAAATTCAATCAAAAGTTTGAACTTTTCCAACTTTCAATGCAACAAATGAACAAGTTCTTATGTTAAATTGAAAGTATTAGTTCAGAGCAACTGTTACAGCTCTAACGAAATCCATGCATAAAAATTCAAATTGAAAATATAAAATCCTTCCAACTGATTATTTCAATTTCAAATTTTCATTAAAATCCAGCTCACTGAAAGTTCATAAAGTTATTCCCGGAAAAGTTTTTTTCATCTAACTGCCATGTCTGTTCGCTCGTTTATTTGCTTTTTTTCGCTGGTCGCGAAAGCCAAGCGAGTGTTACGCTATGCAATTTATAAAGGGCTTACGCAAAATCCTTGATGCGTTTCACTCCATTCGCATCCGAGACAATCGGATCGTATAAAATAATTCACAGGAGCTTAGTGGCCACAAGCTAGAATTGAATTCATTTCGATGTCGCATACAACTGACAAATATTTTGTTGCCTGCCAAGAAATCTACACTTACAGGAAGGGGCGATGAAGCCTCGTCAAAAAAACCACGAATAACTCGCGTGAAGCAAAAACGAGAAAATTTCCATACAAATTGTATCGCAACGGATTATGCTGAATAGCGTTAAGAATGAATAATAAAAACGGTGTAGTAAAAAATCGCTGTTACTGTAGATTTCAATTTTGTAATTGGTCAGCTCTGATACTCAAGTCTAACCCTAGAACGAAACATTTTTCAATTTACACTCGAGCCTGCCCGTGATTTCTATGGTAAGTGGAACCACTCAACACTTGATACCTAAGGAAAAAGGAGAAATCGCATTCTAGGGTTAAATTTATCCAAGTTTTAGAATTGTTAAACATAACTCGAAACCTCCAACATAAACCAGCATTTGCGATTTCGCTGAAAAATCTGCTTTACAGCGCTGGACAAAACAAAATGGATTTACTAAAATGTTGAAAACTTTTAAATTGAGCTTTTGTTGTGAAATAAAAGAAAATCAAATAAAAATACAAATTGTCAGGAGTTTATTATCAACAGAAAGGAAGCACTTCTAGTGAAATTTTTATACAGTTGAAATCTGTTAGTGATGACTGGATTTTCCACGGATTAGAGTGAAAAGTGATTTCAAGTTATTTTAAACAAATTTACATATTTGAATTGAAAAATTTCATTTCTATGCTAATAGTTTGGTGAATATTTGGCAGTCAGGGCTTTAGCCATTTGGATTTGATAGGTACGGGATCAAATCAAAGTTTTAAATTAGATAGAATATCAGCAGTTTATCTTAAATTTAGATATATTCTAAAAAGGTGCTTCGGAAAGCATGTTGTTATCTATCAAAAAATATCCTTTTCAAAGCTTAACAAATCATTTTGTATTCACCGTTCGAATAATATAGGAACATGAAAACTGTTTGTTTCTCGAGAAAACAATTTCTCCGCATTTCTTTTTTTCTTGGAACTCAAGTCGTAAATTTTTACTACTATTTGTTCATTAGAAATACATATAACATTTTACGATTGTCATAAATTCCTTTTTGGTATCGGAAAATTTCCTGTGCAGCCATTGTTGGCAATCTGGCGCACACAAAACACTCAGGCTTGGTAATTGTTCAAGTTCCAACTCGAGTTTTGTCCTCGACACTCTCCGCGTACACTAATAATCTCGTTGATATACATACAGAGAATAAATTTTATTTCCATCGAAAAACCTTTAGCATAACGGCGGCGTCGAAAAGGATACACTATGGGGGTAGTAAATGACGATTGGCTTAGGGTATTACTGGATATCGAGCAAGGATTATTCGAGTTGATTAGTGTACTTGGAGAATATTTTCATAATAGCGAGAACAAATACATGACTGGCATGAATAAACATTTTCTCGATTTATACATTGTGTTGCTCTCTCCATAATAAAAGTCGACAATAAAATTGGTTTTATGTTCATTGGAGAGAAATGGTATGGTACCAGTGTTTCATTGATTACGCTGACTTTAGACGAAGAGAAAATCGTGCACTGTAATAATGATTGTATGAAAAGCTTCAATGTAGGGTTTGCGGGAGTGGGATAGAGTGATATCCAGAATATGTCCTGAAATATTTTTCGGCAAAACTCAAAGCCTTCACCTCAATCATTGTTAATAAGAGCAATATTTTTTTCCGTAAAAGACAAAATTGCCAGTTTTAGCAAAGACCTACTAAATAATGAATTTAATATGATTCTACATGAAACATAACGATCTGCTTTGCAAAATAATCATTTAAAATTTTCCAGCACCGATTAACTGCAAAGTATAATTATTAGCTTTCAAAAAAAAATCGGAATCTACATTATTTATCGTGAATAATATTTAAAAAAAAAAATTTTAAAAATTATTACTATGTTCTACAATGAAAAATCGATTAAAAAAATGTTCAGCCTTTTTCAATTGCATTTTATTAAACCAGTCATAGTAGTCCTCGTGGCGTAGTGGTTAGAGCACTCATCCCGTAAGCCGAAGATTCCTGGTACTACCCCCCATTCACTTGGGTTACTCCGGCTGGGGGCTCCAGTCCCAAGGTCGCTCGTCGAAGGACTAGCGTGGGCGTCTCTCATCCCCAAAATATCCCCATATGACCACCAAGCGTGACTGCGGCACGCCAGAGTCTGATTCCTCCACTTAAACCCGCTCGCCGTCTGCATACCGCCCGTTATGCATGCTAGACGCGGCTGGGAAAGTGTTAGAGAAACTCATCAAGGGAAGACTCACTGACGCGATTCGTGCTGCTGGGGACCTATCTCCTCGGCAGTACGGCTTTAGAGCAGGACGTTCTACCATTGATGCGATTGAAGAGGTGGCGAACGCGGTCCAAAGGGCAGAGGCATATAGTCGCACCAAGCGATGGATCGTCCTGTTGGTGACACTCGACGTCAGCAATGCCTTCAACTCCGCTAGATGGGTGGATATTCTGGACACGCTGGAAAACTCTTTTCAAGTTCCAGAATATCTAATGCAGCTTTTGAGGAACTACCCAAAGGACCGAAGCCTGCTCTACGACACGACACAGGGCCAACGAAGGATGGAAATTACATCGGGTGTTGCCCAGGGATCTATCCTTGGTCCGGACCTGTGGAACGTGTCTTACGACGGGCTACTGAGACTCGAGATGCCAGATGAGTCGCGCTTGGTCGGCTATGCGGATGATGTTGCGGCTCTGGTCGCTGGACGCACCGTTGAACAAGCGCAACTTAGGCCAGGTATGCTAATGCGCCGAGTGAGGGACTGGATGACTGCTCGTGGGCTCAGTTTAGCACTGGAGAAAACCAAAGTGGTCATCTTGACAAAAAAGAGAATCCCTAGAGAAGGAGTAAGGAGGTTTTAGAGACGTTTAAATCGAATCGAAGCCAGCGGTGAAGTACCTGGGGCTACTGATCGACTCGAAGGTGAGTTTTTCTGAGCAAATCAGGGCAACGGCTGAGAAGGCTGCTTCGGGAATATCGGCCCTGAGTCAACTTATGGCCAACGTAGGGGGACGCAGCCCATCAAGAAGACGCGTCTTGATGAGAGCCGTAGGGTCAGTGCTACTGTACGGAGCAGAGAGTTTGGCACAGGTGCAGAGAAGAAACGGTGTTCCCGGAGCGGTCTTTTGAGCTTGCTGGACAGCCAGAAGTTGCACGGCGCGAGATCAGGAGGATAAGGTGGTTGCGGAACGATATGGGTTGAGTTTTTGGCTATATGATTACGAATTACGAGTGCAGTATCGGATGGTGCATTATCGTGGTGTATAAGCCAAGAAAGCGGATAGCGGATAGCGTTACGCAAATAACATATAAATTTGGCATAGATGTCACTGACAGTACTACCAACCTAAAAAATTCTTAAATCCTTCGACGCGCACAGTTTAAATTCAAATGTCACCTTATTTTTGGGGCACAGGGTTTTCCAAAAAGAAGTGTTATTTTGAAGAGCCCCCTATTTTGGTAAATGTCACTTTCGAAGCTTTCATTTTTTGACATTTGACAAGATAATAACTACGCCATTAATATAATTGCAACAATACATGCTTCAACAATGCATTCAAATTATTCAAATTCACTATAAAAATGCTGAAAATTTGGCAGAGACGGTTCGTAAAACTCGAATATTTTTGGGTCGTCGTGAAGCACCTTCTCAGACCGCAATACAGGAATCGGTGGAAAAATTCGAGCTGATGGGAAAATCTAGTGATGTGAGGAATAAAACGCGTGCACTTCACTCAAACCCAGGTTTGTCCATTCTTCGTCGTTCCTTGGAATTAGGCATTCCACAAACGCCATTACACCGTATTTTGCATAAAAATTTGGATCGACGTCGTGTCTTTGCTGATTGGGTCCTTGAAATGCATGAAAATGATTTGGAATTCTATCGAAAAATCATCTTGAGTGATGAGGCTCATTTCCTTCTCGGTGGCTTCGTCAACTAGCGAAATTGTCGCATCTGGGGCTCGGAAAACCCAAGAGTTATTGTTGAAAAGCCTCTCTATCCTCAACGTGTGACTATTTGGTGCGGTTTATGGTCCGGCGGTGTCATTGGACCTTACTTTTTCGAAAATGAGGTTAGGGCAACAGTTACGGTGAATGGATCACGCTATCGAGAGATGATTAATTATTTTTCATGGCCAGAATTGGATGGTATTGATCTGGACAACATTTACTTTCAACAAGACGGCGCTACATACCACACCAGCAACGAAACCATTGATATTTTACGGGAAAAGTTTCCGGGCCGTGTTATCTCTCGAAGAGGTAATCACAATTGGACACCGAAATCTTGTGATTTAACACCTTACGACTTCTTCCTTTGGAGCCACGTGGAAGAGATGATCTACGTCAATAGCCCAGCGTCGATTCAAGACCTCAAAGATGGAATTCGTGAGGCTATCGAGGACATAGGGCAGCCACTTTGCGATTTGGTTATTTGGTCCTGTAAGCGTGGTCGTGATGGTCATTTGCTTGATGCTATTATTCACTATTAACGGCACACCTTTTTCTTTATAATGAAGTAAACATTTGATCATTTATATTAAAAAGAAGCTTTTTTTATTAAAATAACACCTCTTATTAGAAAACCCTGTATAAAAAAGTAAACTTTTTGCTTATAGCTAGTGTAATTTCAGGTTAGATGATCATAAGGGAGAGATAACCCATGGATATAATTCATAAAATCGATGACTAGCTTCTTAATTTGCTTCCCGTCGTGCTCGGGAAGAAAAGTACGAGAATATTTTGGCGAAATATAATAAAAAAGTGTATAAAATTCTTGTTTATTTTTTTACCTACTGCGTACATTTTATAAAAGTAACGTATTTTACATAGTTCTAACGTTGCTTTCTTAAATAATTGTAATTTTTATATTTGTTGCTCAGTGTACTATTAATATTTTGTTCTAACCTCAAAATTATTTGTATCATATGTTGACTTTTTTTTATTTCAATGTTGCCAGAATAAAAGTTGATATGACCAATTGAAGTCGATATGTGATGCCCATATGGCCATCATATATCGATAACAAATATATGATGTCTTCTTCAATAACTAAGCTATTTTCATATTGGCTTTAAATGCCGAATAAATAAAAGAGAAAGGCGATAGCTTAAAGTGTATATTTAATATGGATTAGTCAGGTCTGCAGTTAAATAGTAGTCTAGGATACGTCCTTGCTTAAAAAGGTTCTAAAGTGGTTTCAACCGTAACAGCCAATAAAAAAGGAAAGATAGTAAACATTATTAGCTTGCTGCAATCCTGAAGGTACCTTTTTCCAGCTGCTTGCATCATGAAGGGCAAAAATAAATACCCAACTTTGAAGACGGAATGCCTCCAGGACCAAAACTGTTCATATCCCAAAAATTATCTTGCATAACGTGGAAAATAAGAATTGTGTTGGGAAAAAGAACCCGGTCCACAACACCACAATGCTAGCCTGCAAGTGCATTCACGCATCTTCAGACAAAACCAGTTCTGGCAAACATTAATATCTTCGCTTGCAGAGGCAGCAGACCATCGCTGCAGTCCTTTACAGATATTGGGAACATCTCTAAAACACCACAGTACGAAGCGACGGGTAGTTCTGTCAGTGACAAGTGGTGTTCGTAGTACCTTCAAATCCGCTAGTGGGTGGATATTCTGGATACGGTGAAAACCATTTTTAAGTTCAAGAACATCCCATCCGGCTTTTTAATAACTAATTTCTGCTTTATGATACGATGCAGAACCGACGAAGGATGAAAGTCACACCGAGTGCTTCTCAAGGATTTCTGCTTTTCCAGATTTTTGAATCATAAAGTAAGACGTGCTACTGAGACTAGGGCTGTTGGATGGATCATGCTTGATGCATGATGCAGATGGTGTTGGGGTTCGAGTTGCTGAACTTACCATGGGAAAGGTATAACTTAGATCTGATACGATAGTGCTTCAGGTGAGGGATTGGATAACTGCTCGTGGGTTCAATCTAGCACTTAATAAAACCAAAGTCTACATTCTGAAAATGAAGAGAGGCCCCAGAGTAAGACGATTAATACTAAGGATGTAGCCTTTGGTGAGGTCCGTAGAATCGTTACTGCTTTATGGCGCAGAAATAGGGGGCGACAATCTCAGCAAAGAACTGTGGCACAGGTACAAAGAAGAGTATCACTAAGGATTGCACTTTAATATCCAAAAGTCTCTGATTCAATGGTGTTAGTCACCGTAGGTGTGATACCTATGGCGCTCCTTACTTAAAAGCATCGTACTATCTACCTGAATTATAATGAAGGCACGAGGGAGACAAATACCTGCGAGGAGAGACAATGCTAACAAAATTATCGGCAACCGTTCTACTTGAAGAGTGTTAAGGGAAAATGGACTGCGCAGCATATCGCATATCTAAGACTATAACTCATTGAATGACGGCAAGACTGAGCCCATTAGCAGAGCTTTTAAGGCAAACAATCAAAAAAATAAAAGCAGTTCATTTGGAAAATGGAACTAATTGATAAGTTTATCTGTATACAATTTATACATAAAAGAAAACAAAAATGATCCATAGTTACAACCCTAAATATCATTTTTAGATCGTCCTTTATAGCATTCATGGGCAATTTTACTTTAAACATATACTCGTGCATTCTGCGTCGAGCAAATCAGATCCACGGAGACCTTACAGAAACTACTAGTTCAAATGCAGGGTTTTCCAATCAGAGGTGTTATTTTGATAAAAAAAAAATGCCATTTTTTAATTTAAACGATCAAATGTTTATTTCATTATGAAGAAAAAGATATGCCGTTAATAGTGAAAAATAACATCAGGCATCGCCAACAACGCTTACAGGACCACATCCTTTTCATGAAATTTTCCATAACCAAATCGGAAAATGGCTGCCATATGTCCTCGATAGCTTCACGAATTCCATCTTTGAGGTATTGAATTGACGCTAGGCTGTTGGCGAAGACTTTCTCTTTTATGTGGCTCCAAGGGAAAAAGTCGCAAGGTGTTAAATCACAAGATCTTGGTGGTCAATTATGATCACCTCTTCAAGAGATAACACGGTCCGGAAACTTTTCCCGTAAAATATCAATGGTTTCGTTGCTTGTGTGGCATGTACCGTCATCTTGTTGAAAATCAACGTTGTCCAGATCAATACCATCCAATTCCGGCCATAGAAAATCCATTCATCGTAACTGTTGCTCCAGCCTCATTTTCGGAAAAGTAAGGTCCAATGACTCCGCCGGACCATAAACCGCACCAAACAGTCACACGTTAAGGATATAGAGGCTTTTCAACAATAACTATTGGGGTTCCCGAGCCCCAGATGCGACAATTTTGCTAGTTGATGAAGCCACCGAGGTGGGAATGGGCCTCATCACTCAAGATGATTTTTCGATAGAATTCCGGATCATTTTCACGCATTTCAAGGACCCAATCAGCAAAGACACGACGTTGTTGATGATCGACCGGCTTGAGTTTTTGTGATAACTGAACTTTATAAGCTTTAAGACCCAAATCTTTATGCAAAATACGGTGTAATGACGTTTGTGAAATGCTTTATTCCAAGGAACGACGAAGAATGGACAAACCTGGGTTTTCTTTAACACTTTCGGCTACAGCAGCAATATTCTCGTCTGTTCTTGAGTGAAGTGCACGGATTTCATTCCCCACATCACTAAGTTGTCCCAACAGCTTAAATTTTTCCACCAATTTCTGTATTGCGGTCCGACAAGGTGCTTCACGATGACGCAAAAATGTTCGAGTTTCACGAATCGTCTCTGCCAATATTTCAGCATTTTATAGTGAATTTTAATAATTTCAGTGCATTGTTGAAGCGTGTATCGTTTCGATTTAATTACAAGCGTAGTTTCTGCTTGTCAAATGTTAAAAAATGATAGCTTCAAAAATGACATCTCCCAAAATAGCGGGCTATTCAAAATAACACCTCTTGTTGGAAAACCCTTTAGCGTTATATACCAGGCTGTATTTCTTGAAAAAGGGTATTAAAATGGGTGGGATCTGATGATACGAGACTACTAGGCTTGGATTCTCATTCTGAGATTTGAAAATGCTCTTACAAAAAATAAGTTTCGCATATTCAGATATCCTGTGCTGTTATGTGGAAATGAAACCTAAGACTTAATAAAATATGCAAAAAAAAACATAGGCTGTGTTCAAATTTAAGAGCTATAAAGACAATCTTTAGAGCATAGTTGCGCCTAAGCTACAATGAGGAGTTGTATGAACTGTATGTACAAAACAATGCAAATTGATAGTCGTCTGGAAAGCATTGAAGAGCACCGAAAATTTAAGTGAACGTTTTTTGATATAGCAAGTAGAAAAGAACGAAGAAATATACACAATGGAAGCTAAAAATAAATCCCTGCTTGTAATGATATGTTGGTGAACGTGATTTTGTCAAATTAGGGTTTATTATTTAAAATCAAGGAATCATTTGTAGATAAACTGGAGCATTCTATCACTAAAATTTACTGCAATCAATTTATTCGTTCTTAGAAATAAATATATTTAGTACTTGGTACGTATTTAAAAATTACAAGTGATTTCGTTATGGGAGTTACGAAAATTTTCTTCTAATGTAGTTTGAAAATTTTCCCGAAATCCAAAATAAGGTTTAAAATTAAAAAAAAATCGTTGATACGTTTTTTCTTGAATTGTGTAAATCGGCCTTGTACTGGATGGAAAACTCTACCAGATATGCGAGACGAAAAGTGAATTTTCTTTGGACGCTAAAGGTATATCGCAGGCAGCATAGCAAAGAATCCAATCATATTTATATCAAATGCAATGAAAAATCTACTTGCAATGAAAACAAACCAATCAACAGCTTCAGCTTGAACGAAACTCGCTGTACCCGCATAAATCTCGGAATTCATAACATAAGTCAATCATAAATATCTCAAGCCTCTGTTTGTAGTACTTTGAAGTTCCATCAGATTAATTAACTAAGATGCAAACATATCAACAAAAAAGTCACTTAAGTATGTTCATTAAGATCAAGCAGAAAATTTCTTAAGCAAACAATATTGACACTGTGAAGGAGCTGTGATAAGCATGTCACATTTAATTATTTATAAATCGTCGTTGGAGAACGATAAACACTCGAAGAAAGTCTGCTCGTCAGCATCACTCACTCCAGACATCTTGGACTCGTTCATTTCATTCATTTTCATTCATAACTCGGACGCATGGTTCAGCCTGAAGACGAGGATGGATGAGGATGGCTGGCAAGCATAAATACATAAACGCGATGATTATTATTCCTTTTCTTCACACTCGTCGCAATATAAACACAATAAAAAGCCACATTAGCTCGTAACAACCAGCCAATAAAATTAACCAAAAGTACTTGGCGTTGGCAATAACAATCTTAATTTTTCTCCATCTTTTTTCACCATGTGCGTGTGAAGCTGGCGCGGAGGAAGTGTCAATTGACCAGAACCCTAAGTGGTCATTTTGTCAAATCAGCCAAGTATTCGAGCACTTGAAGTAATTGCACCAGATCCTTAGTGACGAATTCTTGGCCACTATTGAATTTTTGTTAGCGAGGTCTGGTGCGATGATAGGAATTATCGTTGCAGAGTTGCCATGAAAAGTGGTAAGGTCAACATGTATATTAGAGGAGGAATTCTTTTGTCCCCCTGTACCTTTGATTGAGAAGATAAAACGTTTACATACCGGAAATTTCGTTTTTACCTTAAAGTCGTTTTCGGTTTTTCGAGCATGGAGCCATTACGAGGTGAAAGCATCTTCTCACCAACACTGATCCAAATTGAGTTAAGATTTTTCTCGTAGCTCCAGCTAAGATACTCCAATCCGTAAGCAAGCATAAGTGGATACAACAGCCTCTAAGTGATACGCTCGTAAAACGCGCAGACAAATAAACAAATAAACAAACAAAGCGAAGACACTGAGTCGTACAGTGTTTGGAGTGGAATTGAATGAATGAAACTGCGACCCATAAACAGACAATTAACCCAGCTCACATATCATACACATATGTAAGTGCATCCCAGCCTTTGCTCGTACGAATAAGAAAGTACCCAGCATTTCAATTTGGCTACGCCCCGCTCCTGCCTGGGCCAACATAGCCCGGGGGATAATCAAATGTTCATAAAGTCTTGGATTTATTTGACAAGACTTGATGATGGCATGCAATTAATCTTAGTTAATTCCAAACTACTTTGCTGAATGATGTGAAGAAGTGTAGAATTACAATATGGGGTCGCAATATGAAAACGAGATTAAAATTTGTTCAACGCTTTCGTGCTTTAGTTCATCTGGACTGGTGAAATCACTAGGAATTGCTTGGTAAAGCTTGTACAGATTTC
Organism: Odontomyia ornata; assembly: GCA_963969285.1. Lineage (NCBI taxonomy): Eukaryota > Metazoa > Arthropoda > Insecta > Diptera > Stratiomyidae > Odontomyia > Odontomyia ornata. The sequence goes on from OZ017741.1 coordinate 295,801,063, forward strand.
GTACTAATAGTAAATTTTATATTTTGAGAATAACGTTTCAAAAAATTTGAATCAATATTTAGAACATATTCCGAAACTGACTATGACCTTGAGTCCTTGCTTTATAGACAATGGGAACCATTTTATCAGAATACTCAGTAATCAATGAATGCACAATCGAAAAAATTATGATCTGGTATCTCCATGTCAGTTCTTCACAAGTAATCAAAAGTTTGACCCCCCAAAAGGATTAGAGGAGGTGCTATTTTTAACTGACTTGAAACAGAAAGAAGGTTATCAGCTTCAAATGTATATTTTTGATTCAATTTTTTTTTAACACTCCTATGGTCGCGTCGTTTAGTATCACATTGGTGGTCTCGTTGTATCTGTGAGATACACAATTTATCGTTCATTTTTACGTGGATCAACTGAAGGTTTTGAGTTGTAAAAAAACAGAAAACGTTACAAAGAACACATACAAATTTAATTATAGTCAAATAATCATCAATTTATAGAATGTATGGAATATTTCCTGGGTTTTTCAAAATAACGAATTTCATTCAGTAAACAAGTTGGGTCAACAGATCTACGCTCCTGTCTGAAGGGTTTTGTATGTAACATACGATATGCAGACATACGATTAACCCTCCGAGTACACATGGGGTCAATTTGACCCGAGAAGCTACTTTGACCGATTGATGCGCCTAAGCCTGTGGGAGAGTGGGGGTATTATGGGCTTCTAAGTATATTTTAGTGTCTTGACTATAAGTTTACATAGTTTGTTTACCTTTCGAAGGCGTTAGTTATTGTTGAGAAAGTTTTGAAATCAGTCTGGGGTCGATTTGACCCCATTGTGTACTCAACGTCAATTTTGAGGTAAAAATTGTATTTTTTTTACGTTATAAATGGATAGATTAATTCAAAAAGGCAAAAAAAAGTATTTTTATTTTTTTTTTATAATCTGCGATCTAGTGTGCGTAATCGTTTGTTGGCTGAAGGCAGCGGTGATGATTTTAGCGGCAGTGGTTCCTCCGAAGACGGCTACGTCTCTGAGCAATCAGTATCTGATTATGAACTTTCTGAATGTTCAGAAAATGATGATTTGGAGAATGCAATTCTCAGCGAACGCCTTTTACAACAGCGTGAAAATTCAGCCGCACGAGGGAGGCCAACATCAACATTGATCAGTAAAAATAAGACAAACTGGAAAATGGGAGCTCGTGAAAGATTATCAGGTTGGAATATATAAATAAGCAAAATAAATACTTTTTTTTAAGGGACACTTACGGCTCAGTTTTCCTTTATTTTTTTATGTCTTGAGAGTCTCCACGTAAATGTTAAGCCAAAAATATTATAAATTGAAAAAGTTAGGATTTTTTATGTAAAAATGCTAATTTTCGTTTTTTCAGGTTGTTCGCAAATTTTTTTAGGTAGGCTAAGGACATTTAAGGCCTCTCTAATGTATAAAAATGACTAAAAGAGCTTTCAAACTATTTCTGAAAATTTTTTCAAACTAATATTTGTAGTGGGGGCGATACTGTATACGTTCAAAGAAGGTTGGGGTCAAATTGACCCCATATATACCCGATGATCGAAAAAATAGGTGCGTGCTCGGAGGGTTAAAGAATGATTCAAGAAAAACTTTAACAACATGCACAAAAAATATATTGTCGCGTTTAACGGTTTGCTTACTACGAATGCACAATAATTAATTTCACTATTTTACGAGTCGCATTTTAATTTATTTTTCACTTGTCTATCAATTTATATTTCAACTGTCTTCAAATATATCACGGAAACCTTTTACTTCATTATCAATCAATATCGCCTTCAATTCGTGCTCTCGTCTTATCACATTGTTAGTAGATTCCCCATTCAATTCAGCTTGGCTTTATACTTGTCTCGGATATCTAGTCATTCAATCCATTTCTCCTATATTGGCGAATGCTCTGACGAAAACTACCTGGGATATTCGAGAAATTCTAAATACACGCGGTGACGTCACTTGTTTACTTTCAGCTATTAATCTGGGATCCACTTGGTCGATTCTGGTGCTTTCGACGTCATTTGTTTACTTTTCTTGGTTGCTTCTTTTCCATGAATGTTGATCATGATGTTATTAACAGTTGCGATTACAATTGCGACAGTAGTTCGCGGAATCATATGGACATGTAGCACTGCCCCCACCTCAGTTCTTTTCACCCCGAATGGATGTGTCGCCAGTTGTAGTTAAGTCTGTCTGGATGTAATATGGGGCTAGATGGTCCAGATGCATGTTTTTCATTTTGGCTTTCGGCTTAAGGTGTTCCTGTATGCAATAGATGACGCAATTGATTCGCTTTATAACTCAGTATGGTCCCTCCTAACTAGAGACCTACCCTTCCGCCGTTGTGGGTTATATAGCAACACCAAGCCATCTTGCTGGAAGCCAGTAGAATTTGCCTTTAGCTCATACCTGGTCTTCATGAGGTCAGTAGCCGATTCGAGGTGTCATCGCACTGTTTGTTGTATCTGGTTCAACCGTTGCCTCAGCTCATTTGCGTTCCCCGAGATCGTTTGAGACTCCTCAGGGGGTGTTCTGAACTTTATATCAGCCCGCAAATGAAAAGCGTTTCCAAATATGACTTTGGCTGGGGCTTTGCCCGTTGATGCATATTTGATAGCTATATATGCTAGCAAGAATAATGAGATGTGCCAGTCTCAGCCCCTTTGGTTCTCGTCAACCATTTTGGCCAGGTGTTGATGGAGTGTGCCGTTGAAACGTTAGACCATTCCATTGGGTTGGTGATGCAGTGGTGTTGTCCTCGTTTTCCGTATTCCCAGCAGCTCGCACATTTCTTCAAAAACTAGTGACTCAAAGTTTCAGCGTGGATCTGAATATAATTCGCAAGGTACGCCATACCTGCTGACCCAATTTAACACTAGCTGTTCGGCGACAATAGTTGCTTCCTGGTTGGGAATAGGGTAGATCTCGGGCCACTTGCTGAAATAATCGGCTACAACCAGCGTGTATCGATCTCCCTATTCGGATTCAGGAAAGGGTCCTTCGAAGTCAACAGCAATCCTTTCAAATGGTACCCCCAGATAATAGGTTTGCATTTGCCCCCTCAGTCGTCACTTCGGTGTGCAAATTGTGCATCTGCGATATCAGTTCTCAACGTTTTCTCGAGCGTGGAGCCAGTAAAATCTTTCCCGAGATTTCGCTAAGGTCTTCTTAATCCTTCGTGAATTTCCTTAACCAAATTTCGGATTCGACTTTTGGGAAGTATCGTTTGCATCCTATAGGAACTACCATCTGCCGTTTCCCATTTCCTGAAGGGAGTTTCATTGTGCTCAATAACTTTTCAGGGTTGCGCCATGCACCGTAACGTCCTTCCACTCAGGTCTCTCAGTTGTCTCCTTCTATATGAATAAACGTCCGATGTCTTCATCAGCTAGCTGGACATTTCGAATCATCTCCAATGACCAAACTTCATTGAATTCGGCCGTCACCACTTGCAGACCAACGGTTGATTCCTTTTCTTCAATCCGCCGGCAATGCTTGCAGTTATATTGGCATGGACGATGAGATAGAGCGTCAGCATTTCCATGAGCTGCACCGTTCCGATGAACAATTTTGTAGTCATATGACTGCAATCTTTTGATCCATTTTGCAATTTGTCCCCCGAGATTTTTGACGCTAAGCAGCAATCTTCGCGATGCAAAGTCTGTTCGAAGAACAAATTTCGCCATAAAGGTACTTGTGAAACTGCGTGGTGGCCTCTATTATACCCAACAGCTCCTTCCTGGTCACGCAATTCGTTCTCTCACTTTTTGAGAGAACTCGACTATACTATGTGAGGACTCTTTCTTCGCTATCGATCTGCTGGGAGAGTACAGCTCCAATACTGCCGTTGCTCGCATCGGTGTCAACTACAAACATTTTTCCGGGCGTTGGATATGCCAGCACGGATGATTCACACAGCTTCCCCTTCAAAGTCTCAAAGGCTGCCTGGCATTGTTCGTTCCAGACATACATACGTCTCTCCCCGGTTAGCTGATGGAAACACTTTGCTATTTTGACAAAGCCTTTGACGATTCTTCGATAATAGGTCGTCAGACCCAGAAAATTTCGTAGTTGGCGCTTGTTGTTTGGTGTTGGCCAGCTTTAATTTCATCAGGATCTATTTTAACTCCTTCTGCTGATACAACGTGTCCCAGGTATTTTACTTTAGCTGCAAAAACGGTACATTTGTCGAGACTTAGCTTCAAATTGGCCAGTCGCAATCGGGAGAACACCTCTTCTGAGTTCCACGCATTCTTTTTGAACATTCCCTCGATAACAATGATGTCATAGAGGTACACCAAGCAGGTCTTCTAGATCAGGCCTCGTAGCATGTATACCATCAAGCGTTTGAAGGTGGCTGGAGCATTGCAAAGCCGAAATGGTACCACCACAAATTGCCACAATCTGGTCTAAACTGAAAATACGGTCTTCTCTCGGTCCTTCTTGTTGATTTCCACTTGCCAGTAGCCACCCTTAAGATCGAATGTAGAGAACCATGTTGCGTCTGGTAAAGTGTCCATGATGTCATTGATACGTGAGAGCGGGTGACTTTCTTTCTTAGTGACGTCATTAAGCTGCCTATAGTTGACACAAAAACGAGTGCCACTATCCTTTTCTTTACTAGAACTACTGGCGCGGCCCATGGACTGACAGAAGGTTCGATGACGCCTTGTTTTTCCATGTTCAAGGTCAGTGCGCTCACTTCTCCTTGTTTGGCTATAGGAAGACGTCTCGGTACTTGTCGAATCGGCTTGGCTCCCTGTGTATCTCTGGCGTGGGCTACCATACTCGTTCGGCCTTGATCATTCGGGCTTATTGAGAAGATATCACTGTACTTGATGACCAGATCAAAGGCTCGAATGAATAACTGTGCAGGCAATTTGACCTGCTCCAATATCGCAGACGTGGATTCCCGGGCCTTGTCTGTGTCTTGCGTTCTTTTCCAATGATAGTCGTGGGTAGCTTTCAAAGAGGTGATGAGCTGTTAAGGACTCTAACTGGCACGTATCCATTCCTTATAGATCTTACACGGCTTCGTCCTACAATCAAACTGCGCAATGCCAACTTCTTCGTTGGCTCTATCAGATAAGATCGATGGTGTCCAGAATCACCATCAAGCTTGGCCCATACAATGCTCTCGGAAGATTTCGGTACATCAGTGTCGGCATATACTACCACATTCATCTTGGGAACTTGGACGCTGGAATCCTCCATCAATACTTCTACATTCCATCATTTCAATACCCGGTTGCCCAAATCCAACGTAATTCCATGTGGTCAAAGAAAATCCATTCCATTTATGGACAGGTAACGTTTCTCCCGTAGCTGTTCATAGTGAAAAAATGCTGCACGTGTGAAGTAGCTGTTGACTTACTAGGTCTGGCCAAATAATCGATCGGGTTGCCCAGTGTCGATTATTATGGTGCAATGTTCTCCGACAACTTGACCCGGTAGGCATAAGTCTGTTTCTCTACGATGTAGTCTTGATACGGTGATGGTGGTGCTGGAGACGTTGATCCTCCTAGCCAATCCCTTTCGCACGAAGTCGGCCCCACCCCCAGTTCGAAGGGCTTCCATTTTTGGCCCCTGACTCAGTCTGGATCTCGTCCAAGTTGCACACCCTGGACAATAGCTCGGTTTTCTTCGCTTCTTGCAGTTTCTTTGCAGGTGCCTCTTCTCACCGCAATTCCAGAATCTAGGGGCAACATTTATCTACGACTCTCACTCAATTTTTATGCGCTCACATCCTACACTCATCTGTCACTACCTCGTGAGCCCGGGCAGTGGTAAGAGTCACATTCTTCGCTGCCTCAAAGTTCAGACTATAAGCTTCTGTTGCTAAGTTATCTTGATGTTCTGGATCGTAAGCTGGGTAAGCCAAAAATGCCAGTGGCTTAATGTCTTGGGCTAGCTGCTGTAGGTTTTCACCAGGATTCTGCATCCTGGATTCGGCTTTTGGAAAGTAGAGTTTGCAAACTATAGGGGCTGCCATCCGCCATTTTCCGTTCCCGCTTGAGTACGCCACCCTCCACCTGAAGGAAGCTCCACTGTGCCCAATAACTTTTCAGGGTGGTGCCATGCATCGAAACGTCCTCCCATCCAGGTCACTCAGTTGTCTCCTTCCATACGAGTAAACGTCCGATGTCTTCATCGGCTAGCTGGACATTGCGAATCATCTCCCATGACCAACCTTAATCGAATTTAACCGTCATCACTCGCAGATCAACGTTTGGCTCCTTTCCCTCGATCCGCCGGCAATGCTTGCAGTTAGTGGGACATGGCTGACAAGATAGAGCGTCAGCATTTCCATGTCTTGGGCCAGCTGCTGTAGGGTTTCACCAGGATTCTGCATCCGATGAAGTAGCTGTGACCGATAAATCAGCTTCAGATGATCGTCTCTGTAACGCGTGTTAAGCACATTCATTATAGCAGCCGGGTTTGAGTGTAACTCACTGGGGATAGTCTACAAGAGTTCAGTAACTGGGCCTCTTAGAGCAAGAATTAATGCAGTTGCTCATTCCTGCTCACTCGAATGATTTATCCTAGAGGCGGCTTCAAACTTGATTTTGTAGATACTACAGAACATTTGCCTGTCAAATATTGGTTCGTTTACATTTCTGGATGTGCCTTGCACTGCGGTTCTAAGCGAGACTGGTGAGGGGGTTACTACTACCTTCGCTGCTTCCAATTTCTTTTTCATGTTTTCCATCTCATGGTTCATTCTCTCCTCGACCTGGCTGATCTCAAGGTTGATTCTCTCCTCGACCTGGTATACCTTTTCCTCGACGCATTTAATTTGGTTGTTCAGACTACTCAGCTCCACTTTTTTTTTCTGTTGATTGTTTTTGCAAACCTGCTTTCAAATCAGTTGACTGTTTCTCCTGCTTTTGTGTGATGCTTGCCTTGATTTTGAATGCTTTTTGGCCCAGCTTCGCTGCTTGTTCATTTAGCTTCGCATTTAAACTGGATGACTTTTCATTTAGCTGCGCTGGTTGTTCATTTAGCTTTGCAGTTGAACTGGATGACTGTTGTTGCTGCTCTTGCTGCATCAGCATATTTTTTGGTTCCTTTGATTTTGGTGTTGCTTCGTGGTATTTTCACCATTTCGGCTTTTATTATTTTTTTTCACCAGTTTCCACGTTACATTTCACCATTGTGAATTTGCAAAAAATGTTTGCAAGTTTTCACTTTCAAAAATTTAATTCTCACTTCTGACACCACTGTCGCGTGTGACGGTTCGCGGCCAATAAATTTAATGTCCCGGGAAAGTGAAAACGCACTGTCTTTTAACTTATCTTAAAAGAGTTTATTTACTAAGATTGCCCAATAATTAATATCACTATTTTACAAATAATTAAAAGGTTGTTATTTTTCACTTACCTATAAATTTATGTTTCAACTGTCTTCACTACTATCAATCAATATCGCCTTTAATTCGCGCTCCATCCTTATCGCAGTTTTTAATATTACCCTTTCCCATTCATTCAGCTTGGCTTTATATTGGGTCTCTAGTCATTCAGTCCATTTCTCGTATATTGGCGAATGTTAGGACGAGAACTTTCTGGAATATTCGAGCAATTTTGAATTCCCGCAGTGACGTCACTTTCAGCTATTGATCATGGATCTACTTGGTCCATTCTTGTGCTTTCGATTACATTCGTTTCCTTTTCTTGATTGATCAAAATGTCATTAATAGTTGCGACAATAGCTTGCAGAATTGTTTGGAAATGTAACAATATGTATGCAACAAATGCTAGACATCTAATCCTGTTATATACTTTAAGCTGTAAAAAACAGTCCAAGCTATGATAGCCTCCTCAGTGTAGTTGGAGCGCTCTCACCGTAGACTTTAATCGGAAGGATACTTAGATCTGTTAGCAAATGCAACTGCGTAGCATATTATGTATGGGTCATCCTGAAGGATAAAAAACGCATACATAAGCACGAGGAACCAGCAAGGAAAGGAAATCTGGTTTCTAGCAATAATTTCCTCTTCTTTCTTTCCTGATAATAAGGACATATCTGGGTCCCATAAATGCCTCTAGGTGGAGAAAAATATAACCTAACTCGAAGTGAATTAGTAAGGCTACAAACCAATGAGAATAAAACAAAGCTCATGATGCAGTCGAGGAAAAATATCCAAAATTTCACATTTGGTGAGTACAGTATCAAAAAAGGTAGGCAAATTTTTATATTTAGGCGCCAAAATAACGAAAAGCGGTAATAAAAGAGGCACAATACGCCAAAACATACAGTCCGCAAATAAAATATTTCATTCACGATCTTGAAGACCAACTGCATACACAGGAAAACAAAGATCCAAGTATACAAATCGGTGATAAGAACTGTGTTATGCTATGGGTGTGAAACATGGACCCTAACCCATGCATCCGGAAATATATTGAAGGCCTTTGAGTAACGTGTCCTGAGGCAAATAATCGGAGTGGACCAATGGCAAATTCAATACAAGCATGAGCTACAGGGTGCGGCAGCATAACTTCCTTTTTTGAAATGCCCGCCCTTAAAGTGCTAACTGTTATAGCGCGGCGCTAGTAGTCTCATTCGAGAGAAGTGATTTAAAGTTTTGCTCATCCCTTGGTTAGTGGCTATCATGCGTTGGAACAGTGCGGCAGCATAACTTCCTTTTTTGAAATGCCCGCCCTTAAAGTGCTAACTGTCATAGCGCGGCGCTAGTAGTCTCATTCGAGAGAGGTGATTTAAAGTTTTGCTCATCCCTTGGTTAGTGGCTATCATGCGTTGGAACAGTGCTATCATGCGTTGGAAACAAGTACCGCTGAAAATTTGTTTTGTTGAATTTTGAAAAAAGGAAGTTATGCTGCCGCACCCTGTATCTGAAATTTCTGACGATTATGAAACTGTGGAGCTGCAATGGGCTGGCCACATGTGTCGTATGGACAGGTAATGGATACCCAAAAAGGTACTCCTTGGGAGAACTGAAGAGCGGAGACCAATAGGAAAGCCGAAGAAATGCTGGTCTGACTCAATCGGCTCGGATTTTGAAATTTGATGATGCAGTCAATGGGCCAAGATATGTGGAGACGCTTGTTGCAGAAAGTGAAGGCCCGGTAGGGGCTGTAGCATTACGAGGAAGAAGAAGAACTCAAAGCAATGTAGTGAACGGCTTCTCAGCTGGCAGAGAAGGTGTTTTGTGGGTAATTTATAATGCCTAAGGCACTTTGGAGACCCAGATTCAGGGCGTAAACCGCTTTCATCTCCCAAACACGAAAGAAAGTGACAGTATTTGTAACAATGTGATCAACAACGTAACCGACAATGAATAATATTCATTCAATGAAATTATAAATTACTTTCTATGACAAAGGTGAGTTAAAAATGCGTCTGAAAACTCAGAATACTTAACTTAGAATATTCTAATATCAAAGCGTCAAGGTAACAAAATAGAACATTGATCATTGATCTAACCGTACATCACAGCCAGTTTCCTCAGAAACTATAGCACTTACACGGCTTAAGCTTTGTTAAAAGGTCAGAAGTGGTGGTCTCTGAAAAATTCAGGTCATATCAAACATTTCAAAAATTTTAAGTGGCCCTTTAAATTTTTTTTTGTCAAAAGCAGTCGAGTGAGATATCAAATGAAACGTTTTGATTAGCATTCTTAGAATCTGAAAGCAAAAAATGCTATTTTACGCAGCAGAGGGTCTAGGGGGAAACAAAATATACGATAAAAGTGAATCCTACTTCGCAATTGGATACCTCTATACTAAAAAATCAGCAAAAACATCAAGGAGATAGATCTTGATAAGTGCAAGGACAGCAACCGCCTCAGTTTTCACTCTATTTTGTTTAAAAATGCCATGATTTGTAAATTTAATGTTTTCCCCATAAAATCAAAACCGTACGATTAAACCTCTTAAAATTTTACAGTTACTTATACTAATATAGGATCCTTATGCTCATTTCGTGTAAATCAGTTTTTAATCAAGTAATCTGTAACACTGTCTAACAGTATTTTTGTTAAATAGAATCGAAACGTTTTTTTTTACACTACTATAATTAGTTTTGTTTAGTCACCCTCAGTTTTCGTCAAACATCAAGTAAATTGAGTACGTGGATTTCGCTTACCGACATGTGTTTTCGATAAATTAATATTGAATTATTGAAATTAAAACGGTTTTCTTTGTGATTGTCGTTTCTGTACGTCGTAATAAGATGCCCAGAGTGTGTGTAAACCATTCTGATAACTTTTGTTACATTTGCGGTCAACTTACTGTTAAAAGTCAACACCGTAGTTTGACACCATTAGTTAAAAACTGTTATTTTAATTATTTTGGCTTTTCGTTGCAAAATTTGGGCAAAGCCTCGACTTATAGTGCTTGTTGTGCATAGTGTGTTAGTTTACTCACATCATGGACTAAGGATCTCGTCATATGCAGTTTGAAGTTCCAATGATATGTCCTGAACAGAAAGAACAAATATCAGATTGTTATTTCTGCCAAACTTCTATCAAAGGTATTAATCACAATTCTAGACACACTGTGAACTATTCGAATTTACAATCTGCTCAAAGACCTATCCGATACAGTAATTATCTGCTTGCTCCTCAGCCTCCAGTAAACACGGATGTCGTGACTGATGAAGAAAATGTATCTGAGAATTCTGATTCCAACCCAACATTTGAGTTCAGCACTTTAAATATGGCACCTCATTTTGTAACTCAAAACGATCTCAATGACCTTGCACGCGATTTGGATCTCAGTAAAAGACAGGCAGAGCTCTTGACTTCCCGACTTCATGATTGGGATTTGCTAGAAAAAAATACCAGGACATCCGTACACAGAATACGACACATGTACTTTTATTCTACTTTCAAGGTGGCAATTTAGTGTTCTGCAGTGACATTTCCTCAGTTATGGCCAAGCTGATGATTGAATATAAAACATCCGACTGGCGATTGTTTATAGATTCGTCAAAGGTTAGTTTGAAAGCTGTACTGTTACATAATATTAATAATAATTCAGTAGCATGAGCGACCGGCAGCTTATGCTACTGAAATGAAAGAATCTTATGAGAATATGAACATATTAAATATGATCGATACTCCTGGAAAATATGTGGAGATACAAAATGAATTGCTATTTTACTAGGCTTACAACTTGGATGTACGAAATTTTGTTGTTTCATCTGTGAGAGGGATAGTCCAGATAAAAAAACATCACTATGTTAAAAAGAAGTTGCCTGAACGAGCCTTTCTTATACCAGGTCAACGAAATGTTCTACACACTCCGTTAATAAATCCTGAAAATGTATTGCTACCTCCATTGTACATATATCAAACTCGGACTTCTAAAAAACTTTGTCAAAGCTATGGACAGAAATGGAGATGGTTTTTGTTACTTCAAACAAACAATCCCAAAAATCAGCGAGGCTTAAATAAAAGAGATAATATTTGTCTAACCACAAATTAAAGATCTACTGCCTGATAAAGAATTTGAACCAAACCTTAATTCGATCAAAAATCCGCATGCACGTGTTTTCGAAAAATTGTTTGTAATTTTCTTGGAAACCACAGTGCCGAAAACTATGAAGAGTTGTTCAACAACCTCTTATCAGCTTACAAGAATATGGAATGCAATATTTCGCTCAAGATGCACTTTTTACACTCTAATTTGGATTTTTTCCTGGAAATTTGGGAGCCGTTAGCGACAGGGACGGACGCAGAAAAAAATTTTGGGGGGGGGGGGGTCCGATCGAAAAATTTGGAATAATTAAACAGCTCGGCTCTAACAAACCGTAACGTTTTATTTGTGTTTGACAAACTTAATATTTATAACTTATGATTGTTCATTAAATCGCGTGTTGATTGGCGGTCTGTGAGTTCTATTTTCCAAAAAATAAACACAAGACAAACATCAATTTTTGGGTAAAAATAGCGAAAAATTGTGATCATAATTTAAAAAAAAAATTTATTTTCACTCAATTGGAATTTCATTTAACGTTATAATATTTTATAATATAAGAAGCATTAATTGACAGCACACGAATCAAATGATGAAATTGCAATACATATGATCTACTGCCTTTAATATTAGGCAGAGTATTTAAAGAGTGATGTCAATTCTTCTTGTTCTTTTTGCGAGAATATCCAGAATTTGATCACTGGTAACATTCACATCTCTGTGAATGTTAAGAAGCGCCAGTCCATTCAGCCGTTCCTCTCCAGTTCGGTTGCGCAAGTAAGTTTTTAACCTTCGCAAAGTGGAGAAGGACCGTTCACTAGAGGCAACTGTGACCGGTAGTATCCCACAAATTTGAAGAAATCTGTATATCTGGCTGTAAAATCTTCTATTGTAAACGTCCAGAGCTTCGATGAATGTTTTTGGCCGTTCTTTTTCAGGAATTTTTGAACAGAACCTGGAATAAAAAACCAATCAATAAATCAAATAGACTCTTTTTTTTAACTGGGAAAAACTGATGATTACCTTTTCCGCAGCTTGATGTCTAATTGCAAGTCCTCCGTAGACCCAGTGATGTCCTTCGGCCATTTTTCTTCAAAAACATGGGCGGTTTTTTTTATTTCCTCTTCATCGAGTTCTGCGCATTTGGCTGGAATGATATTCTGTATCATTGACAACAGTGCTCGATGTTCGAGAAATCTCGCGTCCAGTTCTTCCAGATATACGAGTATATCCAAAAATGGAATAAATATTGATCGTCGATAATATTCTTCAGCATTTCCAAAATAGTTGTCACGATTGTTTTGACGTCCTACTCGCCGAGGAACAGTTAGCTCGATACCAATCTTCACAGCGATTTGAGTCGCTGACTGGAACATATCCGCAAATTTTTCGTCGGCCCTGGCACGCATCTCCTTTATTTCTTTGTGAACATTGTTCGCATATTGGACGCATTCACTTAAATCGCAATCTTCTTTTTGCAAATTCTGGCTCAGGTTCTTCGTCAAGCTGAATACCGGTACCATTACAACCAATGCAACTATGAATTGCGCTGTTTGGATTGAAGCAAGCAAGCTGTTTGGCTGTACTCCATCTGTTTTTGATCTCAGCTCATTTAATTCTTCAAGCGTCAAGCAGATGAATTCCAATGCTTCATGAAACAATCCCAGAGAATCAAGATGTTCGACCCAACGCGTTTCACAAAATTTTAAAAGACGTGTCTGCTTGGCACTAGGATTTTTTGCCAGGATATGTTTTTTCAACAAATTTCCAGCTTGACAGACGAAAGAAGTTGACGACTTGCTTGACTGTTCCAATGCGGTTCCGAATCGGCGTAATGTCACACGCATGGGTAATTGCCAGATTTAGGTTGTGATTGGCACAATGAAGATAAAGAGCATCTGGACATGTTTTCTTTACAATAGCTGCACAGCCTTTCAGCTCTCCACTCATTGCTCGAGCTCCATCATAACCTTTAAAATAAACCGTTAAAATCCTTGTTTTACAAATCAAAAGTTTTTTCTATGGTTTCAGAGCTCCTATATTTATAAATCCGATTCAGGAACTTGTGTAATTGATTTTCAAGATATTTCAAAAATCATTTTTAAGCAAGACTCTAAAACTGTTATAGTATTTAATCCACATAATATATGTATATATATTCTTAAGTACTAAGAATTCTTGTCTAGATTTCATACTAAAATTAATTCAAGAATCAAATTTAGCTAGGTTTGTCAAAAGGTTTTATAAAATCATATTCAGATAAGATTTTAATTGAGTTGAAAAATATCATTTTTAAGCAAGTCACTAAATCCAATCGAGAGTGAATTTTTCTATGCTCGTAGAAAGTTTGATCCAAAACTTCAATGAATAGTAGCTCCAAAACTTCACTTTCTTTTTCTACTTTTAGCTAATTCATGTTAATTTAAGTTTTATTGAGTGAATGTAAGTTATACAACGTTTGGTATTGGATGAAAGTATTTTTTATTTCATACAATATAAAACAATGTTTAAAATTATATGATGATATTTTATAGTGATTCAAGTTTTGATAAGTTCATTTGAGTTTTCATGCGGTTGAATTTTTTAATCGGTCAATTTAAATTTTATTGAATGAATGTAAGTTATACTACGTTAAATATTGGATAAAAAATTTTTTTCATACATTTATGTTTAAAATTATATTATGCTTTTTTAAAAGGGATCCAAGTTTTAATTAGTTCATATGAGTTTCCATTTGATTTAATTTTTTAATTAGCTCATTTAAGTTTTATTGAGTGAATGTGAGTTATACTACATTAAATATTAGACAAAAATATTTTTTATTTAATACATTAATGTTTAAAATTATATAATGATATTTTATAGTAATTCAATTTTGAATTAGTTCATTTGAGTTTTATCCTTGTTAATTTGAGTTTTATCCAGCTTACCTTGCCCTTTCATGAAATGAGTGTCCACTCCAAGTTTCTGGAAAGTTGTAAGCAGCGTATTTGCAAGGCCGGCGCCAGTCACATCCTCTTCAGGAACGAAGCACAAGAAATCTTCTCTGATCGTGTGTCTCCCTTTGATTTCTTGAATGAACATAGCTCCAATCGTGAATTGTTCAATTCCACTTACATCAGACGTTTTGTCTGCGGTTACAGTGAAACATTTCGTCTCATTGATGCATCTCACCAACTCTCTTGTGATGATTTCCGCTCCAGCATCAATGATCTCGTTCTGTTGCATTACAACCAGCCACCTTTAAGTGTTCTTGCAGTGCTACATCTCCACTATCCACAGAAAAACGCATAAGTGCCCTGAAATTCCCGTCGTTCTCTTCTGGAATTTCCAGCGCCAATGGGCCATCATCTCGACGTCCTCGTAGCGCCAGTCCTTGTCTGCAGCAGAACAAAACCGCACGAATGATGGGAGCAAGCTTCCGTCTGTTTTCCAATTGCAGCCGTTTTCGGCTCTGATCGATCTCGACAATGACATTAATTTTCTTATTTTCATAAATGAGCTTAAAATTCTGTGCATCTTCAAGGGCGTCCAAGTGATATTTTTTTGTTTGGTGTTCTTTAAATCTCTCTAAAGCTCTCTTCCAATCTTTAACACAAGTTTGCACAAATGAACTCAAACGTTCATGTTTTCCTTTTCCAAATTCTTTTTGCGCAAATAAAATGCAAACTCGACAATAAGCGCCGTCTTCTGAGGCTAAGTAAGTGAGCCAAGGATACTTTTGTAACCACGAAAGTTGGAATTTCAGATTTTTTTTGTTCATTTCCGTTGCTGGAAACACAAAATCAGCATCCGGTGTCCATACATTTACAAGGAGATCGTACATCTCGGTATTTTCAAGTTTTCTTCTACCGAACCATTGAACATCATGGACATGATCTTGAAATTTCTGAGACTTCTGAAATTCATACAAATTTTTTCTTCGATTTACACAGTATTCGTTTGAAAAAATTTTGTTTATTGTTTTTTTCTCGCAAAAATAATTTAAAAAATAATTTTTTATAGTCAGTTTCAAAAAAAAAAAAAAAAATCGTCACTAGTGAGATTTGGACCCGCAATGATTGAGTGGGGAGCTTGTGCTCTAACCGCTCTGCCACAACATATTTGAAGATAACATGTAAAGTATCTTACACTGTAAAATTTGAAATTAATTTCTTTATATAGATTAAAAATTCAGAACGAGGTCAACGAATTAGAATTGTATAATTTTAAAACATCACTGCAAACCGTCAAACAGTACATCAATAAAATATGATGCAATTGTACGAAAGTCTGTTCAGTGAATTTCGAGCGGAAAAAAGTTCCTGTACTTTCCACGTTCATGAAAATTTTATAAAAAAGAAAATGATATAACGCATTCAATTTAGTTATTAAACTCAAATTTTAATCAACATTTTACTGGGTGAAAATTCAAAATACTTACTATGGGCTCCGGTTGATGATCATTTTCCTCGTCATACCGCGATTTTTTTGCTGTTGATACTTCTTCAGCCTGTTTAACTGATCGTTCGCATTCGCGTTTACCATTTGCATTTGTCGGTTTAAAAAAGGACGTTATTTTAACAGGTGCCATTTTTATTGACGATGAAGCAAATGCATGTCAACACTGTGGGAGGTCAAACCGACGAATAACTCAGTCGATATTTACTGGACTATTACACTTTATTATTTCCGTCTTACACGTAGATTTTTCGCGCGCGTACAATTCATTGATCCTAAACGGTTCGTATGCGTTTCGTATTTTGTTCGTGCTCCACTGACTGCCCGGCCGGGCCCGGCAGGTATTTATACCCCGTGTCTAAGAAAATTCCAGAAAATGAAAATCCGAGAAGGCTCGAGAAAGATAAAGAAGTATCGACAATATTCCAAAAACGAAAGTCCGACTGGTATGATTAATTGCCAGTCAAGATTGATTGATTCTTTTTGTCCCCATGACTAATGATCCCACCGCTGTCATTAGAGCGGTCAATCAATCTTGAATTGTTCCCCACAACACTAAATGTCAAATTGTGTTGGGAAATGTTGGGAAAACTATCGATTATTATCAATAGTTATCGATACACTGAATAATCGGTAACTATTGGGAACGCTTTTGATAGATCTTCGCTTTCCGTCCTTTGTCTTCAAAACCGGCTTCCGTTCTATGCATCTTTCTTGCACTACAGTAGTTGCGAGTCATCTAACGATAGTACTATTAATACATGTGGCATGATAATAACACTCAATTACTACTGTGATCTTGACCAGAAAAGTTGTGAAAATAAACTGAAAATTACGAAATAAAGTGGAATGAACCATATTTGTAATGTACCAACTTGTGATGTGGACCATTTAGTTTATACGGTTGAAAGACCGTGTGCTGTAAGGGGTTTTGAAAAAGTCTGAGATTTCGGGGGGGGTCCGGACCCCCCGGACCACCCCCTGCGTTCGTCCCTGGTTAGCGATGAACACGGCGGGCGATTCCATCACGATGTATCCAACATGGAAAAATGATACCAAGGCAAGCGGAATCCGAACATGTTAGCTGATTACTGTTGGACACTCAAAAGAGATGTACTTGTCGCTAAATATTCCCGAAAATCCTGAATAAAAGTAATATATATGCAAGTAAAAGTAAACGTACATAAGTTGCTTTTCTTAATTAGATTCAATTTTTAACCGTTTTAACTTAAAAATAAAGTGCGTTGCAGTTGCAAGAAAACTGAAGCTGAATGAAACTTTTTAAAAATGCAGATTATTAACAGGTGGGTTGTAAATACAAAATAACCCATTCAAATTAATTTAACTTTCATTAAAGTCATTTTTGTCAATCAGTGAATCAATTCAATTGAAAAATTATTCAAATCGTACTAGGCACTCTTATTTTCTTCGGTTGTTCATGAAAATTTCAGAAATACGAGGGTCATTCAACACGTACTTAGCATACAGAAGAAAAACGAAAATTTTGGAAAGGGGGCAATTTATTTTTCCACATAATCTCCTTCAAGCTCGATACACTTGGCCCAGCGATTCGCTAACTTTTTCAACCCGTCCAAAAAATACATTTTCTCGAGGGCTGCAAAATAGGCCTTCGTGGCGGCGATGACCTCCTCATTCGACCCAAATCTATTCCCAACGAGTGATTTTTTCAGGTTTGGAAACAAAAAGTAGTCACAGGGGGCCAAATCTGGAGATTACGGTAGATGGGGCAGCAATTCGACCAATTTGGCCATGGCGACGGTGGAGGTGTGAGCCGGCGCGTTGTCGTGGTGGAACAGAACTTTTTTCTTCCCCAAGCGGGGCCGCTTTTTCTTCAATTCGACGTCAAATCGGCCCAATAAGTCTGCATAGTAGCGCCCCGTGATTTTTTTACCCTTCTCGAGGTAATCGATGTGGATGACACCTTGTGAATCCCAGAAAATGGGGGCCATCACCTTTCCGGTCGATTGAACAGTCTTCGCCTTCTTCGGAGCACGTTCGCCGGGTGAAGTCCACTGTTTCGACTGTTCCTTGGTCTCTAGTGTGTACGAGTGAATCCATGTTTCATCGACGGTCACGAAACGGCGCAAGAACTCCATCGGGTTGCGCTGAAACAGCGTCAAACGCGTCACCGATATGGTCTCATGGTTGCGTTTGTTTTCCGGTGTGAGCAAACGCGGCACCCATCGCGCTGACAGCTTTCTCATGCCCAGTTCTTCGTGTAGAATATGATGCACCGTTCCTTCTGCGATGCCCACAGTCTCAGCTATCCCGCCAACATTCAATCGACGGTCTGCCAACACGATATCGTGGATTTTTTTAAGGTTTTCCCCCGTAGCAGCCGTTTAGGGGCACCTGACATGCCGCCACGAACGAGCTCGTTGAACCAATTCTTGACGGTCGCCATTGAAGGAAAAGAGTCACCGTTCACAGCATCTAAGCGATCTTTGATTTCGCTGCGCGTTTTCCCTTCCAAAAACAAGAATCCAATCACTGAACGATATTGTCCTTTTTCCGTTTTTGTACAACCGACCGACACGCTCGCTTCCAAAGGCTATCAAAACAAAACTAATGAAGGGAATCGACTGAAACTTTGACAGTAGGATCAAAAAAATTACTGCACGATGATAAAACTCTTTTGTAATAGCAGCGCTATCGGGCGGTGAGGCTAAGCACTTGTTGAATGACCCTCGTAGTGTTTATCTTGAATACGTTCATTCAGCGGAGCATCCAGAAAAACTATTTAAGCAGGAACAAAAGGGCGGCCATTATGTGCTTATGAAAGAAACTTTGCATCGTTAGGATAAATTTGGCCGAGTTCTTATACAAGTAATCGATGAATAATTCAAGTAATCGATTCATGCCATCAGGAAATTTGTTTCGAAGCGTAGGATTTTGCAATGCCTTTCTGGTTGGAGCACTTTCCTGCCTACTCATTTTATCATACAACTAGAGTAGTGGTCGTTAGATTTTTTTATTTGTAGTTTTTGCTTGAATTATATTCTAATCTATTGAAGTGTCATAATAAAGAAAAGTTTTGTATTTGTCTTCAATTTCATGTTTTCCTATTGCTAGTTTAGAAGTACAAAAGGTGCCATTTTTTTGCCCAGTATAAATGCGATTGCAACCACTTCACTCTATGACACTCTCTCATACTCGATTTAGATGAAGGGAAACGTAAAATTCATTCAATTTATTCACAAAAAGTGACTTTTTTGCATCTCCGCTTATATCATCTATTCATTATTGCTTTTTGTCTTCAGCTGTTGACCTTGCACCAAGAAAAAATAAAGTTTTTCACTTTTTGACACAAGTACCTCTTGCCTTGTACGTCATACCAAATTATTATGTACCAAAATAACATTTACACAACACTTGAGATTCCATGATGGACAGAATGAGTATTGGAGCTGAAAGGCAAACGTTGGTGACAAATATTTGGATTTAATTATGAAAACCATTTTTTAAGAAAAATTTCTGTCTTCAACATTACTAAGGCAGAGTTAGTTCCGTGACGTGTTTTGCAACTTAAGTGGTGGCAAACAACACATAACTCATGTAATCGCACGCACTTGAGTGAATTGTCGTTTTGTTTAGGCTAATGAACAGATTACCTGTCTTCAGAAAATGGTTAGCAAACATTAATTTCAAATGTTTATTGATTCTCGGAAGAAACAGCTAAAACTTTTTCAATTTACATCTTAATGAATCTGTTGTTCAATCCTTTTCGGACTATTATGAATGTTGGCCATGTTCAATTATTCCATGAAATAAAACATTGCTCGGGCACGACTTACATCTCGATATTATTCAAAAACACAACTTCCGGGCTTGTTCCTTTTCAGCAGAACAAGCCATTTGAACATGCCAAGGAATAATACTACTGGTTTCCCATACTCTTTGAGCCAAAGTAAGTTATAAGACAGGACAAGCACCCCTAGCTTGTATGCCGGCTCTTGGTACGGAGAAGAAGGAGCTTAGCATTATGAACAAGTGCTGTAGAACACGGACAAACTTTGGTCATTCATTTTCTCAAATCCTTGTTTTATATTCTAGTGATAGTTTTGCCTTTTCGGCTTGTTGATGGCCTACCGCAGTCTTGTAACAAGCATTCTCGGACCGCATAATATCATGCTACGAAGTCTTTTTCTTCCCGGTCCGAACAAAAAGTAAATTAAAAGGGTTAAGGATATTTTACAAGGGCGTATGAATTTAAGGAGAATGTACTTCTGTTGTTCTCTGGATTTACATATTTGACTTGTGGAAAGCTTATAATTATGGATGAAATGTGAAAATTTTGGAAAACATGATATTAAATGGAGGCTTTGCTTTTGAAGGAGTTCAGTTGGGTGCTCTAAGTATATATTATAATTCAAATGCATTTGATGGGATCTGTTTATCTCATAAAAGACGGAAATATTAGTTTAAACATTCTAAAGTATTGGTCAAGATTGCTTTCTTGCCTGAAATAAGGGTTCACCGAAAATAATGCAGTGTTGTTGAAATTAATTTTTTCAAACCAACAACTCAAATTGCAATTAAAGTTATATCTTTTCAGAAAATTTACCGCATTTAAGAACTCAATTAATTAAAAACATTGTCTGGCTATCAACTCCAGCCATATTGCATACATTTATCAAAAACACTCATAAGTCTATAACTCCGTTGACTTTTTCCTCGTAAATGACCATGAATAGCTGCTTAAAAAGGATTACGAGCATTTGTTAGATGCGTCCACAACTCCCTGCAACGCCATGTTCGACCAGCCAGAATGTAATAAATAAATAAATCTAATTAGATATTCCGGACTTATGCCAAAAAACTACCACGAACAAATGCAATAAATTTGTCGCCTTTTATAATCCCAAACCAATTTTGTAATGTGCTCACCATGTCTGCGAGTCTTCTGGACCATATTTTGTACAATCCCAACAACTAAGCGACCAAGGAAGACATTGCATCTCACATTATCCCCCTAACGGAGAAAATATGAGTGCGACCCCAGTGAAAAATTAAGTGCACACATTTTCCTTAGTGTGATTTTCAAATTAGCATAATTATCACATTATCATCAGAGTTTTGTGCCTAAAATTACCTAGTTAAGTGCATTTGGTGAACTCGTGCAATCGGGTCTCTACATTAGGAAGGATGCAAATAAGTGTGAGGATGCCAAGAAAGTACGTGTCAAAGAGCAATTTCGGAGTGCATTAAGGAGCTGAACTTTCTTAATCAAATTATTTTATACGTGTTTATTTGTTAGTTGAAAACATTCAGTCATTAGTTAATAAACGTGTATATTTCATAAATCAGGAAATCTGCTGCAGAATAACTTTTGCAATCAAACGTGACTTCTTGTAATTTGCCGAATGCATTCAGGGAAGTGATTTTGGTTTTTTTTTTAAATTTATAATCTAAATAGTAATTTTTTTTTGTAAAATTGGTATCATCGTTCACCTTTTTAACTTAAATTTCTCCAGAATCGACCCTTTGTGCAATTTAATTTCAACTGCAAATAATAGCGGTCGCCCATAATCAATTGTTTTTACAATTGAAAAGAAAATATACAACAGCCTGGACTGCTTTACTTTTGTTAGACATGAAACATCTTCCTTTCTTTAGTATAGGGATGAAAAAATACGAAACTAACTAGGAAAATGGGGGTAATTAATTACTTAAAAAACCCCAATTTTACACATCAGTAAATTTTCTTCGCTGCTTGAGCGAAGGCTTTCTTTCCCATGAAAAGTCACCAGACATTTTACAATAGAAGCGAGACAAAAATTGAATAGCGTTAATTGATGCTCTAGGAATACTTTAGTGCAATTAGGACAAATGAATCAATAAGAACATAAATTGTTTAAGGTTAAGTCTATCTACATATAAAAAGGGCGGTCCAACCATAATGCACGATGTTAATTGTGAGTCGCACATTAATGTCAAGTTTTTCGCTCAACTTAATTTGACATTTCTTTGTTTCAGTGTTTGACAAATTCAACCATGGGGAGGTATACAATTGAGCAGCGTATTAAGGTTGTTGAAGCATTTTACGAACATGGGCGTTCAAATCAAAATGCATTTCGTGGACTTCGTGATTTGTTTGGTGAGCATAATTGACCAAATGTGTCCACAATCGGGAAAATTGTGCGCAAATTTCAGCAAACCGTGTGAAATCACCTGCACATGCTTGCCCAGTTTGTTCTGTGAAAAACATTGCTGTTGTTCGCGACAGTGTAGCAGAAGAGCCGTCAACCTGGACTCGTCGTCGTGCCCAACAATTGAACATCACTGATGCGAATTTTGAATAAAAATTTGAATTTACACGCTTACAAGGTTCAATTGACTCAAGATCTGAAGCCTACTGACCATTTTCAGAGTCGGCAATATGCCAGATGGTTGGTTCAACAGATAGAAGGGAATGGTGACTTTACAAAGAAAATCATCTTCACCGACGAGGCACACTTTCACCTCTGAGGATTCGTTAACAAGCAGAATTGCCGCATGGGGGCAAATGAGAGTCCACAAGCGATTATTGAAAAGTCGATGCATCACATCTCTATTCGTACTGGTTTTCCTACCTTTGTAATCTTTGTACGCCTGATTCTTTATATCTAACGCGTTCTGGCACTCATCATCGAACCAATCACTTTTTTGTGCCAGTCCTGATGTCCGATCGTCTGTTCTCCCTCGGTCTCAATAGCCGCTTGCAGTTCCCTCCAGAGCTCATTGCTTGTCTTTAACGATGCGACTGATAAGATGGGAGCCAGCAGGTTGTCGGAGGTTTCCGCGAAATTTTTGGCCGTTTAGAGCCTTTCGGTGTCGAATTTTCGCAGTGGACTGATCTTCGCCGAACATGCCTTTGACATACAACATCGATAGGTTAATTTGATCAAATAATGATCTGGGTTGCAATTGGCTCTTCAGACGTCAAGTATGCTCAAGGTCCAACGTTGTTGTAACAGAACACGATCGATCTGGTTTTGTGTGTTGCCATCCTGTGATACCTAGGTCATTTTATGAATGCGTCAATGTGGGAAGCAAGTCGAACATATGTTGCTGATCTGCAGATTTTGGCCATTCACCAATATGCTGATTTTGCGGACAATGTTCAAATGCGTTAATTTAATTATATTGTTAGTTCCAGTCATTCACCAAAATGCTGACTTTGTGGCTAATGTTCTTAGCTGGAATCTGCTGATTTATGTGATCGTTGATCGATTGGTTTTGCTAATTGATTGGTGTTAACGTTGGGTGGTATCACATGAGGACGCATATGAAGCTTCTTCAGGAATATTGCCTTTGTTATCTTACTCCCCTGTCTCCTTTATGCCGATGATTTTACAATTTTTTGGGTTACTGACTCCCTCTTAGAAGTGGATATGCTTCAAACCGATTTTCAGTATCTTAATGACTGGTGTGAATCAAACCATCTCTCCTTAAATGTTTCCAAATGCCATCAGATGACATTCCCCTGTAAAAAATTTCCTCTTCTCTCTACGTGTAGGTTTGTTGACATCCTTTTGAGCAATGTAACCTCCTTTAAGGTTCTTTGTGTACTAGGAGACATAGAACTGACTGAATCAAATAAGCTATGAGCTATTCTATGCTTGCAGTTTCACTTTGTTCCTGTCAACGGGATTTTCAAAACATTTTTTGAAGTGAAACTTCTTTACTGGGGGGCAAAAATTTTCAGATGCAAGAAAAAAGCAGAACCGTTTACACTCCAAGCGGACAGTAAAACGACATTTGCGCGACAATCTATTTTAAGTCGAAGTTTACTCATGCTGCGATGTAAATTTTCAGCTAAATTATCCCATTTCATCCTTATTAGGAAAAGTAAAGGCAGTTTGTTGGGAAACCGGCAGTGGTGGTTTTCTAGTATGCATTTTTAAACCGAAAGACCGCCGGGATCAGGTTTCACCAGCGGCTGATGAGCTTCACTTAGTGGCCGGAGCCGAAACAGTGCCGCCTGCTGAAGGGCAGAGAATATCTGTGGCTGTAGGGGTGAACGTCCTGCAGGACCTGATGGCGCTAATGCAAGGGTTGACCACCCGGATAGCCGCACTTGAAAGCAAGCAGGAAAATCCAATCCCACCTCGTCCAAGAACGCCTCCGATGTGGGATTCGGACCTAAGTCCCTGGGATTTTTCGGTAAACCAGTGACGCGATCCCAAAAGAAACCAGTCCAGCACGGCAATGAATCCATTGGCTCCAGTGTACCGGCGCAGGCTGAGCCAAGCACCACCACCAACTCTGGTTCCAGTGGCTCCTCCGGACCAACGCATCCTTCCACACGCTACGTATCGGCTGAAGCCGACGCAGATTCCCAGCATCATTCAGGGCTGGAATCAGTATTTCACCATAACTGTGGAGGTTTTCATTGGTCGGGTGGAGTCGCTGATCGAGCAAATGTTGGCAGGTGACCACACGGCGCTGGCAGGATACTTGCCGATGCTGATTAGGGGGCAGCACTCGAGACCTACTGGCGGATACATTTGGCTCCACCATCAATCCGCTGGTCACAGCTGAAGGAGGTACTCCGCATGAAGTGCCCTCCGATAGATATGGATGAAAGGGTCCTGGACAAGACCCATGCCAGATGGCAACGTCCGGACGAGCCCTTTCATCAATACCGGGCCGACATTCTTCGGCTAAACGACCAGTTGTCAGAGCCGATGTCATCAACCCAACTGCTGCGGGTGTTGAAACGGAATCTAAGACCGGAAATTTGTCACCATATCGCGGACTCAGACCCACAGAGTATGGAAGCACTGTTGAGGACCGTGAGTCGACTGGAGGGGGCTGAGGAAGACCTCCGGGAACGGCCCTACTTGCTAGCTAAGACGGATCCGTGGCACGGAATCGCGGAAGTTGCACCAGATTATAACACCACGAATCTGGAGGAAAACATGTAGTTGGACCAGCTTCCTGTTACCGCGGTGGGGAACCTTATGACCTGCTGGAATCGCAAGCAAACTGGACACCGGTTTATTGCATGTCGAGCAGAGCGTATGGTTTTCTGCTATGGTTGTGGTAAGCCGGACACCTACTTTCCCGACTGCCCAGATTGTGCCGCTCCAAAAAACGGCCAAACAAGTAACCGACCACCTCAGTGCTACTCCAAAACCCCGCAGTAGTTCCCCAACCAGCTGCCAACCCCTAACAACCCTGATGATAACCCACCAGCCATGACCACTATGACTACGGATGTTCCCTCTCTTCCGGAGGCCTCGCCAACGACAGTGTTGAAGCGACCACCATAGTCACTGCCTGAAGAACCTCGGCAGCCCCAAATGCGCGTACTAAACCATACCATGTTCGACTGCAGGAATATCGGGCGGCTCGAGAGCGAATATTTGCTTCCGAAGAAGTCACCTCTCGCCCGCGCAAAACAAAATGGTCAACCCGTCGTTGGCGAAGTTTCCGCAAGAGAGTGCGAACCTGCCAGCAAACATTAAACTTTTGTAATATATTGGAGGTTTCCGAGAATGATACCAGACCTTACTACCCAATCAAAGTGTTGGGCGGAATCGCGATTGCACTGATTGACACTGGTGTCAATATCAGCTGTCTTGCCTCAAGCCTTGGCTTGAACGTACCCCATCAACATCCTACCTTGATTAAGCCCTGGCACTCTGAAATCAGTACAGCTGATGGTACCAAACATCCTATCCAAGGTAGACTGACAACTCCCGTGACGTTCAGAGGTCAAACGAAGGATATTACTTTCTATAATATCCCGTCACTGACCAGAACGTGTACCTTGGCGTCGATTTCGTCCTTCAATTTGGATTGGCCTCATATTTATTCACAGATTTGTCTTTAAATACTAGATATGTCAACAAACTCGCTTCTATACCCGATAGGCATGAACTGACACCTAACAAACGACAACGTATGGAAGCATCTATCGCTGTTTTTCTATCTTACGCCACACAAGGCCTTGCCCGCACCACACTGGTCTCACACGTCATCGATGTTGTCAATAGTAAGCCCATTAAGCAGAGACACTATGCCATCTCACCGGCCATGGAGAAGTTACTGTATGCATAGTTGGAGAGGATGCTCGAGTTGGGTGTTATAGAGGAGTCCCAAAGTGCCTAGTCCTCACCGGTAACCTTGGTGGTGAAGCCAGGTAAAGTCCGTCTTTGTCTAGATGCCCGGAAGGTACACGCAGTGACCATCAAAGACGGGTACTCTCTTCCGTTCATCGATGGAATATTAGGGAGACTGCCGAAAGCAAACTATATTACCAGTCTCAATCTAAAGGATGCATTCTGGCAAATTCCACTCGACGAGGGGTCGAGGGATAAGACCGCCTTCACAGTGCCCGGATGACCATTATATCAGTTCGTCACAATGCTTTTTGGCCTGTGTAACGCACCGCAAACGATGACCCGGCTGATGGAAAAAGTCATTCCACCACATCTGAAACACCAAGTGTTCGTGTGCCTGGATGATCTTCTACTCATCACGGAAACGTTCAACCAACACCTCTTACTTCTGCAAGAAGTAGCCCTGCACATCAGTTAGGCGGGACTGACCATCAGCGTACAAAAAAGTAAATTTGTTATGAACGAAGTTCGATATCTAAGAAATGTCATCGGACGTGGCACCATCAAAACGGATCCGGACGAAACTCGTGCGATTGATGAGTTCCCCTTACAAAAAACGGTTAAGCAGCTTAGACGTTTCCTTGGTGTGTGCGGCTGATACCGAAGGTTCGTTCGGAATCATGCCACAGTTTCAGCGCCCCTGTCGGACATGCTGCGGAAAGGGAAGTTCATTTGGACCGAGCTCAGCCGAAAGGCATTTGAAGAGCTAAAACAAGCCTTAACATCAGCTCCAGCCTTGCACAGCCCCGACTTTAAGAAGCCCTTCTCCATTCATTGTGATGCAAGTCAACATGGAGTAGAAGCCGTGCTTGTGCAATTGACCGACGAGGGAGAAGAAGCTCCCATTGCTTTCATGTCCAATAAGCTGAACTCGGCCTAAAGGAACTATACCGTGTCCGAGCAGGAATGTTTGGCAGCGGTGATGGCTGTGAAGGAATTCCGAGCCTATATCGAGGGCCACCAGTTTGAGGTCATTACAGCCCACGCTTTGCTACAATGGTTGATGAGCCCAGCCGACTTACATGGACGTCTGACCTGATGGGCTCTTAAACTGCAAGGGTTCAAGTTTTCCATCAAACACCGAAAAGGGGCCCAGAACATCGTACCCGACGCTCTCTCGCGAATGTTTTCACCAGAGGGAACCGAATTGACAGTGAATGACGAGCACCCGGTACGGTAGAAGGCTTTTCCCACAAAAATGAGCCAGCCATCGGGCGCGCTCCAACTTTCTTTTAGTTTCAGGGACTCTCGCGGTTTGAGTGGCCTCTAGTCAAGGTGCCTTTTTATGGCATAGGGTTATGTGATTCGCTCACATAACTCTATGACATAAATTGGT
Source organism: Odontomyia ornata (assembly GCA_963969285.1). Lineage (NCBI taxonomy): Eukaryota > Metazoa > Arthropoda > Insecta > Diptera > Stratiomyidae > Odontomyia > Odontomyia ornata. Next base: position 295,828,432 of record OZ017741.1, read on the forward strand.
CACCGTTATATTTCTTTTCTGGTGGGAGCTCATGCAAGGTATGTTTGTATGATTTTTCCACTCAGAAGGGATATATGTGATCCGGTTTGGCGGGTGCGTGGGTGCACCACCACCATCCGGTTGCCCCACTCTTATTTGTGGGCCATGAGAATCGTCGTGTAACGACGAGGCTCCCCTACGTCCATCTGTTTTGGCTTGTGTCAACTTGTTCTTTGAACAAGCAAATCCGTCCTTTTGTAGTTACCAACAATTTTTTGACTTCCGTCGCCCTTTCTTTTGAGAACCGAGATTTCGTGAATGCGAAATTCTTTTTGTAGTGGGTCCTTGTGCTGGGGGAATAAACCCGCCCGACGACAGCGCAACGCTAGCCTGCCAGCGCATTCACGCGTCCCCACATAAGGCCAGTCTCGGCTGACATCACCATCCTCTTTCACCGAGGCAGCAGACCATCGCTGCAGTCCTGTACAGACATCTTTTTACCTACCTATCACTACAAAAGGCTTATAGTTTCATGTATGCAGTCTTCTTAATTTAAAGGGTTGTCCTTACAATTTTAATCGACACTGTTTTATTCGTTGAATGCAATACAAAACATATATTATCTACTTATTGTAGGGGCCAAACAAACATGTAATTTGATGTATTTTATATGCGAAGACATTTTAGACTAAAAAGAATAGTATTTGAAAATTTTAAGACGTTTTTTTTGTATTATTTTGTTAAGATTTCTGCATGAAAAAAACATATGATTTACTACATTCAAGCAGAATTCATAGTAAAATATCTCAATAAAGCATTCTTATTAATTTTACCTAGAACTTTTTCTCTCTGTGCACAAGGAAGAAGAATTATGTCAATCAAAATGAACTGAAGGATATCTCATCTTTGTGTTAAAAATAAGAAAATAACGTTTTGAAATCGAGGCCGAGAGCTTACAAACATTTTGCATTTATTGTATATCGGGTGCTAGCTTCAATTTGTATTCCGACTGAAGTCCTCCGCATTGAAACTAGATAAGTAACTAATACAAAGAACCAATCAAACATAGAAATTCGTTTCGCTCTGGTGACTGCAGTTATTAATGCTGCTTAGATAAGGATGGCGAAAAATTTTTTCCGGTTTTTTGTATTCATTTGTATCTGGTTTTTCATCTGGTTGTTGAGTTTGAAGGAAAAAACAGGTTAGAACCGGAAGGAAGAACCTGGCTTTTCAAGCAATAAACCCAATTTCTGGTGAAACCCGTGAGCTTTTTTTCCATCTCCAATTAGAGGTACTTATGCTATCCCGGAGAAAACAAATCTTCTTATTTATTTTTCTTAGTTTCATCGTATTATGTAGAAATAAAATTTTAGTTTCAGTCCACTTATATTCCCTTTGCAGAATTTTATTTGCAATTTTTCCTTATAATTGTGTTGATGCAATTCAGAAAATATATCTTCAAACATAAATTTCATCTTTTGGCAAATTTTTCCAATCCAGTAAGGTACAAAGATTCATTCCAATCTACGAGTAGATCGATTGAATTAGCAAAGTAATTGTGTTAATGAAGTTTTTCCCATACGATGAATATACGTCCTTTGCATAAGTATAGTAGATAAACTGCGCCCTTTTTAGTACTGTGCTAAAGATACGTTCCTATCATAATTCAGTTATCCAAAGAGTCGTGATGAAATGAAATCACAGCGATTTGCAAACTGTACAGGTATGTCACCAGTTGAGATAATATTAGTCTCTGAGTATACTAGTACACATACATAAGCATCGAGATGTGCAATTAAATATTTCAGAATTTATTGAATCCTTACCTCTAAAAACAATTTAACGGATCATTCAAAAATGAGCGATTTGGAGGTGCGAAAAAACTGAATTGCTTCTTATGTTAGAATACGCCCTCATTCGTTAATGGATTACGACAAGTTCTAATGAAAAGTGCCTTCAAATTCCAAGAAATTAGAATAACATCCGCCAAACTTATATGAATAAATGCAAAGGGAATCGATAAACAAAATATATGGGGAGGCGTGGCGAGAACATTCTAACCACGCTACATGTAATATTTACCTGGTTAGCCATAAGTCAAACAAGAAGAGTGGACACCAAATTGACCGCTACAACACCCCTAGTTCGTGTTACAATAGCCTCAGGTGTACTTGGCCACTGAATTAAATGTCCACAGAAGCAATTGCACCAATGGGCGCAATGTAGGTCGGACACTTATCACGACGAATCGTCAGATAAAAAACAAAAGAATAATGGCCGCCATCAGACAATTATTATCCACGTACGAAGGTATTTATTTGTAGGTAGGCAAGAATGTGCACATCACCACCAACAAAGCAACAAAAACTGGATTGCGCCTCATATACGAGTATGTGGATATGAGTATAAATGACGACAAAACCATAATACGAGTAGAATGGACACCAGCCACAGGTATTTTCGAAGCTGGCGCCCGTTTTGTAAACAATTGAAGCCGTAAAAAATAATGACCACTTCTGATGTGGTCGTTAAAGTATGGCGCTTCATTTTGAGCCATTGTTGGATCCATCTCAGCGCCTTCCGTGGGCGATTGCTACAGGCTGTACTTAATTCAGGAGATATCGTAACGGACGTATGCCAAGGGAAGATAGTTGACAATTACACTCTTTGAGCTAAACCGCATGAAGCCCGCGGAGTATTCAAATGAATGAATTTTTACAATTAGGTACGAGTGCACGTACATACATAGATTTATTGATGAGAATCGTTTTCTGTCTAATTGTAACCGTAGGGTATGAATTTGGATTTCTTTCGAGTATACTCTTACTCTAAAACATCCTTGATAAATTCGTGGTTTTCATGAAGGACGACCCTTTATTTTCTAGTTAATCACCCTCCCTTCAAACATCCTCTAATTACACAATAATTCCATTTTTATGAGTCCACACCTTCCTACAAGCGAATGAATTACCTCTTCACGTATCGAAGTCCACCTCGTCGATTAGGTACAAAAGATATGTAATTTATATCAATAAGAGGAGAATGCCACGTTTCTAGGCAATAACTCATTCTGGACACATCGATTAAAATCCTTCTGGATTCTGGTCTCGGTTTCGGAGGAATTCATTGCTAATATCTCCCAAAGCAAACAGAAACGTACGCACAAATATGTTTGGAATTATGCTCGACACTCGAATAAACGTGCAAAGGATATAATTCCCAACAAAGGAGTCCAATATTTCGCAACACAAGGACGATGGCGACGACGATGATGGTGACTCCCACAAGTCCTGCAATCCTGCGGGATATGTGCTAAATACTTGACCAGTTTCTTGCTCATTTGTCAAAAGTGATGTCCGCAAGCTGTCCAACCATATCCTAATGGTAAATAATGAAGTTTCTTAGGTTGACCACTCCGTGAAAAAAATTTGCCAGTTTATTTGAGGGAACAGTAGTTGCAAACATGGAATTATATGCGTACTGTAAACGGAATATATATTATTATTATATGCAAAAGGTTATACAAAAAAGGAGGGTACCGTTTTTTACCTTAAAAAATCGGCGAATAAAGTGAAAACTTTTTTTAATTTAGAGACAATTCAAGAGTTGCTTAGACTTGCTCACTCAGAACACAACCATACCAGATCTCAAAATATTTTAAAGATGTAATAGCGAGCTGTACTGGACCAGGTTTTTTAGAAATGCAATATTCTAACAAAAGAGAAAAGTCGTATCACTAATTCCTATAATTACTGGTTAAAATCTTACGAAAATGAAATGCCAGTTAGCATTTGGGTTTGAAATGACAGACAAAATAATGTTAGATGGTTAGGTTGCTTCCAATTCGCACGCCACATCATAAACAACGTTAGCTGCAACAATCACAAAAAGCAACTTCATCGTCACTGTTGCCAAAAAATTGTCGTATTTGTTTGGAGTCGAAGATATCAGTTCCTCGTTATCTACTTGAATATCCAAGGTAGGCAATTATGAACCTCGTATTTGGTATAAATACGATTTTTGCTAGCGGTTAAGATATTAAGGGAACAAGTCGTGTCAAATTTTGCGTAACATGTAGATGTCACTTTAAATGCACTATACTCCCAACTCATCAAGGGATGTTGATGAGGATGACTTTCTTCTTGCATTAAAATTGGTTTACGACAGTAGATGTGAATTGCGCCGAGCAGTTTTAATGAATAGAAACAAAGAGGAGTTGGATATTGAAAATAACAAATTTGTAAAGCATTAGGGGGAAAGTGGGGGAAACACGAACGCGGGGTAGTTCCGAATGCAACAGTTCTGACATTGAATTTTTCCGTTGCTCCTTTTTTGGCGTTAAATTCAAATGAATAAATAAAACCCTAATTTTTTCCTTAAAACGCCAATATTTATTAAAACCCGGGCAGACACGTGTTTCGGAAACAAGTTATTTCCTTCTTTAGTGCCGTGTTACTGAAACATATTACGAAAATTCTTTTATTAAAACATCGTTTCTTAATTACAAACTAATTTACAAAAGGTATTTTAATGAACTAATAATAAAACCATCAAAATTACTACTTGGAAAGGTAATTAAAACATTATCCCACTCTAATTATCCTTCACGGTGTCATAAACTAGATGAGTCATTCAAGCCTTTAACATATTGATCCAATCAAACTACTGTATGCGTTCCCTAGATCCGTATTAAGCCTTAAATCTTCCGGTATCCTTGAAATCCACAAACTTTCCGCTGCATCCAACCTTCTCCAATCGTTGATTTCTTCGAGGATCTCCACGTTGTCCCATTTTAAGGAAAAAATTAGGGTTTTATTTATTCATTTGAATTTAACGCCAAAAAAGGAGCAACGGAAAAATTCAATTAGAATGACTACCAGGTCTAGCTCTGATTTCAATAGGTTACTGAAACTAAAGGAAAAAGCAAGGAGGTCTAAGTGAGGATATACGATTTTTTAAACGATGCTTAAAAGCTAACGTGGTACCAAAAAGTCACAGGGTCGCACTAAAGTCTCATTTAAAAGGTATAGAAATAGAAAAGGCGATTTTGGAAAGAAATATGATGAAACGGAGTTTGAACTACCTACACAAGAAGATAGATGATGTTACCTTAGAAGTTTATTGGCTACATTTAAAAATTGCATCAACAACAATGGGAAGAAAAAGCAGTGTCGAAGAAATTATCAGTAGTGTGCAAAGAGCGTTTGAATGCGAAAAGGATAGGAAAAGACGAATACTCAATAGCAAATTCAACGGGTTATTGAACAAAATACCAGGAGATAAGCAACAAGGCAGCGTACAAGTAATACCGCAATTTGTCATCAATAAATCCTCGGAAAGTTTTAGGGAGGAACAACTTAATTTTCTAAACTGGGGATTAAACTATGCGTGCAACATTCTGAAACCACCAATGAAGGATATTATTTTGGATATAGAAGCAGGAATTAAATTTATCCGCGATGAAGATAGACAAACCATTCGTACAACAGTCCGCAATTTGTTAACAAAACCGCCATCTAGTAAACACTCGAACGAAGCAAGAATCATAGCGGAACTGAAGAGCAAACCTGTTTATTACGTAAAGGCGGACAAAGGCAACACAGTAGTTATTATGGATAGGATTACGTATGATGCACTAGTGAACGAAAAATTAAACAATGGAAATTTTCACGCATTACGTACTAACCCGTTACATGATTCAATTAAAAGAGTCGAAAAAACGTTAAAGGAATGCCAGCCACTTATTGGAAATATATCGCATTTGAGAGTATCCAATCCCGTCTTGCCTAGAATCAAATGTCTCCCGAAGATACACAAAGGTGGCAACGAAATGCGGGAGATCATTGCTGCGACAAACGCACCAACTTCAAAAATTGCCAGGTGGTTAACAGAAGAATGCAAAAAACTACCATTTAGGACAAGTGAGAAATCTGTTAAAAACAGGGAGGATCTGATTGAAAAGCTACAGGAGATTGATGCTGTGAAAGAAGAGGAGATCATGGTCTCCTTTGATGTGAAATCACTTTTTCCAAGTGTTCCCGTGAAACAGACCCTAGCCTTGTTTGAAGACTGGCTTTTACAAAAAGACTCATCCTTGGAATGGAAAAAGAGATCGAAAATGTATTCGAAGTTGGCAACTCTGTGCATGAATGAGAGCTATTTCTCATTTCGAGGAAATTTTTTCAAGACAACTAAAGGGGTTCCCATGGGGAACCCATTGTCACCACTTTTGAGCGATCTTTTCATGGGACACATCGAAAACATCATCGAAGAAAAAGGTTCAGCGCCTAGAGTATGGTATCGTTACGTGGATGATATTTTTGCAATCATTGATGCTCACCAAGCAGACATTTTTCTGGAACAATTAAACAACATCCACAAAAATATCAAGTTTACAATGGAAAGGGAAAACAATGGGGAGCTACCGTTTCTTGATATGAAAATTATAAGAAATAGCGGTTACCTAGAGTTTGATGTATATCGAAAGACGACGCACACACAGAGGACAATACCCAGCAACTCCAATCATTCCTACAACCAAAAAATGGCGGCATGCAACACGATGATTAATAGAATGTTATCAATTCCGTTGACAACTGAACGACGCGTCCGAGAAGAGCAATTCATAATTGAAACAGCACAGAAGAATGGGTATACAGCGCGGTTAATCAAAACCAGAATAAGCAAGTTAGATGCGCTTCGAAGAAGAAACTCTTTTACGACATTCTTCAAAACACCGGTCCAAAATACGCGGAGAATGAAGCTGACTTATTCTACACATTCACGGAAGCTATAAAAAATACTGAAGACAGCGGGTATCGAAACAGCACACTCGTCACGAATCTACAAATTGGAACAAAAACTAGGGACTACGAAGGACAGTAAACAAAAGGATGAACGTAGCGGCATATACAGGATAACATGCCCAGAGTGTGGAAAAGTGTACGTGGGCCAAACAAAACGACTGGTGAAAGTTCGATTCCACGAGCACATAAGGGAAGCGGAAGTAGCAGCGAAAAAAGGACGGAATGAGGCAAGATCAACGGTTGCAAGACACATTATGGAGAGCACGCATCAAATAGAATGGGACAACGTCGAGATCCTCGAAGAAATCAACGATTGGAGAAGGTTGGATGCAGCGGAAAGTTTGTGGATTTCAAGGATACCGGAAGATTTAAGGCTTAATACGGATCTAGGGAACGCATACAGTAGTTTGATCGGATCAATATGTTAAAGGCTTGAATGACTCATCTAGTTTATGACACCGTGAAGGATAATTAGAGTGGGATAATGTTTTAATTACCTTTCCAAGTAGTAATTTTGACGGTTTTATTATTAGTTCATTAAAATACCTTTTGTAAATTAGTTTGTAATTAAGAAACGATGTTTTAATAAAAGAATTTTCGTAATATGTTTCAGTAACACGGCACTAAAGAAGGAAATAACTTGTTTCCAAAACACGTGTCTGCCCGGGTTTTAATAAATATTGGCGTTTTAAGGAAAAAATTAGGGTTTTATTTATTCATTTAGTTCTGACATGTTAGAATGATGTGGCTGGATTTTGTTCACTGCCACTTTGAAGGTTGCGCTGCATGTAGTTTCAGTCAACAACACGGGGGATACGGACGCGCATACGAGTCAAGGTGTGGATTTTTGATTATTTTGTGTGTTTTTGATTAATTTTTCCATAAATGTAGTTTTATTTCTATCTACTATCCTGATTTTACTTTTACAAAGTGAAATACTCACATATCGATGAGTTAAATTACAATTATGCTAATGGCATAAGAAATCTAGCCTAAATTTTTTATTGTCATTTTAATTGTTTCGATCCTAAGGGGCAATGGCGAACAGGCCACGTCGGGTAATCTCGAACGTTTGGCATTACCACATTTGTCAGTTCTCTGTTCATTTCTTTTTTATCATTGTTCTAGATGCCGCGTAATTACATCAGAAAGACAGACAGTATAAACCAGAAGATCTCCAAAAAGCTGTAGAGGATGTTAAAGCTCAAAAACTGAGTATTCGAAAAGCAGCAACAACTTATTCGGTTCCTAAAACTACAATTTTTGATCACTTGAAGAAGGCTGTAATAAAACAACCAAGAAATGGTAGAAAACCATTATTTACAGATGAGCAAGAATTGGAGCTCGTGGACTATATTATTAAATGCAGCAAACTTCGCCAAATAGCCTTCCAATTTGCAGAGCAGAATAACATTCCTCATAATTTTGACGGAGTAAAACGGCTAGCTGGAAAAGACTGGTCTTACAATTTTATGAAGAGACACCCCAATATATCTTTGAGGACACCAGAAGCAACCTCATTAAATTGGATCTCAGCACTGAATGAAGGTAATGTTAAAATATTTTATGATAATTTAACAGCCATACAAGACAAACATAATATTCAACCTGATAAAATATTTAACGTTGATGAGACAGGTATATCAAGAGTTCAAAGAAATTGTAAAATATTAGCAGCAAAAGGTGAAAACAAAGTTGGTAAGGCAACGAGCTCTGAAAGGGGGTCCACAACAACAGTTGTTTGTGCATTTAGTGCGGCTGGCCAATATATTCCTCCATTTTAAGGGTTTTGTACTAAAATACAAAACCCTATTACAATCACGACCTGTGTCCGTCTATCCGTCCATCCGTCCGTCTGTATGTCACAGCACTTTTTCTCCGAAACTATAGAGGCTACAGCCATGAAACTTTGCGGAAAGATCAGAAGTGGTGACTTCTTGAAACTTTAAGGGTGGGAAAATTTTTCAAAAGGGTTTAAGGGGGGTCTCCCTATATAGGGAGGTGAACCCTCAACATTTTTTTTTCACCATTGGTAGTCGAGTAGGGTGTCATTGGAAAGGTCTCAATGAGATATTCTCAAAACAAGTCTTAAAATTGCCTTATAAGTACGGAGGGGGGCAGGGGAAGGGGAAATGTGCGAACTTTTTGCGTACCCCCCCTCGCGATTGGACACCTTCCATGCGACAAATCTGAAAAAAATCATGGATGTAGGCCTTAATGAGTACAACAACAACAAATACATGAGAAGTCAAAATTCACTCAACTCTGTTAGTAATAGTATGATTTATCGATTTATGTTTTCTTGAATGAAATCTAAACGGTACCCTTAAATTCAATAAAATTTGGCAAACAGATGAGTATTTATAAAATTAATTTTTTCTGAAAGTTTCATAAAGATCGAATAGTATTTGATGAAGTTATAGCGATTTGAATTTTCCTGTATTACTATGAAACACTATGCCCTGTATTACTATGGAAACATATGGCTATGGAGCCATATGCGCTTTTTCCGACTTGAACACTACAGCTTTGCTAGGATTTGCATGAAAATTGCAGGAATGATAGGTATCATGAAGATGAGTACATATAATTCAAACAAGTCGAAGAGGCACGAGAGAACTCCTAGCAAAAGGGCTTTGTAACCATTCTAGGATTCGAAAAAATAGGCCATGAATCGATGATTACAGTACAGAGGAGTGGCCCCTGAAAAAAAATTTCGTGAAAGGTAGCCGATATGAGTATCAAATGAAAGTTCTCTATGAGAGATTTTCAAAACAGTTCTTAAACTGATCGTTTTTGCTTCAGTGGGGGCACAGGGGGGAAATACATGAAAAATGTGCTTCCTCCCACGCGAATGGATACCCGTGATCTAAAAATCTGAAAAAATTATCAAGGGAGATATTTATGGGTATAACTATAACAAATACCTCAGAAGTCAAAATTCTTTCAACTTCGTTAATAATAGTATGATCCTTGAATCTCACATTTTCTCCAATAAAATCGTCTTTGACATGTTTCTTAATTTTATTTGTTGCTGGTTACTGCATTTTGTAAGTTGAGTACAAAACCCTTCTGACATGAGCATAGGTCTGTCTACCCAACTTATTTGTATTTAAAAGAAAGCGGATGAATGCTCTCTTACTAAAAGGCAGTAACGCGAACATGATTGCAGCAGTATCAGACTCTGGATGGATAAATGAAAGTTTATTTATTGATTGGCTGCACCACTTTGTTTCATTTGCAAAGCCTTCCAAAGAAAATCCAATTTTGCTAATATTAGATGACAATGAGAGTCATATCAGTCTCAATGCATACACACTTTGCAGAGGCCATGGAATCATTATGCTGACTCTGCCACCGCACACCTCACATCAACTCCAGCCGCTAGATTTGACATTTTTTGGTCCTCTATAGACTGCAAACAACCAAGAATGTGAGAGTTACATGTCAGATCAATTAAGGAAGCCAATCAAACAATACGAGATCATTGAATTATCTACAAATGCTTTTAACCGGTGCAGTAATATTGCAAAGGCAGCCAGTGGATTTCAATCTGCAGGAATATGTATATCCCTTGCGCCCAGTTGAATTTGATCTGATTCAGCCATGCGTTTCTCTGAATAATACCTCACAGGCAACAATATTTCGAACACAGTAAGATCGATAGCCAACTTACAAGTAATTTAATAACCGACATTCACATGGACGAATTGGCAATTTGTGATCAACAAGCTACCGATTCTCACAATTATTCTTCTAATATGTCTGCGGTTGGACAAGTTCACAGTGTTGAAGCTTTCGATATCCAAACTTCTGATACACGTGCAGTCTCTTTAAAATCAAGTGAAGAGACGTAGATGCTCTCAGGTTCTCTTCGCAAAATTGTTGAATCGCCTTTAATTCCTCCAAAAATATCCAAGTGCAATACTAGAAAGAAAACATCGATTATTCTAACAAGTACACCCGTAAATGACCAACTAGAAGAAAAGGAAAATAGAAAACGCGCAAAAGAAGAAAAATTCAAAAGAAAAACTGAAAAATATCAAAACAAAGCAATAAAAATAAAAATAGTGAAACGTAAAGATAGAAAATCTATAAACAAACACGCTGAAAGAGTATTGAAAAATTTTATGAATATTAAAGACTTTAATGATCCTGGTCAAAATAAGAGAGGGGCAGAAAAAGGGAAGAACGAAAATGATGACTACTATTGTATTTTTTGTAACAATAAATATATCGATCCCCCTGAAGAAGATTGGATTATGTGCTATGTATGTGAAAATTGGGCTCATGAGAAATGTACAGATGGACAGTCAACATCGGCAGGTTATAAATGCGATCTTTGTCGTCATTAACATGTTAGTTCGTAATTACTAAACTTAGTTGGGTAAACAAGAACACTAAAGGTTTTGTTTCTTTTTGTTACATTTTATGAAAAAAATAATGAATGTTGATGAGTGAATTGATAGCTGGATTGTCAAACTTTATTACAAAGCAACAAACAAAACTTTTTGTCATAATACCGCTGTTTTATTAATGTTTTCCCTTAAGTGTTCGTGTTTCCCCCACTTTCCCCTATATGATAGAAACTAGGACTAAATCGAGTACACATATTGGCAAACAAACAGCTCACAAAGCTTCTGAGATTAGTATATAAATTTTTGAAATTTCAATACGCTTTATTGATTCAATCGTTGTAAATTTTATAAAAACAAAGCAAGTTTTAAAACATTCAAAAACGTGATGGCCTACATGGCAAATTAAATTTAACCAATATTCAATCAAAAAATCAATCATAAAAAAACAGTATCAAATTTCATCAAACAAGGGTCGCTAAATATTGTGAATCCATTGGAAAAACGAGAGAAAACCAACCAATTCCATTAAAAATTATATGAAACTAAAAACCACAATGAAAGAGTGTAGTTCGAGCCTACAACTAATACATAACAACTTAATTCTAATCAAGGGTATCAAAAACAAATCTATCTAATCCTAACAGATATATTTTAGAACATTCCTTACCTGCATGATAAACTTATCAATTTACAATTTAAACTATGTAGCAATTAAAAAAAATGAAATAAAAACCACGACCACAAATAATTAAGTAATTACTATTTAGCCACTAAAACCTAGACTGCTCCGTCTCAGCACGACCAGCCTCAACAAACCTCACAAATGAGTATATTCATCGAAACTGTTGATCCCGCAATCTCAAATTCAGAGGATATTCTATGTTCTTATTGGTGGCCTGCTTATATTGTAGTGATTGAGCAATTCGCATGCGTATGTGGCCGGAAACATTATGCCACAAAAAT